>WBNH01009469.1:0-128622 GCA_013401255.1 Urocolius indicus | reverse complement strand
CGGAAGTCGCCGGCAACAAACATGGACATACAGGTTGTTAGAGATGAGCTGCTATGATGGCATTTCTACCTTCTGCCTGCACCATCAATGCTACTGCAAAATTTCACAGCCATTCATGCCTGGTCTTGCTTTATTCATCAGAACAATGATCCATTTAATAGTGTAAACTAATTGCAGGTACTAAAAAAAAAAAAAAACAGTTTACCTTTCCTTTTCCAAAACAAATCTACATACTCTTAATTAAAATGTCATATGGTAGATCAAGTACACTTTCCCACTCACAATAAGTAATAGCAGTTGTGTACCCAGAGTAGCCAAGATAGCAGAAGGAAAAGTTGCCTTATAGAACTAAATGAAACTCTGTCCATTTTGAGTTTTAAGTTAACATTTTCAAAGTGCTAAAATGATTTCGAAAGCCTAAGTCTCCAAGGAAATTAATATGACTTTGACAAATAGGTTACTTTGCCACTGTTAACCTTACTGCATTTCAGACAGACTAAAGGTATCATGTAAAGAGTGAAAGAGAGTTCTCGTATTCCTTTTAACGTAGGATTCAGTAGAGGATGTGCTTTCTTAGAAAGCTTTTTATCTTCTCCTTGTTTTATAGCCTATTTAAAAAATAGCACTTTTAACAGAAAAAAAAAAAGAAAAGAAAAAGATGACATTTTGGAAGGTTTAAGACTTTTAAGACGTTTCTCCTTAGCACAAGTTTTTTTTTTCCTATTCCTGCTTATTTAAATTATACAAAAAGAAATCAATAATCCAACAGGTTCAATAAAACAAACATAACAAAACACATCCCCATGCATTTAATCAGCTTTCACTTCCTTATCTCTGATCCCATGAACCTAATCACACTCTAGCTATTAGTAAGTATCTCTCAGGCAGAGGAATATAAACTAAAAGGCTCTGCACGTGTGTGTAGTGGGAAGCTTTATGTTTGGGTTTTTTTTCAAACATTGTTTGGACTATTTTTCCACAGAAATACAGATACCTCCTTCTGGCATCAGACAAAGCCTACAAAGATCAATCTAGGCCAGTCTTGAATCTCTGAAAAAAGTCACTGTCAAACACTTCAAAGGAAAACATGGATCCATTACATAGAGTTGGCAAAGATCAACTCTGCCATGTCACCTTTCATATAGTTCTCTGCTCAACATACGAAGTTAAAACAACTGGTCACCAGTACTGATAATTCTGAGTCACAACTTATTACTCCCTTATCCTCAGAAACTTCTTGTGAAAACAAGCTTCTAGTTGAAAGGTAGTAATTGCATTTCAACTTTTAAAACTTTGAGCTTCCTAAGCTTCAATGATAAAGATCTTGTTGCTTTCACAGTATGAGAAACCCTTATCTACAAATTAATGAAAATTAGACCATAGAAAGGGGATAAACCCAGCAGTTCAGAGATCTGTTTTATTCCTTGGACTCTTTTTTTCACTTCAAGCTACTGATTCAAGTTTCCATTACTTGAAAATACCTGCAAAAAAAAAAACCTGACAACTTGATATTCTAGTCATTATGACAATTATCTTTATTTTTACTGATTCTTCCAAATAATTGCTGCATTTAACAATATTTTAGTTCCAGTATGGGAAATTTTGGGCTCAAAATCCATCTCATACCTATGCTTCTATTTACCAGGATGTGTAACACTTTCCAATCAGAGTGCTTGTGTACCACTTTAATGATAGCAATTTTATCTAGCATAAATTGTGATTTTTTTTCTCTTTATCTCAACAGATCTCATCTATTTTTCCTCCTCAGATATCCCTTCCTGTCAGAACTATTATCTGTATCTATTTCACCCTCCCAAAAAAATACTTGTGCTGTAAGTCAACTTCAAAAGCCACAAAATGTTCCATTCCTTTAAGCAGTGAAGTAGCTTTCAGTGTGAACTTTAATAATGGTCCCTTTTTGACATCCTCTGCCTCTGCAATCCCACAACTGTAAATGCTTTTTGAAAACACTTTCTCTTCTGCATTTGGAACCAATTTGTATTATGCACCTAGAAGAAAAATAAAATATGTCCTTTGTGTTTCTTGGGTTGAGCATCAATAATTTAAACAAGCAGCAGCATATCTCGGACTAAAGCAAAGCTGAGTTTAGAAGTTAGAACATCTAGCACTCTGCAATAAGAAAATGTAAGAGGGACATGCTTTTGTCTGAGGTCCAGGCATTCACAGGTTTTTTTGTCTAAGAAAGAACNCAATTTGTATTATGCACCTAGAAGAAAAATAAAATATGTCCTTTGTGTTTCTTGGGTTGAGCATCAATAATTTAAACAAGCAGCAGCATATCTCGGACTAAAGCAAAGCTGAGTTTAGAAGTTAGAACATCTAGCACTCTGCAATAAGAAAATGTAAGAGGGACATGCTTTTGTCTGAGGTCCAGGCATTCACAGGTTTTTTTGTCTAAGAAAGAACATTTTCCATCTTTTTTTTTTTTTTGTTAAACAACTTCCACTTATTTTAATCTTTGACATCTCTGAGTTCACAGCATACTGCCAACTGTCACTGTGACATCTGCTAGGGAGGGCAGAAATAATTTGCAGGCTAGAGACAGCTGCTGCGGGTTATAAGACTCTGCCTTTTAACAGAGGACATGGGAAGAAAAATTGTGGCAAAAAAAAAGCTTTCTTCATCTCTACCCTTTGCTATTATAACATTGTACATTCTCAACAAAAATAACGAATTATCTCATTAAAAAATTGCCTCATACTTTAAAAAATAAATTCCCAGGTAAGTCAGCTAATGCTACCGTGCAAAGCTTGGCTTTTGTTGCTCTGAGATCTGCCTGGCTCACATATCTGTGAATTATCCTCGCAGCATTTCTGTAAGTAAAACACATAATTCTCAATAGACAGATGGAAAAATGAGACCTAAAGGCTTGGAGGACAAAGCAACAAATGTGCTTCAATTAGCCTTAATTCAGTTTTCAGGTAAGTCAACAGGAATTTCTGATTTTTATACCAGAATTGAGCCTACACTTTGTGCTTCCAAAAATCACATCAGAAGCAAATTACCCAAAGGAAATCAATAGAAAAACTAGGAACTAAACTCTGACCTCCTGAACCTCAGGTCAATGCTGTAGCCACAACATCATCCTCCCCACAAAGCAATAGTAGTGGTGTTTTCAGCACTTGAATTCAAGGTCTGAACTCTCTTGAGAACTACACAGGAATATAAATCCCAGCCTAACAATTCAAGTGAACTTTGTAACTATAACAAAAATAAACCACTTAGAGATTAAAAAAAACAAACCAACAACAAAACAATGAACAAATCTCAAAGTTTTTACCAAGATGATGAAAAACAGTCAACCAATTCCAGTTAACTCACATGTGTCTTAGGTAACTAGTACCAAAGGTGGATTGCTTGTACATTTAGATGTTGCTCACGTCCTTCAGAGTAGTGATGTTTGTCTGTTCAATTACTGTGTCACTCTGTCCTGGTTTCAGCAAAGATAGAGTTAATTGTCCTCTTAGTAGCTGCCACAGGGTTGTGTTCTGGGTTTGTGCTGAAAACAGTGCTGTTAACAGAGGGATGTTTTGGTTATTTCTGACCAGTACTTGTACAATATCAAGGATTACTTTTCATCCTGCCCTGCCGCTGAGCAGGCTGATGGTACACAAGAAGCTGGGAGGAAGTATGGCTAGGACAGCTGAATCAAACTAGTCAAAGGGCTATTCCATCCCATAAGAGTTCATGCCCAGGACATAAACTGGGGGAAAGTGGTAGGGCATGCACTATTGCTCAGACACTGTGCAGCACTTACCTTTTCTTTGGTTTTGCTTCTCTTGAATACCACTATTTTATTATTCTTATTATATTTTATTTTGTTTTACTCATTACATTGTTCTTATCTCAACCTACAAGGGTTTTTTTCTTCTCTGGTTTCCCTCTACATCTTACACGATGTTGAGAGGAAAGTGAGCAAGTGACTGCATGGTGCTCCTTTGCTTGAACCACACACACTTCAACACAACACACCTATGTAAATCAACACATTTATCATGAGATACTTCCCAATGTCATGTTGCTAACTAAAAGCAAGTGCACTTTGTTGCCGTTGCAGGCAACACTACGTGGTGGTTCAGACTGATCTCCCAGCTCTCCAACAGTCGAGGGAAAGGATCACTGCACACACGGTGTGGATGGTTGCTCTATCTCCGTCTCTGTCTCCGTCCTCGTCTCTGTCTCTGTCTCTTATTGTTTATGTTATGCCCTTATATCTGCTGGCATAAGCACCTCCTCTATCTCTGCCCCGTGCCAGACCTCTCACCTCCTCTTCACCCCTTGCGTTACAATCCGAGATCTTCCGGACGCCTACTACAGCACTTCAACAAACTGAATATACCCTTGCATACATCCAGGCAAGGAAAGAGTTCATAAGTCTTTGCATAATCCATTTCCAAGGCCCATGACTGCAGCAAGCACTAAGTGGAAGAGTGTATTTTACAGTAAGGCTCAGTGATTCGTCACCTGCAGTGCAGTCTGATGAATTATTTAGTCTCTACTGATACATAACTTACAACTATGTTCCAGGAGTTTTAAGTAAAACTGCAGTCTTCCCATTTGAGTCCTCTACAAACCTTGTTTCTTTCATTAAGCTGGGAATGTGACCACTCTGCACCATACATTATTGTGAAGAAAGGAAGCTTTTGAAGTGAAGACATCAGCCTGTCAAGCAACACCATTTCCAGAATGCACCTGCTGAATGCTGCTATGAACCCAGATCTTCCAATGCATAATGAACAGAATTTTACAGCTACTGAAATACAGCTCATACATTGCAGATTTTCTTTAAATAAGGTCAAGGATGATGGGTTCCAGAGGAAAACGACACCTTAGCACCATTTAAAGTGTTTCACAATAAGAAAATTGCTAAACTAAATAGCTAATAAATAGCTAAACTATCTTGAGTATCCAAAGAATCTATAATTAACTTGGAGACTTTTTTGGTTTCTGCCTTCTAATTGAGTGAGTCACTATCCAAACAGATGTTTTCCAAATGGAACCTTTCTTAACCTCTGGTGCTGCAGACTGCTGTGTAATGTACTAACTCACTGATCCATGTTGCCTTCAATTCTCTTTGATGTTTCCTATTTTTAAAATGCTGAAGCATGATGTTAACCTTGCAAGTGTAACACCTAACACAGTTACCTCATGCATTTTATTTGGGCAAATTTTCCAAAGACAAAACTTTATATGTGAAGACCTACATGTGTACGGTGTCTCNTTTTTTTTTTTTGTTAAACAACTTCCACTTATTTTAATCTTTGACATCTCTGAGTTCACAGCATACTGCCAACTGTCACTGTGACATCTGCTAGGGAGGGCAGAAATAATTTGCAGGCTAGAGACAGCTGCTGCGGGTTATAAGACTCTGCCTTTTAACAGAGGACATGGGAAGAAAAATTGTGGCAAAAAAAAAGCTTTCTTCATCTCTACCCTTTGCTATTATAACATTGTACATTCTCAACAAAAATAACGAATTATCTCATTAAAAAATTGCCTCATACTTTAAAAAATAAATTCCCAGGTAAGTCAGCTAATGCTACCGTGCAAAGCTTGGCTTTTGTTGCTCTGAGATCTGCCTGGCTCACATATCTGTGAATTATCCTCGCAGCATTTCTGTAAGTAAAACACATAATTCTCAATAGACAGATGGAAAAATGAGACCTAAAGGCTTGGAGGACAAAGCAACAAATGTGCTTCAATTAGCCTTAATTCAGTTTTCAGGTAAGTCAACAGGAATTTCTGATTTTTATACCAGAATTGAGCCTACACTTTGTGCTTCCAAAAATCACATCAGAAGCAAATTACCCAAAGGAAATCAATAGAAAAACTAGGAACTAAACTCTGACCTCCTGAACCTCAGGTCAATGCTGTAGCCACAACATCATCCTCCCCACAAAGCAATAGTAGTGGTGTTTTCAGCACTTGAATTCAAGGTCTGAACTCTCTTGAGAACTACACAGGAATATAAATCCCAGCCTAACAATTCAAGTGAACTTTGTAACTATAACAAAAATAAACCACTTAGAGATTAAAAAAAACAAACCAACAACAAAACAATGAACAAATCTCAAAGTTTTTACCAAGATGATGAAAAACAGTCAACCAATTCCAGTTAACTCACATGTGTCTTAGGTAACTAGTACCAAAGGTGGATTGCTTGTACATTTAGATGTTGCTCACGTCCTTCAGAGTAGTGATGTTTGTCTGTTCAATTACTGTGTCACTCTGTCCTGGTTTCAGCAAAGATAGAGTTAATTGTCCTCTTAGTAGCTGCCACAGGGTTGTGTTCTGGGTTTGTGCTGAAAACAGTGCTGTTAACAGAGGGATGTTTTGGTTATTTCTGACCAGTACTTGTACAATATCAAGGATTACTTTTCATCCTGCCCTGCCGCTGAGCAGGCTGATGGTACACAAGAAGCTGGGAGGAAGTATGGCTAGGACAGCTGAATCAAACTAGTCAAAGGGCTATTCCATCCCATAAGAGTTCATGCCCAGGACATAAACTGGGGGAAAGTGGTAGGGCATGCACTATTGCTCAGACACTGTGCAGCACTTACCTTTTCTTTGGTTTTGCTTCTCTTGAATACCACTATTTTATTATTCTTATTATATTTTATTTTGTTTTACTCATTACATTGTTCTTATCTCAACCTACAAGGGTTTTTTTCTTCTCTGGTTTCCCTCTACATCTTACACGATGTTGAGAGGANAATAAATAAATAGATGAATAAATGTCAACCTTTAAATGTCATTTTGAAGACAGATCACGTTATCTCATCAGCTGGGGACTACATCAATGGTTACAACTTGGGCGCTTTATAAAACATTTTCTAAACCTCAGATGAGAGGCACGTTATACAAAAAGAATAGTGTGTGCAGGAAATACACATTGTATATCTACAAAATGGGCCATATCNGTGAGCAAGTGACTGCATGGTGCTCCTTTGCTTGAACCACACACACTTCAACACAACACACCTATGTAAATCAACACATTTATCATGAGATACTTCCCAATGTCATGTTGCTAACTAAAAGCAAGTGCNCAGGAATATAAATCCCAGCCTAACAATTCAAGTGAACTTTGTAACTATAACAAAAATAAACCACTTAGAGATTAAAAAAAACAAACCAACAACAAAACAATGAACAAATCTCAAAGTTTTTACCAAGATGATGAAAAACAGTCAACCAATTCCAGTTAACTCACATGTGTCTTAGGTAACTAGTACCAAAGGTGGATTGCTTGTACATTTAGATGTTGCTCACGTCCTTCAGAGTAGTGATGTTTGTCTGTTCAATTACTGTGTCACTCTGTCCTGGTTTCAGCAAAGATAGAGTTAATTGTCCTCTTAGTAGCTGCCACAGGGTTGTGTTCTGGGTTTGTGCTGAAAACAGTGCTGTTAACAGAGGGATGTTTTGGTTATTTCTGACCAGTACTTGTACAATATCAAGGATTACTTTTCATCCTGCCCTGCCGCTGAGCAGGCTGATGGTACACAAGAAGCTGGGAGGAAGTATGGCTAGGACAGCTGAATCAAACTAGTCAAAGGGCTATTCCATCCCATAAGAGTTCATGCCCAGGACATAAACTGGGGGAAAGTGGTAGGGCATGCACTATTGCTCAGACACTGTGCAGCACTTACCTTTTCTTTGGTTTTGCTTCTCTTGAATACCACTATTTTATTATTCTTATTATATTTTATTTTGTTTTACTCATTACATTGTTCTTATCTCAACCTACAAGGGTTTTTTTCTTCTCTGGTTTCCCTCTACATCTTACACGATGTTGAGAGGAAAGTGAGCAAGTGACTGCATGGTGCTCCTTTGCTTGAACCACACACACTTCAACACAACACACCTATGTAAATCAACACATTTATCATGAGATACTTCCCAATGTCATGTTGCTAACTAAAAGCAAGTGCACTTTGTTGCCGTTGCAGGCAACACTACGTGGTGGTTCAGACTGATCTCCCAGCTCTCCAACAGTCGAGGGAAAGGATCACTGCACACACGGTGTGGATGGTTGCTCTATCTCCGTCTCTGTCTCCGTCCTCGTCTCTGTCTCTGTCTCTTATTGTTTATGTTATGCCCTTATATCTGCTGGCATAAGCACCTCCTCTATCTCTGCCCCGTGCCAGACCTCTCACCTCCTCTTCACCCCTTGCGTTACAATCCGAGATCTTCCGGACGCCTACTACAGCACTTCAACAAACTGAATATACCCTTGCATACATCCAGGCAAGGAAAGAGTTCATAAGTCTTTGCATAATCCATTTCCAAGGCCCATGACTGCAGCAAGCACTAAGTGGAAGAGTGTATTTTACAGTAAGGCTCAGTGATTCGTCACCTGCAGTGCAGTCTGATGAATTATTTAGTCTCTACTGATACATAACTTACAACTATGTTCCAGGAGTTTTAAGTAAAACTGCAGTCTTCCCATTTGAGTCCTCTACAAACCTTGTTTCTTTCATTAAGCTGGGAATGTGACCACTCTGCACCATACATTATTGTGAAGAAAGGAAGCTTTTGAAGTGAAGACATCAGCCTGTCAAGCAACACCATTTCCAGAATGCACCTGCTGAATGCTGCTATGAACCCAGATCTTCCAATGCATAATGAACAGAATTTTACAGCTACTGAAATACAGCTCATACATTGCAGATTTTCTTTAAATAAGGTCAAGGATGATGGGTTCCAGAGGAAAACGACACCTTAGCACCATTTAAAGTGTTTCACAATAAGAAAATTGCTAAACTAAATAGCTAATAAATAGCTAAACTATCTTGAGTATCCAAAGAATCTATAATTAACTTGGAGACTTTTTTGGTTTCTGCCTTCTAATTGAGTGAGTCACTATCCAAACAGATGTTTTCCAAATGGAACCTTTCTTAACCTCTGGTGCTGCAGACTGCTGTGTAATGTACTAACTCACTGATCCATGTTGCCTTCAATTCTCTTTGATGTTTCCTATTTTTAAAATGCTGAAGCATGATGTTAACCTTGCAAGTGTAACACCTAACACAGTTACCTCATGCATTTTATTTGGGCAAATTTTCCAAAGACAAAACTTTATATGTGAAGACCTACATGTGTACGGTGTCTCAAATAAATAAATAGATGAATAAATGTCAACCTTTAAATGTCATTTTGAAGACAGATCACGTTATCTCATCAGCTGGGGACTACATCAATGGTTACAACTTGGGCGCTTTATAAAACATTTTCTAAACCTCAGATGAGAGGCACGTTATACAAAAAGAATAGTGTGTGCAGGAAATACACATTGTATATCTACAAAATGGGCCATATCCCACTGCCATTAAAATTGATGGGAGTTTTGCCATTCACTTCAATGGGATCAGCAGCAGTATATAGAGATGAATTGGCTATAAGCACACACTGGTGCTTTATGGGCGTGACAATATAAAAGCCCTGTGTGAAGTAATGAAATGAATTATAACAGTGCTGGGTATGTCAATCTTCCTTCTTCTACCTTGAGTTGCTGTATCAGGAACATTAAACATTTCCCCAGTTAGCCATAGAATCATAAAAATTACAGATAAAAAAGTACTATTAAGTCTACTTCCTGCCAACACAAAATTACTCCTCCCTGTACCTTTTCTAATCCTCTGTGCAGTCTAGTTTTACACTGCTCAGATGTTCTGGCATATTCTACTGTAAAGAATTATTCCATCAGCTACTTAATCACACACTCAGCCAAGCTAGGTTTTCGTAGAAAATAAATCAACAACGTAAAAAAACCCTAACAAAAACCATGGTATATGACTTTGAATTTCCTCTTATCGTCTTATTTCTCTTTTAGACATTCAGAAAAACACTTTTTGAGAACTCTATCAGTTACGCATTTCCCTGCTTTTCATAGCTCATCATATCCAAATGCAGACATAGAAGTAGTTGCTCCTTTGTTAAAGGTGTGATGGCAAACACCAGAAGCAGGCTGGGAGGTGAGCCAATCATTTAGTTCTCTGAATTTTGAGTAACAGAATTCCAGAACTGTGCTCCAGTGGAGACAAGGAACCTGAAATCTTTGAAGTAAAGTTTTAACAGTTTATGCCAGGTCTATTGGAGACTTAAGAAAACAAGAAACTGGAACAGGCAATAATGAAAGACCTTTTTCACTGTGTTCATAAGGCATGTGCAATGCCAAGTCCCTCAAATCATGGTCCTTACTTATCAGCCAAATTGAATGAGGACTTTGGTGCCACAGCTATTTCTGGGCAAAATCTAATGAAATCTTCAGTCTAGAAAGTACTTTAATTCTCAGTAATACACACTTGCTTGTCTTACAATTCTCAATAAGGCTGAAATTGTTAAAAATGAAGCTATTGTTGTTACTTGCCCATCACTCCTTATTGGCTTTACCACACTTCTGGGATTTAGCCTGTTCTAGCTAGGGCAGAGAGCACCAACCTCCTTGCTCTTTTAAGGTAGATTGTATAATAAGCACCGAGAATGTAAAAAAAAAAAAAAAGGGGGGGGGGGGAAGTGTATCTAAAACATTTGCTATGTTTTTATGTGTCTTGAAATCAAGGGACCTCAAGCAGGTTAAGATGCTACAAGAACATCTATCCAGAGACCAACGTGTTTGTTACTCTGTGCCATACTGAAGTACATCAAAAGATGGTTTGAAAGCTGTTCATCTACAGATTTTCACCAAAGCAAGACATGCACCTTTAGAGACCTCCCCAGTAGCAAAGAAACTTACTTGATACACAGGGAAAACCAGAAGCAGACATGTCAGGGCCTGTATCTAACATAGGTGCTGCCACACAACTATTACACCAACACACAGCAGCAGTCAACACAAATCTCTTTTGGATTACCGTGAGAACTACTCTGATGCTGTGTTTAAGTCTCCTGCCCATTTTGACTGCTTTGTTTGATTAGTCTTGTCAGAACTAAGGTCAAGTCAAACTGTTTGGTCATTAAAGCTATTAGATCATCACTAATCAGCTGAAGCGCTCTCATTCAAATTTCAGTGGCCATGCTGCCTACACAGAATCACAGAATGATAGAGGTTGGGAGGGATCTTTAGAGATCATTTAGTCCAATCCCCTGCCAAACCAGGTTCACCTACATCAAGTCATACAAGAACATGTCCAAATGGGTTTTGCAGACCTCCAGAGAAGGGACTCCACAATCCCCCTGGGCAGTGTGTGCCAGGGCTCCCTCATCCTCCCAGTAGAAGTTTTTCTTTATGTTTAAATGGAACTTTCTGTGTTACAGATTCTTTCCATTACCCCTTGTCCTGTCACTAGATACAACAGAAAAGTGATGTCCCAACCTTGTGACACTCATCATTTAGATATTTGTAAATATTAATGAGATTACCCTACCAGTCTCCTCTTCTCTAGACTAAACAGCCCCAGTTCCTGCAGCCTTTCCTTATAAGGAAGATGCTCCAGTCCCCTGATCATTTTGGTGGTCCTGTGCTGCACTCTCTCCACAAGTTCCCTGTCCCTCTTGAGCTGAGGAGCCCAGAACTGAACACAGTACTCCAGATGAGGCCTCACCAGGGCAGAGTAGACTTCTAGTATTTCTATTTTATTTAACAAAGGACTTAGTACTGCAACAACTTTTGGAGCAGATTTACTATGAAATTTATTATTACTTGTGGTTTTAGTGTTGCCCTCTCCGACCAAGAAGGGTTACGTCACGACAACAAACTGCTAAGGGACCATGGCACTGCATGTCCATATTGCCATGTTATCACAAAGTGAAACAGCAAGGAAGTATTTATGTGACAACCTTAAATACAGTCATAGGGAGTGGAAATTTCTCAGTGAAATATAAAGACTAGCACAAACCCCAGATTTACGTTCCATCTCTTTCTCTCAAAAGTAGTTATGACTTTTTTGATCAAGACATTTTATTTTGGTACCATCTGAAACATATTTTTTAAATGGAGCTATGGGAACACTATGTTGCTTGACTTTGTTGAAAACTATGTACAACTACTAAGAAAATAGAACCTTCCCAGGCCATTAGGCATTGACCTCAAATCTTAGGAGGCAGCCAGGAAGATCAGCCAATGAAAGCATTTTCTAACAAATGTTTCATGATTGCTATGATCTGTCTTATAAAACCTATCTTTAGTAAAAAAATTATGTGGTGGGTACACAGCAACACCATCTAAAAGCTGACCAGTGCCTGTGTATTCCCTCTGCTCTTGTACACAAGTCTGGCAAACTAGTAACAGAGAAAAAGTTTTACTTTTACCCGAGTTTTTACCTGGAAGTTTGGAGACTCCATCAATATGTGCTGCTCCATGTTTCCCTGGAAGACGTAGACTCATTTGTAGTCGACAGTGCATCCAGTTAAACCACCTTACCTGCAGGCCATATTCTATCGCAGAACAGACTATTTAGGTCAAATCAGGTCCTCAAAATTTCCTCCTACCAAATCAATTTTTCTGATGGGACCACTGCACCAATACAGCCATTCATCTTGCAAGGAACAGGCAACCATGCTCTATTTAAGTGCTCACAGCTAATTTAAATACCCTGAAAATTTAAAGCAAAGCCCCTACAGCGTTCACGATGAATGTCCCCAAAAGACATCTTTCTCCTAAGGCAGTAAACGAACTAAGAGCATCCTCCCTCACCTCTAGCACAGGTAACTGTGCCTCCCACTCCTCCCCAAAAGCAGTCCTCTCTGCTCACTGCCCAGACTCATAGATCTTGTCCTGCCCAGGATGAAACATTGCTGCTCTCTCCTGCTGAAAGCCACAGCATCTCTTCTCCAGTATCTTACATTTTTCTTCCACTGCCATAGTCCTGATGTTTTCACTTTACCCCTCTTTCAGTGTGCTCCACCTTCTCTTTGCACATCTTAGTAAGAAAACCAAGAGTTTGTTAGTCCCCTGGTTGACTGTAACAGTCATTTGTGCTTAATCGGTTTTTTTCCCCACTCTCTTCCATAGTGGAGAATGCTTTTGACAAGCCTTAATTGAATTGTGTCAGATGCCACTGGATAAAAGATAAAAATTCGGCAAATGCTGAAGTTGCATCTTTACAAGGCCTTCATTTCTTACTGTGCCAATCCTCCTCCCCTAACCTAACAGGGAAATTACTTTGGGTATGTTTGAAAAGGGTATAGCAGAAAAGTATGATGGTATTTGAGCTCCATTTATCTCTGCTGCCTCTGAGGTATACTGGTATACATGTGTGCTACACATAATACGACTGTGAGTAATAAGACAGACACTCTTTTAATTGCTTTCATTAGAGATCATGCAGATTTCTCTAGCTATTCTATGTTCCAACAAAAAAGGTAATTTTCTTGCTCATCTGCTTTTTCCCTGGGGCTGCAATTTTCTCTAAGCTAGAGAGCCTGACTTGTTTGCTACCCCATTTACAGAGTTGCTTGTGAAAGAGGAGTCAGGCCCTAGGAACTATAGCTCCCTGAGAAAAAGGTGTAAAATGGGAAAACATCGCAGCCTTGTCCTGAAAGTGGTCTTAGGACATCACAAGTATCTAAGGACCTAAATGGACACGAAAACTTTTCAAGTATCCATAGAGTGGACACTGTTTCCCTACATGTGCAAATCTTGCCACGTATCTCCTGAGGCATGCTCTCCATCCTTTCTGCTCTTCCCTTCTCATACCCTCTCCCTCCACATGTACTTAGCAAATCCCTGTCCTCAGCCAGAACACAGCAGAACTGAAAAACTCCACAGCACTATGGACCAGCCTTCATCTGCTACAAAGCAAAATAAATATCACTTACTTATTAGCCTTGTTTATTTACTGCCTTTTTGGTGTACTTTAGACTAGTTAAAGAGAGACCCCAGGAGACCAGAAAAGGGTTATGCAGAACTCAGTGCAGACTTTACATACATCAAGAAGCCTTGCTGCATAATTTAGGTTGAATGCAATGCAGTTTGCCAGGACTTATCCATACGCTGAGACTGAGTAAAGTTCAGTTTTCAAGGATACCTTTGTTCTTTCTGTGATTACGTAGCCCACGTTCTCCTCAACCATTCAGTTTAACCACATATTTTTAATTCCATCCCTGGGTAAGTTACATTCTTGGCTTTTCATTTTAATTTCTACAAGGCAAATAAAACTGATGGAATGCATTTTGACAAGGATAATGTTATTGCATCCAGTAGCCTCAGATGACTCCAAATCTGGATATTACATTTAATGTTTCTGGGACAGATGCTGTTAGGTCTTTTCATAGGAACACAGTATCATCTGCATACATTAGTAACTTCTGTGCCTCGTTGCATAGGCTTTATATTCTTTTAAGTTTTCAGAGACACTGCTGACAATTTAATACTACAGGGGCACCTCAAACATTTTTCATCATAAAGTAGGGGAAAGGATAACTGTGGAAGCTCAGGCACCAAAGAGGCTGAGTACCTTATGCATTTTTTTCCTTCAGCAAAAAGTGCAGCAGCAAGAAAAACTGCTCAGTCTGTCCCCCTCTTTGTCATAGCAGCTCAAAGAATCAAAGCTACTGCTCACAATCAGCATCTGCTTTTAAAAAGCAGCTAAGTTTTTCTTCAGTTCAGGTGCTGTGTTCTGAACTCTGCCTTCTTACTGCTCTATATAGCACATACAGGATCTTCCCAGCAGCCACAACGTTCAGAGTGGGGACAAATGTTGAGTGCTCCATGACCATGGGTGTAAAGACAAAACTGCGATGAATGCAGAGTCAAGGCTCATCCGTGTAACAAGGAGAGCAGGGAATAAAGGTAGTGAAAACTCAACTGTATTTTCCAGAGACAAAAGGCAGTTCACTCATAGCTGTAACAACTATTTCTGAGCTCACAGCAACAGAATCCCTGAAGAATTTTATGTACAACTGCTGCATTTCCAGCATAGTTACGTGGTGTTCCTTCCAGAAGACCTGAGGCAAATCAACTTCATTTCGGTCTTTACCAGTGAGGTGCAGAACCACCAATTTGGTAGTTTTTCCAGTATTTACAAGTTAATATTCTTTTGAATTCAGAAAAATTAAAAAACCACACAAATCTGCATTAACAAGTCATGCTTGTGATTGCAGAAGAACTTACATAGAGATATACACACAAAATATATGAAATATTTAAATGTACACAGTCTTACACACACATATTTCCACACAAGCAACTCATTTACCAGAAAAAAAAAAACCTGTTCTTTAAAACACCATTCCTTAAAACCAATTAGTATAAGCTCCCATCAGGGAAAAGACTCCTCTTTGCTCAGAGGGGGATGAAAAAGCTCCATTCAACTTCAAGACAAGCATTCAACCCAATATATACACATCATTAAGTGTTCCACTTACAGGCATAATTCAAGCACTACTGGATCAAAAGTTTTTACACCTAACCCACAGGCAGTACAGGAAGACAACAGTTTGCACGTACATAAAAAAGAACACGTGAATATATGTCTACATGTTTATCCGTATTATTGTGCAGCAGAAGTGAGGGAACCTAAAAACAACATCAGTACAAGTTCTCATGGGGATCATCTTTCCTCACACCCCACAGGTATCATGACATCATGAATTCACACAACATTGCTTCTTGGTAGATAAGCCATTTGTCCAGATTGTGTGTTTTGCCCCGTGTGACTGTAATTATTGTAACACAAATCTCTGAGTATTGTGCCATTATTGTGGTTGTTAATCATTCTGCTTCTTTTTCAAGTATGTGCTCCAGAGACTGCTGGATATACTGCATTAAGCCACAAACTGAGTGCCAAAGATAAACACAACCAAACCTACTGTTTTAAGAACATTTCAACGTAATTTACCCTTCTAATTTATATTTTTGTAAGCTTAAAAAAAGAAATTAAAAAAAAGAAAAGCTGGTGTTGCTGACCTTTGTGACTGTAAACAAAGGATGGTTTTCAACCAGTAAACAATGTAGAAAATATGAAACATGTTTTGCCAGTACTTGGAATAGTCAGCCCTTAAGATGACAGACTCTGCATACAAATTAGTTCTTAAAGGAAAACAGATTTCTAGACTTGTTTGAGAAAGAATGCAGAATTTCCTTGACTTCAGAAGTAGGCACCATTTGGACCATTTGTTTTAAAATATGTTGCATTAAAACAAAATTAGCAATTTTTTTAAAAAAAACACAACAAACCAAACCCAGTGCAAAACCACACCTCAGAGGCCTCTCTTCTAAATCCATCTAAGAGTATTACTGAAAAAAAAAAAAACAAACCCACAAAGATCCCTTGATTTCTTAAAGACTTTACGGAAGCCCACAAGTCCGCATTAGAAGATGCATTCTGTATTTAAAGCCAAACTATGTTAGGTGTCTAGTTTCTTGTTTTTTTAGGCAGCAGCTGGCACAAAACTGCAGTGCTCTAAATTCAGTTTCCTTGGATGTGTTCATACACACATACCACAGTAGGAATAAATATTAATATATCACATATCCCTTATAAAAAACTAACAGGCATCAGATGGACTACTGTCATGGTTTAGGCCCATCCAAGAACAATGAACCATGATCAGCCATAAGCACTGACAACCTTTGGAATGTTCTAAGGACAGGCAGGGCTCAATTGTCACTTATGGTCCCAGGCAAATCAGGCAGGACTATGAAACCTGGGGAAGAAAACAGAAATTAATTTAATCCACCAACACTATAAAACCCCAAAACATAACAAATGGAAAACAACACAGAGTAGTACAATGATGAAAAGTACAAACAGCACTTTAAGACCACCTTCCCCTCACGTTCTCCCCTCTTCCTGAGCTCAGAGCCCTTATCTGGGTGTCTTTATCTCCTCCTGCCATGAATGGCTCAGGAAGGTGTGGAATGGGAGTTTCAGTCAGTCTTTTCCCAATAGCTCCTGCCATTTGTCTCTCCTCAAGGCAGGCAGGCTCCTCACTGGTCCTCTCTGCTCTAGCACCAGGTACCTCAGACTGGGCAGCCCTGCACAGGCTGAGAGCTACATCTCCTCTCCATCTCCTGTGTGGGTCTCTGGGGCCCACAGGCTCCCCAGCACGGCCTGTGCCATGGCTGCCTCCTCACACAGTCTCTTGCCAGTCTGGGTGCACTCATCCGGAGCTGCTGGTGGCTCTCAGTCCTGCCGTTGCTGTCCATGGGTTTCAGGGGCACAGCCTGCCTTCTTGCCACAGGTTGCAGAGGGGTCTCTGGTCCAGTGCTCCTTCTTCCTTTCTCCTTCTCTGACCTTGGGGTCCGCATGGTCAACTCCATCTTGTACCACTCCTCCACCTCCTCTTCTAGCTCAGATTTCCCTTCTTAAATGGAGGCGCCAGATTGGCCCAGTCAGGCTAGAGGAGTGTCCACCTCAGAGTCAGGGGATGTTTCAAGAACTGGTTATTGGGACAGAACTGAAGCTTTCACTCTCTGTTACCAAGCAAAAAGCGGCTCCACACAAACCCATGACAACTACATTTTCTTCAGTTTAGCTAGGTACATTGGACCCCACGCTCTCCCTTTCTCTGGGAGAACCAGAAGTTCATGTTGTTGCGTACCACTGAGAAAAGTGAATTCCTGAGAAACAGCTTTGGCCATTTCACTTATGTCTACAGGCACAATGTCACTGCAGGAATTGAGAATCAGATTTATGACATCGCTGTTTTCTGCCTTTGAGAGAGTGCATGTAGAATAGACCAACGATCCACCAGGACGTAATGCTTTAATAGCAGACCTGAAAATAACAACAACAAAAAAAAAAATCAACAAAAAAAAAGGACGTTCTGGGGATGGAGAAACATATGAAGACTTACGAATCTAGAGCTATAAATAGGTATAAATAAATTCAAGAAAAATAACGTCATGAAAACGTCTTAATAGTAAATAACTGACAGTTCAAGAAATTACCTGCAACATATTTTTGCCTTCTCATTTATTAATGCATTCTCAGCTAAACGCAGGTATTTTTTTATACCTGCAGTGACAACCACAGAATCATTACAGTTGGAAAAGACCTCAAAGATCATCCAGTCCAACCACTAACCTCACGCTGCCAGGCCCATCACTAATCACATATCCTTCAGCACCTCATTTCTGCATCTTTTAAATACTTCCAGGGATGGTGACTCCACCGCCTCCCTGGGCAGCCCGTTCCAATGCTTAATAACCCTCTTGGTGAAGAAGTTCTTACTGTCCAGTTAATTTCCCCTGATGCAACTTCAGTCCATTTCCTTGTGTCCTATAATTCATTACCAAAGAGATGACATGAATCCCCACCTCACTGTAAGTTGAAAGCTGCATCCACTTAAGAGTTGCAGAATATACTTCAAATAGTTATATGCACAGCACCATTGTGAAAACACTGCAACGGTGCATAAAAAATGGGTCAAAAGTGCCAGTTAGATACTTAGCTAGCTGCTTGCATGAACAAATGACAGAATGTACAGTTGCAGTAACAACCTGAACTCATTACTGCATTGTAATTTTACAAAGATTTCTTCAAATTCTGCAACTTATTTAGCAGGTAAGAAGACTCAGACATTTCATTGAGGCATCTTTTTTTCAAGCTGATTTCCTCAGTAAATACGACTTATCATATTGTTTGTTTATATGCCCCTCATCTATTAACCTGTTGACATTTTGCAATTTTGACAAAACAAAGGCAAAATAGCAGTTCAAGATTAAAAGTATCTTGAAAGCTTCATGAATACTAGTGGATGGATAGATTTTTTTGTTTTGACCTGCCCACTGAAACTGACTTTAAATAGACCATTTACTTTCCATTAAAGCAGATCTGCAAGATCTTTTTTTAAGCAAATAAAATATAACCTATGAGAGTATAGAAATGAGATATACAATCCATATTTATCTATTGCAAATTAAGAGTAAAAAGAAAAACCCTAAGTCTGGCACCACAGAAGAATATTCTTTGGATTTGGTGCCACAAACTGAATTCTAAGCTTGTATTGAAACAGATCACCTCACTGCTTCTGGAAAAGATACTATTGGGCTGAAGAAAATATTGCATTAAAATACAGCTGTTCCCTAAACAAAGCTTTTGTTTAAAAAGCAAGAGAATCTGAAGAGGTGAATGTTGTTACTTGACTTGTGAATACCAGAGACACAACAAGGTAGATGCTCAGGGGAGTGCGAGCGTGTTACTGGGAATTCTGCAGGTGCACAAGGGCAGGGCAGAGACTTGAAGTATGGACCTGTGGAGCACAATGACACACACATAGTCATGCTGTCTTGAAAACACATTGAATTATTTTGGATTGGTAGGTATTTATTCCTGACAGTACTGCATTGATACCTACCACCCCCTGCAAAAGTCTACAGAAAAATAAGGACAAAATACTTGTATCCTCAAATCAGATGAGGTGAGCAGCCACACAATGCCACTGGAACGGCAATTCCTACAGAGACAAGCTGAGGACTTGATAAGGGTGATATCTGAACAAAAACAGCTGAGAAAGGAAAGAAAAAAATGATGAGGGGAAAAAAAATAATGTTCTTTTAACAGGATTGGGTCTTTTCAGGAAAAGAATCAATAAAGAAAAGTCTTATCACAGTGAGGATCAAAGTGGATCACAGATCAAAGCTACTCTCAAAGTCTCGTCAAAATAATAAGGAAAAACCAGGACAAATGACTGTTTCAGACAGAGGTGATACAACTCTGTTCACCTTCCTAGGAGAAAACTCCTGTGTATTATATGCAATCTGTTTCTCTGAGGAGTGCACACATCACATTGTTCATTTGTTCTATGTGTCTTGGTTACATTAATCAGCAAGACAAGTACATATTCTCATGGACTCTGTACTATTCCAAATTTTGTTAGCATAAAAGAACAAAGCTCTCTCAACTGATGACACTCAAAATCAGCATTTAATGCCTTCGTTGTATCACTCTTCAGCAAAAAGATGGAAGGTGAGCAGATGGCTAGCACATTTAGTGTGAGTGAGCATTTCAAGTTCAGCCTGTTATACATAAAGAACAGGTTACAGAGTACTTGGACCTGCACTCATTCTAGGATACTTCCAAAATCAGCTAAAGCGATCACAAAACCGCAAACTCATCTCAGATTTCTGATTAGCTTTTGAGAATTCACAAAAAAACAGTTAGGAATCTTCTGGGCACAAGTTGATACAGGATGACATTTACAATGCCACCTTGAGACAGTGAGTTGGAGTCATTGTACTATCCCTTCTAGATTTTTTTTTCTAGAGTTCTGCAGTTACCAGCATGCATTGAAATCGCTCAGTTCCAGATCAGTTCCATCCTCCTTTCCCTCTGCATCCCAACATACACATACTCCTTAGCAGGCTACAAAAGCACCAGTGCTGGACCCAAGGATCTAAGCAGTCTCCACCGAGTTCCCAGTTGCCTTCCCTGTTTGCAACCACTCTCCTGAGGCTCCAGTTGTCCTATAGGGTTTATGCTGCTGTGTTCTGGTCTGGCTGAGCAATTGCAGTGCACCCAGACACATGGAAGACAACTATCCAAAAGCAGAGTAGGAATGTATAACCTTCCCTTCTCATGAACAAGCCAGCAAGAGAATTGCACACTGATCTCTTTGGCCTCATATCACTCTTGGAAAATATTAAAACATGTTTTTTTTCACGCCATGAAACAGTTGCTTGCTTTCTAGCTTTCACATTAGAACACCAGAATTTAAAGAGAAGAGGGGTGAAGTCTAAATGTGCTGTCAAAAAGTTGAGCTGATGTTCATGGTATTATTAGAAACCACCTGTTTTACTCATTTTCACACAATCACAGAGTGGTAGGGGTTGGAAGGGATCTTTAGAGATCATCAAGTCCAACTCCCCTGCTAAAGCAGGCTCACCTAGATCAAGTCACACAGGAATGTGTCCAGGTCGCTCTTGAAAACCTCCAGAGAAGGAGGCTCCACACCCTCCTTGGGCAGTCTGTGCCAGAGCTCCCTCACCCTCACAGTTAAATAGTTTTTCTCATGTATAAATGAAACTTTTTGTGTTGCAGCTTTTGTCCATTACCCCTTGTCCTGTCACTGAATACAACAGGAAAAAGTGATGTCCCAACCTCCTGACATCCACCATTTAGATATCTGTAAATATTAATGGGATCCCTCCCCTCAGTCTCCTCTTTTCTAGACTAAGCAGTCCCAGATCCTGCAGCCTTTCCTTAGGGGACTGGAGCATCTTCCTTATAATCATCTTGGTGGCTCTGCACTGGACCCTCTCCAGATTTTCCCTGTCCCTCTTGAGCTGGAGAGTCCAGAGCTGGACACAGGACTCCAGATGAGACCTCAACAGGGCAGAGTAGAGGTGGGGGGGAGAACCTCCCTCAACCTGCTGGCCACACTCCTCTTGATGGACACATTTTCACAGAATTCCCCCCTCCAGCTACACCTTTTCCGTGCATACATGAATTCTGAGCCATGAGAAGGCAGCTAGTTGGGTGGAAAGTGTGACAAAGTTTTTGCATGACAACCAAGATGTACTTCTAGCATATCCAGTAACTACTTATAGAAGCAGACAACAGCAACAGCTTTCCTACCTGCAAGACAAATGATAGAAGAACATTTAAACAAATAAGAATGGAAAAAGTGAAAGTATATCTATATATAATATAAATATAGATATAGCTACAGGTTACAGGGTTAAAAGCCTGGACATTCACTAAATGCCCTTTTCTTACCATATGTAAAGTAACAACCATTTAAGACAACAGTTTCAAAGGCATCATGCTCCTACAACTGTCACTGGGGCAGTGATTCAGAGGGAAGAGCAGTATAGGCTTCTGAACAAAATCTCAAAAACCCTGCATCAAAACTCCTCAATTTCTAAGCCTCCTCAGTTTGGAGTTTTTGGGTCACACAGTGACCTAAAAAGGTCAGGCTGCTCAGTGCAGTTATCTTTGTTCCAAACCTAGGTCACGAATTAAAATATCTAAGGAGGATTACTTTATTCTGCAAGGTTAATCAATGTATCTATCCATCTTGTCAAGTTCAGCAACAGTTGTGTTTCAGTGGCTGTGTTCAAAGTCGACTGACTGCCACCCCTGATTAAGTTGTGCTCAGCTTTTGATAAACCTGCACTGAGCTGCAAAATTCAAAGGCAAGAAGTGCTGGGCTCAAAGTCACAGGATGATACTGTGCTGGGCTAAGCAGATTCACGTAGCTTGGTCCCTTGTCATCAGCACGACAGAGAATTCATTCCTAAGAGAATTTGTTAAATTCTAGCCCTCCTCTATAAGCACTGGAAGGAAACGAGCTTATCCAAGGGATAGGTCAGAGCTGGAGTATAACTTACAGATCGGTAGCAGAATCCACCACTGTTACTATGATTCTACCATGTAAAACTGTAAGATTACTCTTAGATTAGGTATCCTGATTATCACCCAAATACTTACTTAAAGCTCGATTTGTAGATGATGGAATTTGGTGCTGCTTATATGCTAATTTGTAACTTCCAAAAATGGACTCCAAATGTAGACTGATTAAAAAGAATGCTAGGACAAAAGACTCTCAAATATTTTCTCATCTTTCTCTTATGTTAATACATTGTTTAAAACTGAGACATATTACTTTAAGGTAATTAATATACAGTTATTTGTCTCAATGCTACAGATCACCTTTGTATTTTTTAAAGAACTAAAACTTTCAGTTTAAACATAGAACTAGTTACATTTAAATTCAGAATTTTAAATTAATGTACATACAATTTACCACAATCAATTTTTCATGTTAGAATCCTCGAATCATAGAATTGTTATGGTTGGAAAAGACCTTTAAGATCATTCAGTCCAACTGCTAACCTCACACTGCCAAGCCCATAAAGGGCACTAATACTGCAAAGCCTCAAACTTCAAATAGAGAAACATAAGAACACACATTAAAAGCACAGAAAACATTTCCTGGAGCCTCATCATTTGTTTGTCTTTTCCTACAATCTATTTTTTTGCTTTAGTAACGTGATAGGCCCTTAGTACTTGCATTCAAGACTCCATTCGGGAACCATGACCACTGTCAGCAGCAGATACATGTAACTCAAGCTATCATGCTACACCACTGCAGAAGTGTGAGGTTGTTTTCGTGCCATAAAGTAGTCAAGGAATAGCAGAAAAGACTAAAATTGGAGAAATGCACGACAACACATTAGCATGCCCTATTTACCAGGTTAAGGACTGTTTGCAAGATTTACAAGGTTAATTCTTCCAGGGGATGATATGAAACAGTACGCAAAAGAATTAATTACATCATAGAACTGCGAGTACTTACTATTGCACATTTGTTAAAAGACGACAAACGTGCTCAACTAAAAAAAAAAAAAAAACAAAAAAAAAAAACCCAACCAGTTAGCTCTTTCTGGGGTTCCAAACACAACTTTAGGACATATCAGAATATCACAATTTAGGAGACTGTGGTGATATCAAACAGTCAAAAGTGTTAATGACATTTTCAAACCATCAGTAGCTCGGAATAACTGCAAAACCACAGGTCAGAGTGAGATTCACTGGCACATCATTTTGTAGAAACTTGTGTGACGCTTCTCCACACTTGCTTTGAACCACTGACATTATCACCTTACGGCCACTGAATCTACATTTAAACCCTTCGTGCACATCAGCACAAGATACACCTGTAATCCAAACAAAAGGGTGGTTGATATCCATTTCATTCAAGAGGCACTCTATAACAATTTAACACATGCTGATTACTCCCTGCCTCATTTTTAAATATATTTTTTTAAAAGGAAAAAAAAAAGTATTAGTAATGTTTTATATTTTTGCAGAGTGTTTCTTTAGATACCAGTTCAATGCAATGTGTTGTACTATGGAAGTCAGGTATACAGAAGATGCATTACAGTAATCTATCTTAACTCCTTGTGTTACAGTAGTACTAGATAAGATTTTTTAAAGAAATATACTATTTTAAAGGAGTTTAGTTACTGTCTCGAGATTTACTTTTAATCTAACAATGGAGAAGATATTAACAATAAATCAGGAAAAACAAAGCAGTATTATCATGATGATAAAAAAGACCACTCTAGAGGCATGCAACAACAACTTTAAAACCAAGACTCATACATGCAACTGAAGTGTAGCTAGCCATAACCAAAAAGAGGATTTTTCACACTTACAGAAAAATTAAACATGGTAAGCTGACATTTTGTTCATTCAAAGAGTCTTGCCTGTCTCAATCATCATTTTAAAAATAGGCAAACAATATCTAGTTCACACTATAGCTAGCACCTGCAAGTCCAGCCTCTGTGCTTGAGTTTGTGTTGCATGCCATTGGAAGAGCCACCATTAATAACGTTAATCATTCACCTAGTTTCTGTATTAAAGTAAAAAAGATTATACATATATATATATATTCTAGGGCAATTTTACAATAGTACAATACTTCAACAGTGCCATCTTTTGGCAATTGGGATGTATTTCTGCTCAATATGCAAAATAACATCTGATCAGAATAAAAACTGCCACCCTTTTACAAGCTAGTCAAGAAACAAAGCATCTGAAGATGCATTTGCTCTTATCCTCAATCCTATTCTTGACTGACGATATTACATATCTTACTCCTCTTGGAAGAATCCAGACACACTGCAGTAATATGGTCTGTATGTTACAGGTTTTGCTTTTTATTTTTCTTTCCCAAACCAAGTCAAAACAATAAGGAAATTCCTGTGTTTAAATACCAATTTTTAATGACAGAGTTGCATAGGAGATAGAGATACTAGCAAGTATTCTCTCCATACCCCAACAATGTACCTCTGCTCCTTTCCAAGAAAACTTTGCTACTGTGGAGAGACACTGCAGTTCTGAATAAATTGGAAGCAACAGGAGAAACATGAAGCGAAATGCATTTTTTTTCAGTATTAGATTGAACTGGAAATAAAAGCACAAACACACAAAAAAAAAAAAACCCAAAAGCTAAACACTACAATCCACCCACAAAAACCTTTGTTCTGCTCGAGACAAAATTTGTCCTGAAAATTCCGATAAATAAAATCTCTGTAACAATTTTAAATTCTTCTAAAGCAAAGACTGAACCTTCAGTTTGATGTTATTGAGCTTTCTCCTCTAACACATGCTGAGTTCTGAAAGCCTCATCTTGCCAACACTGTGCTACAAGATATTCTTTGCAATACCAGAACTGCAGGCAACAAATTAGCTTATTTCCTCTTTTCAGATTTAAGAAGTGTCAACGCAATGCTCTACAACTTTGTTTCCGCTCCCAACGCTGCAGCTGCCTTGCACACTGACATGTTGGGTTTCACCCTGCTCAGTATTATGAGTATAGCCTCTAGCAGCCAGAGGTACCTCACTTCTGCTGTGGCAAATCTTCAATCTTTCCATTGTTTTAGTCATCCTAACCTTTGTACCTTATACGCTCTCAGAGACTCATCTCTCTTCCCAACTTAAACTTACTATTTACAGGAATAAAAGTATGGATAGTCCAAGAAGAACCTTGTCAGCTAGAGAAGGGAGAATGGAAGACTTTTGAACCTCACTACAGACTTTGCCACACAGCTTTAGAGTCCGTGTTTTTCATTACAGCTTATGAACCACACAATTACATAGCAAGGACTGAAAGTGAGGTTAAAGCAAAATTTGTGTTTTAATTTAGTTCTGTGATCACAAAACAGTTACTGAGCTGCTAGGTAGCTTATTTGTTTATTCAGTTTATTGCAGCTATTTATTTATTCAATAAACTTTGTTTTGCAACATATCATAAGGGACTTGACCCATATGTTACTCACAAGGCATTGCAAAAGGCTTATAGAACTAGGCAACACTTAAAATCAAAAACTACTTATATTAACATCTCTAATGGAAGTCAAAATGGAGTCACAACAATGGCAACAGCACTCACTCTTTGTGAAGAAATTCAAATAAATCATGAGTCTGAAAATAAAAAGAACTCATACCTCCAGCAATATAACCAAGTGTTTGGGAAGCTGCACAGCACAAACATGCCACATTTAAGTGTAAGAAATTACAACAAAAATCAAAGCTCCCCATCCAGCCAGCAGCTATCTTACTGTTTTCATTCAGGAGAAAATGGAGGCACAGAGAGGAAACACAGTGTGCACAATAAGACACCCTTCACAGCTGTGGTGGTTTTATGTGGCCAGGTTTTGGTAGCAAGGGGCTAAAGGGGTGGCTTCTTTAAACAAACGAGTTCCTAGAAGCTTCCCCTGTATCTGATAGGTCTCAGTGCCAGTCAATTCTAAGATGGACCCTACACTGATCAAGTCCTGGCCAATTAGTGACTGAGGCAACGCTTCTGTATTTTAAAAAGGGAAGAATTTGCTGTACAGGTGGCTAAATGGCAGAAGCAGAAGGAAGTGAGGATGTGAGAACAACATCTCTGCAGACACCAAGGTCAGTGAAGACTGGGCAGGAGGAGGTGCCCAGGCACTGGAAGAGAGATTCCCCTGTGACCTGTGGTGCAGCCCATGGTGAGACAGTTGTGCCCCTGCAGGCCATGGCAGCCACCAGGGAGCAGAGATCCACTCACAGGCCAGGGAGGACAGAGCAAATGGATGCCAGAAGGAGGCAGGAAACCCACAAGCAAGTTCCTAGCTTGACCTGGAAACCCATGGTGAGAGAGGAGCAAATATCACACCAGGTTTGCTGTGATCCTCTGGAGAACCCACGTTGGAGCAGTCTGATACTGAAGGACTGTGTTTCCCGTGGATAGGACCCACGTTGGGGCAGTGTGTGAAAACCTGCATAGGAAGGACCCACACCGGAGCAGTTTGTAAAGAACTGGCAGCCTGTGGGAAGGATCCACATTGGTGAAGTTCATAGAGGACTAGCTCCTGTGGGAGGGACTCCATACTGTAGCAGTGGGAAGAGTGAGGAGACCTCCCCCAAAAAGAAGTAGTGGCAAAGTCTATCTGTAATGAACTGATCCTAACCTCCATTGTCCATCCTCCTGCATCTCTGAGGGAGGAGGAAGAGTCCCGGGAAGAAAGAGAGGTGAGGGGAGGTGTTTAAAGATTTGGGTTTTATTTCTCATTTTCCCTGCTCTGTTCTGATTGTTCATTAGTAAATCAAACTATTTCTCCCCAAGTTGACTCTGTTTTGATCGTGACACTAATTGCTGAGTGATCTCTCTGTCCTTACCTCAAGTCACAAAACTCTCATTGTATTTCTCTCTCCCCTGTACAGTTTAGGAGGGGGAGTTATAGAATGACTTGGTGGGCACCTGGCACCCAGCCAGTGCTAAACCACCACAATAGCGCATTCAGTTTAGAGCTTGTGGCTGGCAGTCTACATAAACTATCCACCTTTTCCAAGACAGAAAGTGATTTAAGAAGGGATCATTCACACAGCCCACAGAAGATGTGTTGGTCCAACACTTGCAATTCTAAAAAATCCCCAGTGGCGGTAATAACTTGATGATTATGGACAATGAGTGGATTAGGTGGTCTGCTACAAAGAGTAAAAAGAAAAATTCCAGGCCAAGAGCTGAAACAACCAGTGCAGAGAAGCAACATCCAACCTGCTTTCCCCAAGCATCCTATGTGCCTTCTTTCCTTCTCCAAAGAAAATGGCATGCATTTCTTTCCTCAGCTCACCTCTCCTTCTCCGATATCATGGCTCAGAATTCCCTTGGGTCACTTCAGAATGCCCATGAACTCAATGCAATGACATTTAAACCTTTGCAGCCAAAGACACAGTTTTTAAATATTTAAAAGGGGGAAGCTCCTGTTCAGGAATTCAGCATACTGACATGGCAATCTGTGGCTAAAGATGGCTGCCATATTTATTACGGGACTCCCTTGTGCATCTCCTCTCCCCATGACATTCAACCTCATTATTCTTTTAAAGCCTGACACTAAAACTCAAGCAACTTCTACAACAGTTTTGCTTATGTGGGTTTTGTTTGTTTGTTTGTTTTTAAGAGTGACAAGCCCTCTTTGCCTTTGTAATGAACATTAAAGGCTGAGATATTTTTCATCAGTAACAAATTACAAACAAAACTGAATCTCTTTGCCTGGACAAAATAACTAGCTAATCATGGGTATCTTCCTTTATACTTCAGCACTACAGACCCATGTGCTAGAAGGGCTTTTGTCTTAAAGCAGAAAAGGTACAATGTTACCATATGCTAATATATAATGGTATATTTATAAAAAACAATCACAGAATCACAGAATGGTAGGGGTTGGAAGGGATCTTTAGAGATCATCTAGTCCAACCCCCCTGCAGAAGCAGGTTCACCTAGATCAGGTCGCACAGGAACATGTCCAGGTGGGTCTTGAAGACCTCCAAGGAAGGAGACTCCACAACCCCTCTGGGCAGCCTGTGCCAGGGCTCCCTCACCCTCACAGTAAAATAGTTTTTTCTTATATTTAAGTTATTTTTTTTGTGTTCCAGCTTCAACCCATTACCCCTTGTCCTCTTGCTGGCTACTTCACTCTACAGTAACAATCCCCCTAATTAAAAGCACACAATTCCTCTTCTAGGTACATGTGGAAAGCTCTAAATTTCAGTGGGAACACAGAGGTGACACTGAATGTGAAAGGAATATCTGGTACACAACAGTGTTTTACTACATATGTTGGAAAAAAAAAGACTACTTTTCAACAAATGTATGATTACATGTATTCTGTGACATCACATCACTAATTTTCATGTACCAGAGAAAACAAAGCAACTTGTAACTTACAGTTCTTTATATTTGTGTTCTACATTTTCAACAAAAGTTTTAACATTCTATATATTTTCAAAGGTCACAGAATCACAGAATCTTAAGGGTTGGAAGGGATCTCAAAAGATCATCTAATTCAACTGCCCTGCCAGAGCAGGACCACCTAGAGTAGATCACACAGGAACTTGTCCAGGTGGATTTTGAATGTCTCCAGAAGAGACTCCACAACCCATCTGGGCAGTGGAGTCTGTTCCAGTGCTCTGTCACCCTCACAGTGAAGAAGTTTTTCGTTGTATTTTTTTGGAACCTCTTACGTTCCAGCTTGCACCCGTTGCCCCTTGTCCCATCGCTAGGCATCACTGAGAAGAGCCTGGCTCCATCCTGCTGAGACCTGTCCTTTACGTATTTGTAAACATTACTGAGGTCACCACTCAGTCTCCTCCAAGCTAAAGAGCCCCAGCTCCCTCAGTCTTTCATCATAAGGAGAATCTCTCTCGACCTACTCACCACAGCCCTTCTAATACACCCCAGGATGCCATCGGCCTTCTTGGCCACAAGGCCACATTGCTGGCTCATGCTCATCCTGCTATCTGCCAGAACTTCCAGATCCCTTTTCCCTACACTATTCTCTAAGAGTTCACTCCCCAACCTGTACTGGTACATGGGTTTATTCTTTCCCAGATGCAAGACTCTACACCTGCCCTTGTTGAATTTCATTAGATTTCTCCCTGCCCAACCCTCCAGCCTGTCCAGGACTTGTTGAAAGGCAGCACAGCCTCCTGGTGTGTCAGACATTGATCACAACTCTCTGCCTTCTTTCCTTCAACCAGTTAACAATCCACCTCACTACCTGATCATCCAACCCACACATTCTCAGTTTTGCTGTGAGAGACAGTGTCAAATGATTGACTGAAATCAAGATAAACCACATCCACTGCAATACCACCATCTCTCCACCTGGTTACATCTTCATAAAAGGCTATCAGGTTGGTGAAACAAGACTTCCCCTTGGTAAAGCCATGCTCACTGCTTGTAATGACCCTCTTGTCCTTTAAATGCCTGGAGACAGCACACAGGATAAAAAATAAAGTGAGTCCTGTGGTATGTAGATTAGCCTTTAGAGACTCACATTGCCAATTCTAGCTGATGACTTAAAGGAAATAGCTGATCTCATTTTACTTCCCATATGTCCAGACAGGTAAACCACTATACAAAGTGGCTGCATGAACTTTATGAAGCTGCTTGCATAATACCTTGCTATTTATACATGACACAAAGTAATGGTTTAAGTACCATTTAATTCAGAAAAATATCTTGAAAATATTTAGGTTAAGGTTGTGGTTTTTTAATTTTCTCTTTTAATTAAAGCATGTGCACAGCCCTCCTACCTTTAAAACTCTTCAATGAGAAAAGAAAAAAAAAGCCCCATTATCTCAAAGCTTCTGGTAGTCTTTTCTTGGAAAATATCAGCAAGTCCAAATACCATGTTATGACTGTACGAATAACTTTTTCCCTTTAGGTATCAGAGAAACATTCATTTTATCTCACTATTGCGCTCCCCCCTACATAAAGTTTGTAAGAAGAGATACTCATGTTATACAGAACCAGGTGCAGCTCCTCAAAAAATCCTATGAAAGCAAAACACAAATGTAACTATTTAATAATTAGGAAGAACAAAGATTTTTCTAGCTTTCTCAAGCCAAGCTTAATGTTTCTTCTCAAGATCTGAAAAATAGCTACAAAGAGATCAACTAGAAAAATAAGCATTTGTACGGCTTATTTTGCCACCAAAACATACTTCAAACTTCTCATGCACTCTTAACTTGTGTGAGCACGTCTTAGGTATTCAAAACAATCTCCCTTCATACCCAGCTACTGAAGAGGTGAAAAAGGCAAATCAGCCAATATGTATCTTTTAGAGTTAGTCTGAGCTCCCAAGGATCGGAACTCTATTAAAAAATTAGAGCTGTTTAATTACTGAGAAATGTTGTGTGTAGAAGAGTTCCAGCAGTCTGAATGCCTTTGCTGTGTTTTCTAATTTGTATCCTGTTGGATTTAGTTTCGCTGGAACCTAACAGCTTGTTTCGGCTGCAGTAACTGATCTAGGAACAATTACAACATCTGCTAATGGTTTCACCACTAAGTTATTAAGCATTTGAGCTTAACCTCAAATTTAATTTCTATCTAGAACAGATTACATTGGTAAATTCACTTACGGGAATCGCTGCATTTTGTGCTAGCATTCAGAATCAGGAAATGAACATTCCTTCCTTGCTTTGCAATTTGTTTACAGCATTGACACTCCAAATAAGATTTGCACTGTGTTCCTGGATTATAGCACTCAGTGGGGATGTTTTGGTTTTGATATTAACAATCATTACAATCTCAATTTCCTTCAAGTCACTGGCACACTTACTGCTTATGAAATTTGTTTTTCAGCATTTATGCCACCTATTTACATTTCAGATTTTATTCAGACTACAGTGGGAAGATCATTGCACGTTTCAACACTTCTTCCAGATCTTTATTCTTTGAAGCTTTTATGTACTTAATAAATAACACTGTATTGCAAAAAACATTTTTTCCTTCCTTCACTTCCTCTCTGACATGCCCAGCTTCCCCTCAAAGCAGATCTGCTAAAAAACCCCCAAACTAAACAAAAATCCACAAGAAAAAAGAACAGACCAAAAAAGTTTAAAAAATCCAGCAAGATGACCAAACCAAATTAATAGTACTGCTAGACTGAAATAATACTTGGTCCTTATGCTTTAAGCTTCATCTTCAAATTGCACAATATTTATTACACTACTCACAATATGAGTGCTGCGATCCAGCTTTATACTTGTTTTTGTGTTAACGATACAAGAACCATCACTCATGAGCATAAAGCACCAGGTAATTTGAATAGCTAAACTAGAGGTAGCTCTACAAGAGCTGACTCAAATAAGGTGCAGTACAGCTGGCTTGAAGTATGTTCAGCCTACCTGAATATTACTGCAAAGTATCATCAATGAGATTCAAACTCAATTTTTAAATTAAAATTATGCACTCTAGCCATAAAACAAAAGCCTGAGTAGGACAGCATTCCACAACCTTAGTTTTGCCAAAATTTCTACTGCAAAAAGCATTTAGACTCTTCTGATCTCATTTTATCATTTCCTTTTCCCTTTCATACAGAATCTGAGATATCTTCGGTACTGGAAATTCATTCTGAAGTGGTCAGATAAAAGGAACAACAAAAATATAGCAGACAGCTATACCATTTACTAAGGATATGTCAAATATTTAACCCAATAAGACTTGTAATCTCTAACTCTTGAACCTAATAATTGATTTCATATGCTCCAAAATCTTTTCAAAGACAGTGCACGTAACAGATTGGTCAATCTACAGAACTACTCAGATCCATGTTGAGCGATGAAATTACCATGCTTTTACTTCAATTTATACAGAAAAAGTATTTTGTCCATACCAATCTTTGTTTTTATGTCCATACCATACTTTGTTTCTTTTGAAAGTGTACTTTACTATAGCAACAGCAATAAGAATTAAAGTACACTTTCAAAAGAAACAAAGTTGTCCTCTTGATTTCGGAACAATTCAATTAAATCTGATTTGGATTGACAGGAATGTCTCCTTTTTTAAAAACATGGTTCCAACTGTCACAAGTTCTCCACTTTAGGGTTGCAATTTAGAGTGATGTATGCAAATTCTCAAAATTTTTCTGCATGATATATGCTTTCTTTTGGTAGGGATTCACAAATTGGTTTTTATGTGTCAAATATTGAAACAGGAAAAACTGAAACAGGTCAGTGTTTTAAATGTGATTGATTTCTTCACAGGAAATGGGTGACATGATGCATTACAGCAATAAGATACTCATATTTCTGTTATAAATCAGGTTTCTGTTACGCCTTTTTCAACTGGAAGTCATGCAAAATTTTGAACTGCTGCACTGGGAGCTTTCCATAAAAAAAAAAAAAAAAAAAAGTATTTTTCTTTTTTATAATATATTATTCTTCTCTCGATTTGCTTTGACAGATGGACTTCAGGCATGACTGTAATTTTGTAAAATACACTCAAGTTCAGAAAGTATTACTGGGAAGTCACTTTTGTTGACTCCCCCAGACAGAAACACTAGAGTTTGAAATGCTTCACCAATGCTAGCTAAGGGGTGGTTATCATGAAAAAGTATAATACATGACAACCTTGATTTGGATTACTGGGTAGACATTCTTGAAAAAGAAACAAACAGTTCTTTCTCTCCCACCAAACAGTACATTCTCTTACTTTTTTTTTTTTTTACTCCATCATTTATATTTAGTGCTCTTTCTACGCTGAATAATTAAATGGCTATTAAATTTGAGCAACATGTAAGAATGTGCAATAGTGGACAAAATCTCTTCATATAAACAGCCCAGAAAGCAAATTCTGAAGATGCATTAACTCATGACCTAAGTGATAGTTGCTAAACAGTCCTGACTTACAGTCCAGTTATCAAGAAGACTGCTACAAAGAACCATAAAGGATAACACTGTGAAAGAACAACAAAAGAAGTTTGGGGAAGAATATCCAGCTTGGCAGGTTTATAGAATACTTTCACAGATAGTTAAAAACAACCTAACACATCATTATTGAAAATTATGTGTTAAAAAAAACCCCAAAAACACTATTAAAAATTATTTGTGTATTTTTGCTTCAGCTGAGGCATATATCAGAAATTGTTTTAGCTGAGTCCACCAAAGATATTTTGATATGGTACCAGACTGTTCTTAGCCATCTGAAGATGGACATACATTGAATAAGTGACATAAGAAGACTGTAAAGTAGGACCTAGGCTTGATTGCTTATATTTATTCTAGTAATTTCCATATTCCATATCAACAGAGATCAACTGTTTATTCTAAACAGCATTGCAACAATATATTTTTCACATTCATTTCACACTGTGAAACCCGGTTTTGGTTATTAAACGTGACAAATCTTGTCATCTTGTAATTTTTACTAATGATGAAAAGCTGCTTTAACAGCTTTTCTTTGCGCATCTCACCTTAGCAGCTGGAATTGTAGAGATGATAACTCCTTCCTCTGTGTTAGCCTAAGTGCAGCTTGCTGAATATCAGAAGAGAAGAGCCAACTTCTGTCATTTGAACAAGGAGCATCAACCAGTACCTTTGCAATAAATAAGAGCAAACAAGACTGAGCAGAGTGCCAAACATCTACTTAACTTACTTTTGCAGAGGCTTAAAACATCCTTTTTGTTTTCCCTTTTAGAGGCACAAACTATTTAATGACTATGTTGAGAAGTTTTTATGGAGCTATTGGGAGAGGAGGGGAGAGATAAGTTACTGCTCCAAAAATACTCTCTACCTGTATAGCTCTCATTTGTTCCCCGCCTTCTTAATTAAACGTTATGCAAAGATCATTGCTGTAAGATCTTCAGAATTCAATACCAAGACTAGATGGGAAACATTATGAAGCCCATTGCACATTTATTCATGTGTTAGATAAAGTAATTCCCAAGGCTCTGCAAATCCTGTAGGCATGCTTGGTTCCTTTTATGAGGTTAGATATTTTTGTGGGGGGCAGGAAAAAAAAATTCTAAAGACAGCAACAAAGGAAGACAAAGAAGCAGAATGCAGAAATATTATTTGCTAATAAGTAATAATATTACCTTGTCATAGAATTCTGGCTTAAGATCTCCAATCTGTCTACCATCCAGTTTAGATAATGTTATTAAGTTAATCAAAGGATCCGGGATAAAGGATTCTATTGTCTGTTTCAACCATCTTGATCTCAATTCATCATATTCATTACAGTGAAACTGACCTTGAAAAAGTAAGGAAAGATGAAGTAAATGCCCTAAAATAAGTCTTTATATTTTTTTTCTGGGTGGGATTTTTTTGGTTTTTTTTTTTTTTCCACAAATATAAGGAGTTATGCTGACTTCAGAAGTTCTCCTGTTTTGCCATGACTGCCATACAGTTTACACCTATGCTTATGTTATTGTATATTTAATAATATTGCCTTTTTTTTAATAAACAAGTAAATTTCAACGTGTTCCTGCAGAGTAATCCATAAATATTTACTGCCAAATACTTACTGTTGCAATAGACTTCCCAGTAAACCAAACTTTAAACATCATCCATATACAAAGACTAGTGCTAAGAGCGCCTTTCTGTGCTCCTTGAGCCATTGTCTAAATAAAGCACAAGCATCTTATTAATTTGAATAAATAAAACATTGGTTTTGTGTATACTAAGCCAAGCTACCCAAGCTCTTACTCATCTGAAATTTAAGATGGAAATATTTTAACCAAAGCCCTTTGGTTTCAAGTACTTTTAACAATGTAGCTAGTTATCCCCTAAGAAGAAGCACTGCTTGTATCCAGACCAGAAACACAGCAAAGTATCCTGTGTTCATGTCTCCATGGGTTGTCCTACATTACATTTGTCACACACAGTATGGTATATATTGGCATTTGCTGAAGTATATTAAGAATCAGCTTTCTTACATCTTATATTCCCAACAACAATTTGGTACCTTCACAAGCAGCCACGGGATAAAAGTGGAGGTTTTTTTCAAACCTTTTGAAAGGGCAATCAACATTTAATTTACTTCATTGGCATCACTTCATTCCTCTAGAAGAGGGAGAGCGAACCAGCTGTAATCAACAGGTGCAAGTGGTTATAGTAATGATCTCGTCAGCAAGAACATAAGGTGCTGTGAACAGTTGGAGATAATTACTACCCAAACTAACACATAAACTTGGAAACAGCAATAACAGCTTGTTTTAACTCCTTGGGCTGTAAGAACTGAGCTGCTGCTTGCTGTGATTATCTTAGCACCCTTCTACAACATTTAGGTGCACTGAGGCACAGGGCTTATTAAACACTGATACAGACCAATTCCTCATCATGAACTTTCTCCCTCTGCATAAGTCTTGCACATCTAATTTGTTATACTCTGTTTTACACCACTAGACCTAAATTTACTTCTATTTGCATAGGATTGGCCAGAGAGGCAGCAAAAAAAAAAAAAAAAAAGGAAACAACAAAAAAAGTACAAGTATTCTAAGACTGCAGACTACCTACCCTCCTGGGCCAACAAATCCACATGATTTTAAGTAAGTTCTTAAGAAGTAGCAATAATGGAACAAGTGCAGGAAGAAAAACATTTGAACTATTTCACTTCCATCTCTCAGTCTGCAGTAACCTGTATTCAAAATAACTACTGCATTTTTCATCCTCTTTAAAGAAAGACTTCATAAAAGTCTTATTAAACAGCACGGGAACTACTGGGAACATAAGTTGTTGTTCATTTTTCTTTTTGCCATCAGCCCAAATCTTGTACAGAAAACAGGCATAACTGAAACAGCCCAGGCACAGATCCAGGAATCAGCTTCTAACAGCACCTCAATATGTTACCTGGATAGGCACACTGCAGTATAGCTACTGATTTACCCCCTGGTGCAGCACAGAGATCCAAAACGTCTTCCCCATCTTTCACTTCCAACGCCAGCACTGGTAGCAGCGAAGCAGCATTCAGCAGATAATACTCTTTCAGTTTACCAGCCTGGTGTTTTTGTGCAGGGAACTTCCCAGGAGTTCTCTTGACGTAACACTTAAGCGATGTCGGAAGGCAGGGTGCACTTCCTTGAAAGGCAGGATGATACTCCCTCCCAAGCAAGTTGCTCTCCAGTCTGCTGGGCTGGCTGAACTTGTTGAGCAGAACAGCGTACTGCCAGCACAACGGGGATGTGAGTACATCTCTAGAAAGAAAAAAAGGAAGAGCTATTTAATAACCTGACAAACAAAAGAAGCTTTCCTTAGTGCAGGAAGACTTAATGATTTCACCATTGGGTGATTCTAGTACATAACCCTAAACAGAAATGTTTTTATTAGACTCGATCAAGTAAGTGTGTAGAGAATTTTAATAGGAAATCAAGCCACTGTTTTCTCTAATTATTGCATTTAAGCTTCTTATGAAACAAGATGTTCTCTCTTTTTCCTAATTCCTTAACAAATTACTATAGAAGTTAAAAATGATGAAGTGTAATAGTCTGACTATAAAGTACTTCCCCACGGACAAAGAACAACTCTAATACTAGTTGTAAATAACATAACAAAGAGAATCACAGTGGCTTTGCACTGATTATTCCAGCCAACACCATGAAATGCAGTTTTTACAAGCACTTTTTTTTTTCTACATTTCCTTTTATGTTTTGCAACCATTGGGCCACAGAAGACTGAAACCAATATTCCACTGGAAGACAGTCATAAAGCAATGCTTATATGGTAGGAACATGCTTGTTTGTACTTCAGTTAAGTTTTTCAGACCTTTCTTACATGGATTTCCCTCATTTTCTAATTGAATTCCTCTTAGTACTTCTTTGTTTAGTCTCAAAAAATACTCTTCAGGAACACATTTATTGCCTAAAAGAGAAATACACACTGATCTCACCTAGAAGAGTTTTTGATTCACTTAAACATGTTTGTTTGGTTTTAAACCCAAAAAAATCAATGGAGACACTTACTTTAAACTACTTTTTTAATTCAAAGAGACTAAACCAAAGAGGGTACTTGGAGGAATCAGACAGTTTCTGTCACAAGCCTCTGATCACATAAGATGCTTTTCCATTCAGTGTAAGATAGCACCAATGATAGGAGCACGCCTCATGCAGTTTGGGTCACAGTCAACCACTTTTGTTCAAATTCTTGTTGAAAATTGTGTAAGCTAGAGCAGTGAACTTCTCCAGAAAAGCTCTTCTGCTGGCTTTCCTGTAAGCGACAACCCCAGCTAGCAGGAAAGATGTCTTCTCTCAATACCACAGCCAGTTCTTTGGCAGCTGTGCGATCAAGGCTGAAACCATGTGATGGCCTTTTCTGTACATCTTGTTAATATTTAATTTCTTCTAAGGAAAGAAACAAGAGGGTATTCTTTTCTCCTAAAATATTTGTACCGGCCTCTCAAGATAATAGAAAGCTGTAGAAAACAAACAAAAAAAAACCCAAAAAAACCCAACCCTAATAGCAGCTGTTAAGTATAAAAGGGATGCTTTCTGGACCATGTTTTTACAACACAGTCAACAAACGTTTCAGATGGCTGCCTCTTTGCAGTGCTTGTGCATACAGGAGAATAAAACATTCATCCCACCAGAACAATTATGTCAAGGAAACAACAAAAAATTTCCAAATTTTAGTCACACCTTTACATTACTTCTAAACAGAAAATAAACTGAAATAGTTATTACTGTCCATTAATCTTTTCAAAGTTTTTTTTAAATTATTATTATTTTAATGAAGCACTTAAAATAATAAAACCTTTCTCCCCTCTCCCTTCCCAACCTCCCGAAAAGAGCACACCTGACACTGGTCCACGTATCTCCCAGTTCCACCGAGTACTGCTTTTCAAAATGGTCCAGAACAACTTGACAAATCTGCTTTTGAAGTTTTCCTTTTGTTTTACTTTCCAGCTTCAGAGGAAGGAGGAAAAAATAAAAATGTTAAAAAAAAAAATTAAATACTTCCCATTTCTCACTGAAATTATTAAAATAACATCTTATATATTTAGCAACAGTAATATTAGGATGCCCGAATATCACACACATGATCCAGACATAACAGAAATTTCAGAGATTTTCCTAGAACAAACAAGTTAGGCTACCATACTCTCTTCTTCTCCTCTACCTGTGAAGAGGTCATTCAAAGCTTGTTGGTAATGCTCCTCCAGATCCACTATGCTAATAATACAGTGGTTCCTAGGATTCTAATATACTAAAAGCAAAATACATGAAGCATGATGCCAAGATGTATCCACGTGCTTAACTAAAATAAAGAAATTAATGTGAATCATTGTGGAAGTCAGCTGGAGCAGCAAAGCATTGCAGTTAAGTAATAAATTCCAAGAGTCAGATTATATTTTTGTGGGTTTTTTTAATCTATAAATAGTTTCTGTTTTATTGGGGAGGGAGGAAGAATTGATGGTTTCTAAGCAAACTCATCCTACTCAGAAAAAAACTCCCAAAGAGGAACATTAAGTTTTGCTGGATCCCTCCCTCCCCAAGGACGCGCAGCAGCGCTCCCTCCAACCACTCTTCTTCGTGCCCAACGCTGGTCTCCTCGCAACAGAAACACTGAATTAACGATAGCCAGAACCCGAAGGACCTGCTAAACTCCGAGGGACTTCTGTTATCTCTTAATTTCTTAACCAAGCCTCGCAGCGCAGTTCTGGGTCCGAGCCCGGTCTGCACACGTTCGGCGGATTCCCGTGTGCAGCGCAAGGCGAGCGGGCACGGCACCGAAGGCGAAACCGGATGCGAGGAGCTTTCGGTACAGAGTACGAAAACCAGAGCTACGCGCGCTTGTGAACAGAAAGGACAAGGGTGCTGCACACAGGGAGCACGACCCCGACACTGGTCACCGACCCCCATCGACCTCTTCCTGCAGCTACAAACGCCGCCGGGGAGATTCAAAACACCACAGTTCGCCAACGCGGCCGTTTCAAACGGAGAAGCGTCGCTCTCAGGACCTCCGCTCTGCCCTCCCCCCGGGAACGCGCCGCAGCCCGTCTCGGGCTGAGGAGCGCAAAGGCGGGCGCCCTCCCGCGGGCCCTAACCCCAGGACGCGCAGGAAGGGCGCGAGCGTCGCTCCCGCCCCGCTTCCGGCTGCCGCCGCGCGCCGCTCACCTGTTCCGCGGCCCGGGCGGCCGTGCGCCACGGCAGGAGGGCGGCCCCGGCCCGCGGCCGCAGCAGCCACCGGGCAGCCCCGCGCGGCAGCCGCATGGCCGTAGTCGGACGGGGCGGCAGGGCCGTGGCGACCCCTGGCGGCTGGTGGGAGGGAGCCCTGAGAGAGTTTACCGTGAGGGGCTGTATTCCGGTCTCCTGCCTCTGCGGCACATAAACCAGAACTAGGCAGCTGCTGGACTCCTGATCAATCAATGTACACAACTGATCCTCATCCCAGAGCCTGCTCGAGGTGCCGCTGCTGTCCGAGCCACCGCCATCAGACCCCTTTTCACCAGTCCTTAACTCTTGGCTGCTCCAGGCTTACGCAGACTTTGCAGCTGCCTTTCAGCTTCTTAATAGCCTCCTCTGCAGATAGGCTCTAGCTTAACCTGCTGCTAATGAAAAGAAAAATAGATAGAAACTTGATAATTATTCACATAGTTGTCTTACATTTTCAGGTAGCCCATTCTCTTGAAACAGTAACCAGGAAAACAGCCAGGCCCCAGTTCACCACCTGTAGTTGGTTTAGCAGCACTAAAAACTTGAGGCTGCCAACATACTTGGGCAGTTCCTTTAGTGATGGCTTCATCTTAACCTTGGAGTCCTGCAAGCTCCTCTGAGAAAGGGCATCTTGCTCTTCTGATCCCTCTCGCTGCAGTTGTCATAGTCTGGCAAAACAAAGTCATCACATACTTCCACTCTCTCAAAAGCTCACTTGTCCATGAGCATTTTCCGACTCCTTCAGTTAGAGCAACCCCTATGGAAACAGCAAGTTTGTTCAACCGTGATTTTGATTAATGGCTGCCCACATGGCTTCTGTGCAGTGAAACCGGCCTCTCAAATCTAGCCCGGAAAGGGGTGTAAAGGGAGAGGCGGGAGTGCTATCATATCGATAAATATTTGAGTTTCAGGCACTGACTAATTAAGATTAAGCACATTCATGCAAACCTCATGCAAATTACCATCAAAGTTGAAAGCTTTTTTAAAATGTTTGAGTGAAGATCCTGACAAAGAGCCAATTGGCAAAATGGAGACCTTCTTCAAATGTGGAAGAAAACTAGAAAGGCTTTTTGACAAACGAATTGTACCAAGATACAGACCAAATTAGTATAAAATGTACGGTGCTCTCTGACTGAAATTCTGCCAAGACCAGTAACAAACAAGAAAATACATAAAATAACTGAATTATACTATACCAATAAACCAAAAGCATGCCAAAGGAGTCACCTTTTCCTAAATCTAAGGCTATATTCCACTTGTAGATGGTGCAGCCAGTTTTGCTTCATGTGTGTAACAAACCATAAGATCTGCAATGCATGAAAAACAAAGGTAGGCCTTCAGCTGAATGGTTTGTTCACCGTGTCCTATTGTCTCCTGATACTTTCCAAGTAGAGCACGTCTGAAATGTCTTAAAACTAGTGAGTCGCTATTAAGAGGTACCACCACCAGCACATTAACATCCTCCAAGCACAGCAAACAGAAAAGACATGTCATTACTGTGACTTGCAGCTTCAGATATCCAGTTTCCTGAAGCAAGCACAAACTGAGTTCTATTCTATGATGATTATATAGTTATTTATAAATAAACAATATTCTCCGGGTTTGTTATATTAGGACAGACTTAGAAAAAAAACTGGCTAGGTTTTATAGCAATTAATGTCACAGGTGGCATGACAGGATAAAAAATACATAGATTAGAAGACCATGTAAATTAATGCTATTGGGATGTAGTACTGCTGGGGAAGTCTAGACTGTATTTTTTTGCATGAAAGATTTTAGGATACTGGCGTTTTTTGCAGTAGCAAATGCTATGGTGGAAAGCACCAGTTTGAGGCCTGCAAAATGTACAGCCTGCTGAAGAAACTTCATATGTGTATATTCATGCTTCAAAATCCTGAGTCTATTAATCTTCAGTCCCTCAGTCTATTATCTCATTGCTTATCAATAAACCATTTTCAATACCAGAGCTACCCTACACAGGCTCAGCTAGCTTTGTTGGTTTTCACAAGTTTAACCCACATACTTTGCTTGATGCAAGGACTTAATTTCTTCACTCAAATTTTCCCTCAATCTTTCCACTATCCCAGAAGGAAAAGAATTTGAAATTCATATTTATTTGGGAGTATATATAGATTTCTAACCATTCGATGGTTCACTTTCCTAAAATCTTCTGTAAAGCACAGATTTTATTACCAGAGTAGTTGCCAGAGCAATGAAATGCAGAGTAAGAAATGCAGAGTAAGAAATGACAGCTTACATGAACAATAGGGAGAGAAAATAGAAAAATACCCCATCCCCCAAACTCTCAGAAAACCAACCAGAAGGATTCTCCTAGGATAAACTTGTATCAAATTACACTTAGTTTTAAAATAATATTGAAATACTATAGGTTATGTTCTGTTCAAAATAGTACTTTTAGTTGAAGGAATTCCACAAGCTAAGGAGCTAACAGTATTGTCAAAGTTAGTGGATGACATCCTGAAGTTACAATACTAAGCTTTCAACTAAAATACTAGAACATATTAGTAGAAAAAAATACCACTTGAATGTTATGTACAGGAAAAAAGAAAGCCTATGCTGCTTGCTCTGTTACTGTCCATCAATCTTTTCTAAAGTGACATCATTATATCAAAAAAATAACTGTTCTCAGGGGATATACTTGTTTCTACTGGAGAAGAAAATTGTCATGAGATTACTCCTGGCAACCTTGTTTTAAAAATCATCTAAAACAGTAAAACTAAGAAATCCATTTTTAAGTGACAGATAGATCTCCAGAGGATAGAGTTACAGTTCTTTGAGTTTCAAGGAAAATAATAATTACCACAACCTTTATAAAGCTCATATAGAATTCACAGCGGAGAAAGTGAGAGATAACATGGGTCAAAGTCTGTTGCACAAGTGGCTTTTGTGGCCCTGCTGGCAGCCAGCAGGGTGATTGATGTGCTCAAATACTGCCAGTTACTGCCTCACAGGCCTCTCTGCAGGTGCCTTCCTGCTTCCACCTCGATCCTAATAACCAGAGCTGACAAGGAGGCCATTAGGAAGCTGGCATCAGCTGTCTATTGCAGGTAATTCTTTTAAAGCTTTCAAATTCTCCATCAAGACTGTGGAACTGAAATAGAAATATCACATAATTACCAAAGAGCTTCCTCTAAAAATCATAGTGCTTTTGTCTCAGCTCAATATGAGTACCCCTCACTGTCCATTATTTACATGGAGAAAGCTCATCACAGATGTGAAACTAAACCTAATGGATATCAAATATAACTAGTTTTAATATGGTTGCTATCTTGCAATGGTTACTATTAGTTTATTTTTCTCTATACATAAATGTCATTGTGAGCAAATAAAAATCAAGATAGTATAAATTATTGAAAAAAACAACTGTAGTAAATAATTATAGAGAATATCAATATACAAAATTGTATGAAACATTTCCTGGTCAAATATTGGTAAAATTTATTTTAAAAGCAGAAACAAAACTGATACATGTGTCCAGACACACAACACACATTTCACATATAAGTATCAACATCTTACATTTAAGTTTCTCAGATTTTGTTACCAGAGCAGTATTTAGTTTTATTTTTAATGAAGACCTCCATCAATTTATTTTAGGTAAGTCTTAAAATAAAAGGTTATTACATTTCTAGAAACTGATGCAGCAAAAAAAGAAGCCTGTGAAAGTGGTGTTGTTATACCAAAAAAACGGAAATGGTAACATAGCTAAAGATAGTAAGACTGAGATTGCACACAAACTTTTATGCAACACTCCCTCCATTTAATATTGTGTTTCTTTGGAGTGAAAGTGACTAAATCCTGAGAACAGTCAAACTGAACCATATTAGAACACTATTAGAATACAACAGAAGTATTCTCATGCTGACAGTCACATAGAAATTGTTTCATCCTTAAACTAGCACACTTCCAATATTCTTCTCCACCCATTCCAAACTTAATATTCTTAAGACTGATTTTTTCCCTCCACTCAAACACGCTCTTTCAAAAAAACATAGTAATTTCATTTTTTTAATATAGTAGATGTTATTTGTGCAACTCATTGCCACAAAGGATACATGACAAAGACTTCTCATGTCCAAGTGCTGAATATATACATTGCATTGTTTTAACATCTACCAAAATATTTTGGTAATACTGTGTTATGGAAGACTGAGAATATAACAGAAAAATCATCAAGCGCTGCTTCTTCAAAAAACCTTTGAATGAGGGTTTCATCCTTGTTGTAAATGTGTGGCATAATGATAAACCTTTACATAACATACCAAGGGTTGTCTCCAATGTAAAAGGATAAAACATTTAAATAGGAATAGAGCCAATTGCAACCCTTGTTGTTTATGTGATTGTATGTTTTTTTTCAATGTAAAATTGAAACATGACATAGAAGCATTATATAAATCCTTAAAAAGCTCTGGTTCCTTTAGTTTTCAAGATGGTATTTTAGCATTAGCAAGATTGAAAACTGGTGCAGCTTGCCTGCCTAATGGTTGATTCGACTTTAAAAAAAAAATCACGACTGAAATAGTGCAAAACTGTCACTATGTGCAATTTTCTTGTGTGTTGTAATAGACAATATAATATTCAGCTCTGTTTTTTTCAACTGAATTTTTTACTTACGCCAAACTCAGTTAACAAAACAAAGAAAATAATATATAAGAAAACTTCTAGACCTTTCAAATAGCATTAATTTTTGTATAAAATGTATTTCTTTCTATCTTCCCCACCCCCCTCTTCAGACTGACAGAAATATGAAATATGCATCTGGTAATGTAATCCCTAATAAGAGGTATTTCTACCATAAGAGAAATGTAAGAGTCAAATACACTCTATTTGTATGCATTTGACTATTGGCTTTCTAATGCTTTCTAGGTATCATTTTATTGATAGTAGGTATGTGTGTGCACTCAAACTTTGAAATAATTTTATAAAAAGTTAGAAAAATATACTTCGTATTTGTTACATAACCTTCCTATATTCACTCTATCATACATGAATCTTACAAAATGCTTTAGAATCATTATTAAGCTGCAAGAGTAACAACCACTGTGCAGCACCCAGTGAAAAGTCTTTGTGAGAACGTATTATCCAGTATTATGAAATCGTGAAAGTATTTTTCTTCAGGTTTACAGCTATGTATCTTCACAAGTAGGCCCAATAAATATTCAATGCCAAATTCACAGAAGCGTCCATGGACACATAGACCTTTCTTGATTTTGTGCTAAATCCTGAAGAAGAGCTGGTGACTTGAAAGGTAACTGATGAAGTCTGATCACCCAGGTATGACAGAATGAAGTCCACATTTAATTATCAGCAAGTTATTTTGCAACAAGCTGATAGAATGTCATGTCAAAAATTTTTCTTCAAGGATAAAAGAAAGTTTCTGATATAATTGTTTCATTATGTTTTTTAAATGCCATTTGTGGTCCAGTTAAGCAATGATGTCATGAGTATCACTGTTGGGTCTTTGGCGTATAGTCAGCGGTGGCAAAGGTTTTCCATAGAAATCTGTATAAGAAATGCCAAATAAGAAAACTGCATTAGTTTCTCATTTACCATCTCCTTCGCTTAGAGATGTCTAAATAACATGAACACTTGCTTCCTTAATGAAAGCTACGTAGCCTACAAGTTTAGGGCTACTTTCAGACATAGTGCTAATTGATGTCTGGAGGTGTATTGGCCAAAACACAGCTTAATAACGTTTTGTTCTACATGCATCAGCATTTGCAAGAACAAGCCCAAAAACATCCCTAGAAATAGAAAGTGAGACATCCAAAGTCTCAAATAATAACTGACAAAATGAAGCATGAAAATTTGAATGTTGCAATAGACAAGTCTGCATTCCAATAATTTTAAGTGAGAGTAATGCTATACAGCATCCAAAATTTTGGGGTCATTTTTGCATGGTGTCTATCTTGAAAACCATGCTAACTTTGTAAAAGAAATAGAGAAAGAATTTTGAGAAAAAAGTGCAACATTATCTCTTGTCGCTGAAGTAGTAAAATTGTTCAAGACAAAGTCATTAAGTACATCAGAAGCAAATAAGTATTCTCAAACATTTGGAACTGATTTAAAAGACAAAAACACATGCAGAGTGGTACATGCAAAGCATTTCACATGCAAAATAATGTCATGAAAGATGATAAGAAAAAACAGGTGGAAATAAGAAAAAATAAAAGCAGCTTTTTGAAGCATTCAAATCTCAATTGAATTTATGCAGACAACCTCCTCGCCAATAAAACCTTGATGGCTTGCCAACACAAAATTGATCTTTAATAAATCATAATTTTCTAAGAAAAAGACATTCCACTTGCTTTATGTAGTAATAACTTGTGTTAAAATTGCATTCTTAAGCTAAAATTAGCAAAAGCAAATTGGACTACATTACTCTATGTGTACATGTCTCTTGTGGGATCTCAAGGTTTTAGTTATCCCTACATTTAATCAATAAATAATAACACTTTTATTGTTGTAAATATTTTTATGTGAATAGAGCTAATTCCCTGTTACAACAGCAAGTGAAAAGTAACAAAACTGCAAAAAATTATTGTAGAGTAAATGAAAACCTGTACAACAGATGTTTTTGTAAGTCAGTTTTTTGAGGTCTGGCAGATGACTGCAGGACTGGCAGACAATTTAAGCTCCTATAATGTGAGACGTATATAATTCCTGCAAATGTATCCTCCAGTGACAATAAACAGACACTCATTACTAGGTCTGTGCTAGAATCATTAGCATGACTGGGAAAATTGCAGTCTTTGACAAAAAAAAAAAAAGAAAAGAGTATAAATAAAGAGTTGTATAATTGACTGTTCCTTGTTAACTCTGCCTAAGCATCCAACATATTCTCTGTTAAGAACAACATAAAAATGACTCAGTATATATAACAAGTAGCCTGCACAATAACACTTATTTTTCAAGCTGCATATTAAATCATTAAGACAGTCTCTGAGAATTAGACCTTTGGAGATTGTTTCAACCTCATACTAAAATCATTTTAAATATTTTAGCAGCAAAGTCTACCACATATCTACAATACTTCTAAAAAAAAAAAAAAAAAAAGACAAAACAAAGGAATAACTCTTATCCTAACCAACAAATACCTATACTAGTATACATGAAACACTGAGTAACACCTGTTCCTGTGTTTTCCTCTGGACTAGCAGAAATCAACACTCCAAAAAGTCATAGAATCATTACGGTTGGAAAAGACCTTTAAGATCATTGAGTTCAACCACTAACCTCATACTTCCAGGTCCATCACTAAACTAAACCACCTCATCTATGCATCTTTTGAATATCTCAAGGGTTGGTGACTCCACTGCCTCCCTGGGCAGCCTGTTCCAGTGTCTAATAATCCTCTCAGTAAAAAAGCTCTTCCTCACATCCAACCCAAACCACCCGTGGCGCAACTTAAACCCATTTCATCATGTCTTATCATTCATTACTGGAAAGAAGTGACTGACCTCCACCTGACTACAACTTCCCTTCAGGTAGATGTAGAGAGTGACCATGTCCTTTCTCAGCCTCCTCTTCCCTAGGCTAAACATCCCTAGCTCCTTCAGCTGCTTCTCATGACTTGTTCTCTAGACCCTTCACCGCCTTCATTGCCCATCTGTGGACACACTCCAGCATCTCAATGTCTTTCTTGTAGTGAAGGACCCAGAACTGAACACAGTATTTGAGGTGCAGGCCTCACAAGAGCTGAGTAATGTGGGACAATCACCTCCTTGGTCCACTATTTCTGGTACAAGGCAGGATGTCATTGGCCTTCTTTACCACCTAGGCACACTGATGGCTTATGTTCAGCTGCTGTCCGTTAACACCCCCAGGTCCTTTTCTGCCAGACAGCTTTCCAAGCCACTCTGCCCCAAGCCTGTAGCGTTGCCTGGGGTTGTTGTGGCCCAAGTGCGTAACCCAGCACTTGGCCTTGTTGAACCTCATACAATTGGCCTTGGCCCATCGCTCCAGCCTGTCCATGTCCCTTGGTAGAGCCTTCTTCCTCTCACGCAGGTCTATGTACGCACCCAGCTTGGTTTCATCTCCAAACTTACTGAGGGTGCACTCAATCCTTTCATCCAAATAACTGATAAATAACTGTCATAGAAGGAGATGAGATTGGTCAAACAGGACCTGCCCCTCATAAAGCCACATTGGCTGGGCCTGAACCCTTGGTTATCCTCTATGTGCCGCAGGATAATCTATTCCTAGCACTAAGGTCATACTGATGTATTAGTCACATTTGTTTTGAAGCTTAAGGGAGCTGACTTACACTGAGGAGCTATCAAATGTTTCATTGATACACTCTTAGACATAGACTTTGGCAGTACTACTCAAGTAATCTCTATGCATAACCAAAGTTCCTTAAGCTTTTCAAAGCAGACAGTTAAATAATTTTATGTTAAAAACATCTAAGGCGTTTCAGCCTTGTCTACATGAAGGTAGGTGCTCATTTGCCCCGCTTTCAAAGACTTTGCAGCCACTTGGCCAATAATAATTTGTCAAAGCAAATTGATCAACAACATGCAGTATTGCTATAGAAAACAGTGCACTCCAGAGAATCTAAATACTCACAGAAAACAAAGTCTTACTAAAGGTCCAGCTAAAGGAAATAACCCCTAAAACTTTAGGCTTTCCCTGCAAATTGTGCCTTCAAGACATTTATATCAATCAATCATAAAACCAATGAGGAGACCAGGGTTTTTATTTCATAAAGGCCTGAATGCCTGAAAAGTTTTAAAAAACACTTTTACAGTGAATTTTGGGCAAAGCTGGGGAGGAGGAAAAAAAAAAAGCCAAATCAAAAATCAAACCTGATTTATTTATCTGCTGAAGTGACAGGCAAAAAGAAGTTGGTTTTCAGAAAAATGCCATTCAGGGAATATTTTAAAAAAATAAATCAAAAGTTGGCTCCACTGAGCTTAGGAAAATTCAAAGGAGCTTCTAAGCAGGAACATATTCTCTGCAAAATATGTAAAAACTCATTGAAAAATACTGTTGCATGACAGAAAACAGGTAAGGACAGGTGGCAAAAATCAGTGCATGATGGACTTGTTAGTCTTAGGTTAACTGTTAAACTCAATCATCTTAGGAGTCCTTTCCAACCTAAATGGTTCTATGCTTCTCAAATGGTCTGAGTAAAAAAACCCAACAGCTTTAAGCAAAGTAAGTAATTGATGCTCTTTGTTTAGCTAGGTCCTGATATTAATCATTTAACCATGTTGGATAATGCTTTTGAAGAGCTTTTTCCTTTATAACTAGTGTTTGCCTAGTAAATATTTTCTTTCTTCCTCTAGATATTCAATATTGGTATGAAATTTGTCAGTGTCTCAACATTCTTCAAAAAATACAAATGTCATTGAAAAGCAGATAAATGTCTTCAATTCATCTGCAAAGTTCTGAGCACTCTTATTTCACCTCATCTCAATGGTTATACCTCTGGTCAAGAGATCATTCTCCTCCCAACATCTTTTCCATCATCGGACAAGAGAGATCTCAGTTTTGTAACTTATGCACCTGTTAGGAGGGAACTCGGTTTAACTGGTTCTTTTTTTTTGTTTCTTTTTTTACTTTTTGTCCACCCATACACTTGCTACAAAATACAACATCTCTCTTAGGCACACTTAAGAATTGTGGACCACCTCTTTCTTACCCTCCCTACCTCTTCATCTGGCTTTTCTTTCTTCCCACCTTCTCTCTACATGCCTTCAAAAAAAAAAAAAAAAAGCAAGACAGTTTTATGATTAAGATTACAAATTACATTTTATGCACATTAATTACATTCCTGTGGAAGAAAGAAAAAGAAAATCTAGGTTTTAGAGATGTTAATTCCCTTTTAGGCAACTTTTGATTCTTTGGTAGAGAAAGTCCATGTTCTTCTATTGCTTCAGAACTTCAGCAGGTATGTCCACGTGTTACATCATAGTAACGCAATCAATTCAAGTAAGCATTAAGCTCAAGAATCACTAGAAACACACTGAGCCTCCTTCTCTACAAGTTCCTTACTAAATGTTCTTTTTTGTTCAATGTGTGCAACTGCTCCCATTGCTTTAGCTTGGTTATCCTCCTCTGATATAACTCCAGATGTCTCCATATTTTCTTGGCTTTTCAAAATTTGAAAAATAAAAATGTAGGAAAGATAAAGGAAGTATCATCTAAAAGTGAGAAAAAGATGCAATATGTATATGAAAAACAATTTTCTATGGCCTTCCAAAAATAGAAAATAACCATTACTGAGGAGAGAAATCAAGAATCTGCCTACTACACCTTGACATTTCCAGTTACTAAACTCTTTTATCTTATCAAGGACACTGGGTCTCCAGGTAAAGCAACAGATCCCAAGCTTTATCAATGACTCTCTTTGCACAACAATACTCTAGCTTTCAACTGGAAGTCTCACTACTTCTGCAATCAAACTTATATTGGTCTTTTCATCATAGCTGAGATGGCAGTCTGCCATTTGAAGTTGCTAACATAATGCACTTACTTCAGAGATGTCTCTAGCTTTGCTTCTCACAAAAAAATGCCCCCAAATGAATGACAAAAATCTTTCAGACTATGCCTTTAAAGCCATATAGAAAGAGTAGCAGTGGGTAGAAGAAATTTTAGACTATGTCAAGCGGCAATACAAAGAGTCAGCTTACACAGAAAAAATTAGTCTGGATATAGGCTGTGGTTCAGAGTACTATAGAAATACGAGGCCCATTTGAGTTCAGTATTGTGAAGCAATTAGCACTTCCAGCTCAGATCATAAGATCACTGTGGAAAAAAAACAGCCGTCATGTGGAATTGGCACTGTGGATGCCAAATAAATAAGTCCCGCTAGAACATCTCTGCAGTCTTGCTTAGGTCTTTCCTGCTTAGGTATCCTGTCTGCTGAGAACCTTAGATGTCTTCCAGTAGCCAAGTGACCCAACTTCAGTCTCTCTTGCATCAGATGATGATGAATGTTACTCTTTGTTAGGTGGTACACTATAAGATTTAGGTGCATGCAGCTGTGCAAATAACTTGAGATCACTGAAAACTTCTTATACCTTGTGCCACTTTAAACTTTGGAAGTGAATCTGACAGAACTTTTTTTTGGTAAAAAAGGTAGTAAGACTTGAAAAATCAAAAAGATGCTTTCTACTAAAGGGTTAACTTTTGGTCAGTGAAAATTGGCATGAAGAAATTAAAAAAAGGCGAAGAATGAAGTTAATGTAGAAGTGAATGAACAATGGAGAATGCTTTAAAAAAAGTACAAAACCCAAAATATTTTCAGTTACCAGCGTGCTGTGTTTCACCAAGAGGCTCAAGTTTTCGAAGTCTATTAAGTTTGGGAGTTCCCCAGCCAACTAAAGAAAAACAAACACAGTCAAATAATGCCATGACTGCTCTTGATTCTGATGAAATGAATGTAAAAACTAATATCTTGGGGAAAAATCAATGCACTTAACAAAGTACATATTGTCTATAAGGTGAATAATGATGACATATTTTAAAAATAAGCTGATTTACCCTTAAAGACATTGATATTTTCAACCACTTTTTCAATAAGTATCAATTTTATGTCTTTTTTTGGTGAAAATATGTCTTCTCACAGAGTAGATTGAATCAATAATGATGAAAGTTCATACCACGAAGTGGGAAACTGCATCAAAGTTTTCCTAGAAAGTATGGTTTGGTAGCATATCTCTGTATGAATATCATTCATCATTCACAAATAAAGTTTTTAAAGTATTAATAAGTACTAATAGACATCATTATTTCCTGTTAATACACTTACCTGGTGGAAGAGCTAGTGGTGGTGTAGGATTTTTTGGAACACTGTCCTCTGTATTAACAGGTTCTACTCTGTGGCTCCTTTTTAGTTTTATTTTTTTTCTTTTCTTTTTACTGTTATCTATACCAAACAGAAATAAAGCATTACATACCATGCGGTTATATCCAGAGCACATCTTAAATCATCTCCTAATATAACTGTTGAGGTGAAAAAAAATCGGTGTTTTCAGTCCAAACTTACACAGAAAATTGTATATATTTTTGGTGTAAATGCATTTCCAATACATTTTGCTATAGAAAGTCTTCTCTAAGTGACCACACATAAAGAAATTCCACTTCGCATGGTATTGATGGAAAGTGGACCACATATTTGATTATGATGAAAGTGAACCTGCTTCCAGCTACAGTCACACCAACAAACACACAGAACCTAGAGGTGTATTTTAATGTTTTCAATAGATTAAACTGATGTGTGATATCATGAGAAATAATACAGAGGGAAGAAGTACGTGAAAAGTGACATTAAATGACACATTAAAAGCAAGCAGTTTTACCTGAGTCAAAGCATTCTGAGGCTTGCTGCTCACTCTCTTCTTCATGCTGCAGAAGTTGTGTAGTTGTAGAATTGCACGTTTCTAGTCTACTATCATTTGTGTTTTGGCTACTGCTACTTGATAAGTGCTGGGCATCCATTTGTTCCTGTTCTGTTTGTGATTTCAAGACGATTGTAGCCTTTTCAGTCTCCAACTTTTGCCGTTTCTTTTCCTTTTCAATTTGTTTTTCATTCTAACAGAAAGTGTAAGAGTATTTTTTTTTACAACTTTTAATGCTATAAACTGACTAATAAGACAAAAAGGTTATTTAAAAATATCAAAACATTCAAAAAATATTTCTTTTGTTCTACATCTAGCATCTAAAATACTTTCAAATAGCTGGAGAAATTAAACTTCCAATATCCTGTCCAGAGGAAAGTAGACAATTTTTTTTTTTAAAAAAAAGGATTAACAGCAGAAGACATGATTTTTAGGTTTGTAACCTGTTTCTTTGCTTTGCTTTCTTTTTGATAAAAAAAAAAAAAATGCTAGCTATATAAACAACATCAACAGTCCTGAGCTTTTTTCCAAGTTAGAAAACTCCTAATTTCTTCCACTTCAATTATATTAATTTTTCAATGCTTTAGTTAAAACAAAATGCACACACGCACAGAGCACGTATCAAGAAAGTGCTACATCACTAAAACACTTTAGAAGAAACTGGTAGACCTTGAATATTTTCCACTCCTGAAAATCCAATAGTTTAACTAGGAAATGTGTTCAGTCATCTGTTTACAATACCTTTATTTTACTGTCTCTACAAAACTTTTCGTATCCAAATCAATAATAGAGGATTTTCTCAACATGAAAGCATTGATTCAATGCAAACAAAACAAGACTGCCAAGTTTAAAAGACAAAAAAAAAATACTGTGCATAGAGACTTAAAAGAATTCTTTTAAACGAACCATTTTTCTCATTACCTCTCAGACATTGTTAGTGGTAGGTCTAAAACGATCCAGATTTCCACATAGTCTCATACCTCAGAGATTACTGCAGATATAGGTTGGAAGGGGTTTTCAAAGTTCCCAGGCTCAGGTTCTTCCTCATCAGGTACACTTCTTCCTTCCTCTTTTTCCCTTTGTTGTTGTGTTGTTGTTGTTGGTAGTTTAGTGGTTTGAAGATTTGGGTTTTTTTTGCGGGAGTGGGGGCAAGTGGAGAGAAGAGATGAACAAAGAATTATGAAGAAGCTAATCCATCAATTTTAAATAATAGAGAATACCTGTTAGATCACCTAACTCATCCTCCAATTTATGCCAGCTGATTTTTAGAATATGCTTCTATATGTTGAAAAACATTGTGCAGAAATCACACTTGCAGGCTAACATCAATCAAGTACATGTTAATGGCGGAGATAGAAACACATGCTGCTATGTGCCAGAATGTCCCAACAGCACTTCAGGAAGTAGGAGTAGTTTCTAAGAGCAGGATATATGACAGAATACATGTGTAACAGGAAGGTTTTGATTGTTCAGTGGTAGGCTGCAATTTCATACAGAAGTTTTCATACTAGTAGACTTGTGTAAAAATTGTTTCAAGGTATTAAACCATTTTTTTTGTAAAAAAAGGAAAATATGTGTGGTGCTAAGACTATGTACAAGCTATTATTCTATTTTTAATATATCTCCATTTCTCATAGTTCTAGGTTGTCCTTAATAAAGGTAAGGGAGAACCAGAACCAGACTGTTCAGTTTATGTAGTAACAGAGAATCCTATTTGCTTCAAGTAGAAAATTTCAGAAAGACACATAAAGCTCAGTATACTGTTGTTACACCAGCACGTTATTTTTTGTGTACCAGATATCTATGTAAGAAATATTAAATTACTATGTATTAAATAATCTGTTATTAATAAAGTATATGCACATCAAATACTTTTCAGCAATCAATCTGATGGCACTTGCACACACGCAGTCACTGTTAGACCTAGTTTACAGGTACTGAAAGAGGAAGTAACTTCATTGTTCAGAGACACAGATGAGAATGAAAAGGTCACTGAGCCACCTATGAAACCAGACTACTCATAAGGAATGTCCAGTGCAATGTTAAACCTTACTGGCACTACCTTTCTCTGTTATTTTTTATTTGGAGCAAGATAATTGCTACTAACTTATTGTGAAGAAAATGCTCTTTGAGACAACACTCAGGGAAGCAAAAAAGCAGTCTGAGGAATTATTAAAACACATAATAAAACAGAATTACATCTGAACCAAGATTAACCTATCACTTAAAGTAAGAAATTGATTTGATGTAAAGTGAGAATGCCATCTCTTATATCTGAGACAAGTTCTCAGACACAGGTAAGACCAGCATAAGTTACTAGTTTTCCTCTAAGATAGCACAAGTTTAGCAAAATTTTTAAGACCCAACCATTTCTTCTGGTGAACAAATACAATCAAGATCACAGAGTGGAAACAGAATACATGGAAAATGCCTGTTTTCACCAGACAATCCCTTTGAGGCATGTTTCAAAGCCAGTCCTCCTTTCTGTACCTCTCAATATGGCATAAATCTAGCACAATCCAACATGGTCAGAGGGTTTTGTTTATTCAGAGACATCTGCCAGACTAACATATTTTTTTTAGTAAGTTTATGAAATATGTATGAAGACATATCAAATTCTAGGTGTTTAAAATGTGCTTAAGTAATTTACTTGTTGAAGTAAACCAACTCAGCAAGAGTACAAGCTAAGACACTTCAAAGTCGCTTCATAGTTACTTCTCACAGTCACCAAGACTTGCACGTTGGGCTGCTAATGACCACAGAGGGCTTTGAAGGGAAGTAATAAGATTAAATGACTGGATTTATTTTTTCGGTTAACAACTCCTGTAAAGTTACATTAGCAAGGCCAAATTTATTCCACAGCTGCCTTACAATTCTCATTTATTGTACATTTCTAGCAAAAACTGAAGAAAATAAAGAGGATAAACCAGGCAAAAACTGTAGGTCTTAAATAAAGGCTCTAGCATGCAGGTCCATACTTTTAATATTGGCTTGTAAGCTTTGAATTCTTGATAGCTTGGTTCCCATAAGGTCTACATACAGGAATGAATCAAGTATCTTTGAGTAGGGAGAAAAGGGGATGTAGGAGAAATTACAGAGAGAATACCTTTCTTCTCGTATCCTTCTCACTCGCTCAGCTCGCTCTAGTTTCTTTTGTTCTTCATAGGCTTTTTGTTCTGTAGTGTCTCTTTGGATGCGCTCATTTAAGGCATCAAAATCTTTTGCTATGATATGTAGAAGCCAATATAAACCCTTTTTTATTGATTTATCAATTTTTTTCCCACGGCCCATGATAGCTGAGCAAGGTTCCTGTAAATATAAGAAAAAAGGGAAAATTATCTTCATTTTAGATCAAGTTTCTTGACTGAAAACATGAAATCAGCCAAACAATTACCATTTACTGTGAAGCTTGGAACATACTGAGAAGTACAGGAAATAAATTTGCATTTAGGTATTCTATAACTTTAGGTGCATTTTTTTTGCCACGATACCAACCACATTAGTTCCATCAAATTCCATTATTTTCAGTCTCATGTCAAAAATACTAGAATACAGCACAGAAATACATGTTTGCATACCTATCTCTAGACATATACACCTGTTGCATATATATGCAGTTGTTATATATACATCTGCTATGTGTATATATGTAGATTTACACACCTGTTTCTATACACATCCATATCTATGTATCACACATATGCACATAATTTATCAGCCCCAAACATGTATATTCTCTTTCGCTTCTGATTTATAAATATTCTATGTTATACTTGTCTAGTAAAATGAAAAAATGAGATGTAAGAGAATCAGCTTAGCTTCAGTTCATGAAAGAAATAATTGACTTGTTCATAAGCACCAAGGGGATAAACCAAATCCACTGTGAAAACTGTTGAACTAATTTAGTTTTTTATATTAGAACACGTATTGTGGACTGGAGTGAAGCAAATATTATGCATGCTGATTGGAGTAAAACTTTTGTCCTGATATTTTCATCAGTAAGCAAGAGAAATATGATCTAGGCAAATCTATTAGAAGTTGGGTGCAAAAGCCATTGCTAAATTAGTTTGTAGTACTTTAGCTTGGTTGCAACAATTCAAGGAAGCAGACTGACTAGAAGGAATCAAGAAAAGCACAGTGAGAAAAATTAGAAAAAATTGGTTATGAAAATACATCTGGTAACAAAACATTGGAGGAACAGAAGTGGTTGTCTTGTGATGCAAAAGATTCAACAACCAAAGCTTTGGTGCTTGCCTAATTTTATTTAAATCTTGTTTCACACCAACGCTGTCCAAATTGACTCCATGACTCACTCAAATTACTTCAGACCATGTTTACCTTTAATGAGCCTAGTAAAGAAACTGCACATTTGAGCATGTAACAGTTTCAGCTTCTTTCAGAAAAAAGGACTTAAGAGTATGTGATCTAGTTGCTCTGTTGATTACACTGAAGATATAAATTGAGAGCAAGAACAGCATTTTACTGGAACATGTAATAAATTATGCAATTATAAAGTACTGGAAAAAATCACGTTCAGGTCTTTTACATTGATAATGCTTCACAATAATATATCTTTGTCATACAAGTCCCTTGGAAAAAACCTTCATATTGCAATTTTTATTTTTATGATTCCTACATACACATAGTGCAAAGTCCATTGCACTACGCATATGGAAATGTATCCAAAGAGACATGAAATAATGAACACAGTTTCTAAACAAAATAATAGCAATATGTATTGCCTTATAGAATTTTGTAACACTCCCAGGGGAATTAAAAGCCTTTTTTAAATTTTAAAACCCAAATACCAGCTGGAATGGTTTTTCAAAATTGCCTTCTAGTTTTGGTTAACAACAGCATAATTCTCATTATCCTTTAAAATGTTTCTTATGGCAAATAGAAAAAGATTATAACAGTAAAGCCTACAAACAGTTAACTAACAAACTAACTGATCAAAACAGAGGATTAAATAAAACTTCAGGGTCTACTGCTTTTGATAAATGGTCTGAAATATTGATCAAAATTAAGTGGCTTTCATACAGATTTCTGGTTTTGGGTTCCTCCCGACCCTGCTTTTTTTCCTGTTTATTTGGAGCTTTTTAACATGACTCTGAATACTACATCTGAAATATAGTTATTCTGGGGCAAATATTAACTAGCAACTATCTCTAATGGTGTTCTTTGGTGATTACTGTGCTGGGATTTAGATGCCCTAGGAATTAGGTTAAGTTCCTACTGTTTGCCAGATGGTGACTCAGACTAAATCATGGGTTTAGCTACGAACAGAAATGAGACAAACATCACATCTGAACAGTGATCTCTCTTTCCTGAATGTCAATGTAAGCAAGATATTTTTCTGCTTCTTTTTAAAAAGGTGGAATATTACACTTTCTCTCCAATTCAACAAGTTTTAAGCCACATCTGCAACTAATTACACTTACATGGTTTCAGAATAGATCAGCAGGTACACTTTGAAGATCACTGTTATAAAAGATTTCAACAGATGCAGAAGCAGAATGTCAAGGTGAACAGTAAAATTGCTTGCAGAACAGATATATGTACTGTATCATTGCTGGGATTGCAGGGGTTTAGTTTCGTTCCTACGCTATGTGGCACAATCTCCCACCTTACTGCAAGTTTTACATATATATCAGAAAATGAAGCATCTTAAAATATACTTACAATTTGACATAGACACTTGTGTTCATTGACAAGCTTTTCCAGACATAAGGATTCAATTACATCTGCTTCAGACAGAGCTCCTTCTCTGTCCTGTTTATTTGCCAGCCTAAACAAAAGATCCAAAGAAACATTTTGCAACCTTGCATAAGTTTTTGACAAAAGTGAGAAGATGGGAAAAAGGGAAAAAGTAAAGAGAAAATGCCTTGTTTCAACTTTAAATTTAAATTATTCTTTCCACTTAAGAAACATGTTAGTCCATGAACTATTTTTAGCAGATACAAACATTAAATAATTGATAAGGTTTTTATTAATTATTAATAATTATTAATAGAGCAATTTTATTTTATGGCTAAGATGATAGATGTAAGACAATTTACATCTAAAGATACAAAGTGCAATGGAGTCTGTGGATCAAAGATCTGGACTTTGCAACTTCCCAAACCATGCATGTTTCCCTGCATAATATTGCTTCATGATAACCTTGAATCTGCCTGTTTTCCAGATTTTCTCTCTGATGCCAAACAGTTAGATATGTAATGTTTTGAACCTGGTCTTCATAAGTTTTACAACTTAAAGCTCAGAGGAAGAAACTTGGATGAATGGCCATAAAAACCACATTTTATTATTAGATAGAAGAAAAAAAAAAGTTTATGAAACACGTAACTTACAAAATAAGTATTCTGTACAATGCAGTGCCATCACTGTCTTATTTCTTAGAGATAACAGTAGCAAAGAAGACTCCAGAAAGAAACACTTTAAGTTTTTGAGACTATTGATTTCTCCTCTTTGTACTCAGTAATTGCATCTGACAACACAGCCAATTATGAATTGATTTTAAAAGGCACAAACTAGATCTGATTTATCATCCAAAGAATATTATTTTACATTTTAGTATGTGCATATATGCTGAAGCAGAGGCTGTTGTTCCTTAATTATAAACATACCAAAAGCCTAAGTTCTTCACCTCAACAAACTTCTGATGATACTACATTCTAACCACAGAAATTAAAGTTACTTCCTTTTATCAAGGCTAATTTGTAAATGTTTTCACTGAAAACTCCTCTGTGTATGAAACGCAACTGCAAAAGCTTGCAGTCTAAAGCCCTAAAAGTTGCATGATACTATGTAATAAAAAGCACAAGTAAATGCCAGAACCTGTATGGAATCACCTGCCACAGAAAGGCAAAAATCTTTTCCCTTACAGTGATTTCTCTCAGATATCCAAGTAATAACTTTCATGAAACTCAGACGGCTTGACTATTCACGAGACATCAATTTCTTGAATGGAATTAAACTGGTCAACATGCAAGAAAGCAGGATGGATTAACAAGGTAGATTTACATTAGTATTTAGGAATGTGTTAGCCAAACAGATGTATTCCCTAAGAAGAAACTTAAAAAAAATAAACTTGCAGTCATGTTCATCAGTGATTTTCTGAGTGCATTAGGGAATTTGAAAATTGCACTGGCCTCTCTAATTGTTGCTTTGAAATTCAGCAACCCTTCTATTACATGAGAACTCCAATTTAACTTTCTATATAAAATAAAAAAAATTTGGTTTTCATAAATGCAATGGCAGATTGGTTTGGAACCAGACACCATACACTTTCTTCTGAAATCTCAGTCAACATCATTAACTCAAATAGTTTTTAGAGAATGTTAGGCCAAAGCTTGTACTTTGCATTTATCATACTTCTTTCTGGTAAAGAAGTCACTCTATAGTTGGCGGAGCTTGTCAGGACTTCAGTTTGAGTTAAGATTTTATTCCTTCCTATTTTCCAGAATCACAGTACGAGAGATTCAATTCTTAATTATTTTACTTTCAAGAGAGTTTTTACCTTCAAAGAGACATTAAAAAAAAAATAAAGTGTTGCATTTACAGCTCAAAAGAAGCATCCTTTGTCCCAATTAACCCCATGCACTATGATTATGTCTTTCTATGTTCTTCTTAAACTCTTCTTGGGGAGAAAAAAAAAAAAAAAAAAAAAAATAAAATCATCATTCTCAAATGTCCATTTGCTCTCTATCTTCATCAGTCCAAAAGGTTTGCTTATTTATAATCTTGGAAATAAAACCGCCTAGATCCTACTGATAATCAAAACTTTGGTGACTTTATTGCAGACCTAGAAAGAATGTAAGGCTCTCCTCTCCATCCTTTGTTTGATAATCCATTCCCACTTTTCAACACAATGTGTTCTTCTACAGTACTTTGTATGATTTAGTGCAATGATTCCCTAACTGTTGTTTGATGCATATACAGAACCCATGACATTTTTAATATGCTTATAATGCTCTGGCACTATTTATTCTCACTAACCAGCTAGAATATGTCCTCCAAGTATTTAGCTATGAAATAGGGCCAAAACTAAACCAGTGAAAACTGACAGGAAATTCAAGAAAGCTATAGAAATCAATTAAAAATTGGAAGCAATTATCTCTACTTTTCCCCATCACACCCACCACATAACCTATCTTTGTCTGAAAATTGTACTGTACTGCCCTTAGTCTCAAATAGCATTCCTCAGAATCATTGTTAATTCATCTAGATCAAATTGAAGAAAATATTTCTGAACCCGACTGGTTGTCACAGCCTATTCCTTTCTCACTTGGAGATTAAATAACTGCACTACTTCCTATGTTATTAGACTGCACATTCTACAAAGCACAGCTGAAGAAGAATGAAATGCTGATAAACTGCATAGCTCAGTGTAAGTGTGACACTAATGTCCTACAACTTGCAGTAGCTGCTGATTTTTAACCTATAATTCCTTGAAAGGTGTAAGATTTGACTTCTTGGTCAATTAGCTTCCATTTTCTCCACAGCACCCTGTGGCAATACTGACTGTATAAAAAAAAATACAGTTGAGATGGTGTATCTGTAAAAGTGGAATATCCAAACAACTGTATCCACCTTGGACTCCTGAAGAACTAAAGTGGTTCATATATTGGTCATATATTTCCTGCTGTACACTCTTTCCTACTTAAGCCTGGAGTTAAAATATTTTTAAGATACTGTAATAAAGGGTGTTATTTTGCTCCTTGGTTTTGTTTTTTTTTTTTCCTGCTCTTAAGGTAAATGCATTAATAGATCCATGACCTATCCTCACTTCCTTTTCCCTTTGTGCTTTAACATAGAAGAAAGCAATCCCTGCTCTTACACTTGTGCTTCATACGTAGGCAGTGCTCTACTTCCAGCTTAAAAGGCCTCTTCATGGGAGCTGCTCCTACTCCTAGACACTTCCTGCTATACAGAGTAGCTCCAGCAGTGATCCGCCTCTCAGCAAGGCTGGGTTTCAAACAGGCAGAACCAGATTCCCCAAGTAGAAAGTAATCAATTTGCCTGTCTACTGCAGTCACAGAAACCAGCCTCACTCTCACACTACCACTCCTAAAGATGAACCCTTGGACAACTACATAAGAACTACAAGTAGAATGCATTGAGAAAATACTTAATGGAATGCCACTCAAGATATATTACCTATATATATATATATATATATATTCAAAAAACTGTTTTTCAGATTACACTGAAGTTCAACCTGAGGAGTTCCTCTGTAAAGGATAAACCAGAAAGTCACCAGCACAGGATTAAAGGTAAAGACTTTTCTTTTACTTCACATTTACAAAGTTGCCAATACCAGAAAAATCTGCGTATAGTGGTTTCTACTGGAAATGTGCCTAAGTGTCAAAGACTATCCTGCAAAGAATTGGATATTTCTCTGGGTGAATATAGTCTCAGAGCTCTGTTGCTCAGGAATGGTAGGTTTTGAAGCAAGTTTTATGCATATAACATCTTTCTTCAAAGAATGCATCAGAGTTATCTTAAAGAATAGACCTTGATTTTAATTTTCCAAGTCAGCAGAACTATAGAAATATAATTTTTTCACGTTTAAAAAAACTATATGAGGTATAAATTAAAACATAATTTAAAGCACGGGAGGCTGTTGGTTTATCACATTAAATTTGCTGAATAAGAAGCTTTCATATATAAAATCATGCTTGGCTTATTTCAATTTCACGTAAAGTGCATTTGGATCTTCTTAGTGTAAAAAACTTACTTTATGCAAGAAAGAAAGAAAAAAAAGGTAGGCACCGAATGCCGTTATATCAAGTAGGATTTTTCTTAAGCAAGAAGAGAGCTTTTGAACTTTATTTTAAGAGTCATGGGAAACTATGTGGAAAGGGAGTGTATGTGTGCATTGGCACAACTGACATCTACAGTTCAGTAACAATATTTCTCTTAGAAGCCTGAAGACATTCCAGAGAAAAACAAAGAGAATGCAAACTATGAAGGTTCCTTGACCTGTTTCAAAAATGTAAGTTGCTGAGCAAAAAAGGAAAAAAAAAGTCAATACTAAAGTTTACTTACAATGGACATACTTGTATCTCAGCTTTCATCAAAAACCCTAGCAGTGTTACAGAAAGAGTTTATTTGGGAAGAGGGTATTATGCGTGAGGGTATGTGTGGGTACATGTTTGTTTACTTTTTTTGCAGACTTTTTTTTTTTAACACTGTTACATTGCAACTGAAAACATTTATCTCTATTTATATGGTATTCTCATCCATTAACATAACACTGAAAAAGAAATACTGTAGAGGGTACACACTGGGGGAGGGAGGGGGTGAGTGTCTCAGAGATGATGCTTTTGAGGTTAAGTTTAATCAGTTATCAGAAACTCCAAATTTTGGGACAAACCTACATGGTGGTCATCAAAATTCATGAAGAGAAAAGCATCCTTGAGGTCAAAACATTAGAGAGTCAGAGCTACTAACAGGATTAAAAGCGACTTTAGAAAAATGTATCTTTATGAGAATGATTTTTCTGAGATAGAATGCTAGTCTTTAAACCTACTTCAAGAACCATAGCATTGACTGAATTAGCATTCCCAGGAAAACAAAGCAGAGAGAAAATCTTTGAATATGACAGCAGTCTACACAAGGGAAAGAACAATGTCCTATTCTTCAGTCTATGGTCAATCTTCAATTTAAATACGCTCTTCTACCTTTTTTTCCTTCAGAAATTTCATCTCTCATGTATTAGCTTTTTTCCTTGGGCAATCCTTTGGACAGCAATCAGTAGGATGTTTTATCCCAGAGAAGTGAGGTCTCAGAAGATATAGCAAGAAAAGGTTTGTTAGTCTCTTTATATTTTGCTTATGTTAACATCCATGAAAGTCAAATTCCTGATCCACAAACAGGCTGAAAGATGTCAGTTTGTCTGATTGTTTAGTTTTTTCTTTCCCCTTCAGTACTGACAGTTCATTTGCTTTCCAAGGAAGTCACAAAAAAACAAAACAAAGAAGCAGATAGGAGAACTAGTCAACAAGTTTCAAGCCTCAGAGAAACCATAAGGACCTCTAAAATTAAGCTTGAGCCCTCTCTCCCCTCAGACTTTTTGGGGATTGACTTCAAAAGCTTTTAACAGCACTAAAATAATTCAAATAGTGGGTGTTACTACATCTTAACATTCTTTGGCACTTCAAGGCATGATTTTTACAGATTGACACTAAGTTTATTTAATTTCTTCCACTGGCTTATTTAATTTCTCTAGTTTGCTTTTCATGCCTTCAATACTTATGCAAAACAATCATTTGAATATTAGTGTAAGCTACAATGAGAAAATGAGTAAATAAAATGCTACAAGATTATCTGCTTGCAAATATCAATTAAGAGTTTGCTTTCATTGCAGGGAGATATAAGAAATTTCTTTAATTCAACCTTTTACCCAAATAGTTCCTTCAGGTCACATTTAAATAGGAGAATATTTAGAAATAAAATTCTAAACTCATTCTGATTATAACACCTCTAGGCAACTCCAGAGCAACTTCACTCTCATATTATCTTTTGAAGTGGTCACAAGAATGCCAAGAATTATAATTTTTTTCATTTTGGTTAAGCAGCCTCATTCTTACCTCACGTCTGAATCATATTCCTATTTACTGAAAACATATTTCTCTGAGGCAGATTTCTCTGCTGTCAGTTTAATTACACCTATTGATCAAACAAGCTGCATTCACAGAGATTTCTGATTTCACATCAAGAATGTAATGTTCAGCTTCCAGATATGCAATTCCAAAAAGCAATGACAATAAATGATATCACCATATATTTTTTTGTATGAGAATTTAAAAAAAAATGTAAACATGAATTATTTTCTTATATGCTATTTCACCTTGATATATCAATAGCTAGGTAAACATTATTTAGTCAATGTTGCCTATGATTTTAAAATCTTGTTTGGTAATCCTTACATTTATCACAGGTGAGTTCCAAGGCTGTGATATGTAGCTTTATGCCCTGACAAAGATGAAATGAGACTGTAAAGTAGGTGAGATGTTGTGCAGTACAAATTTTGAACCTGTAATTCTATTGACAGAAAGACTAAAATGTTGAGACTGATTTAAAGCAATACAAACTCATTTACAAGGAGTTCAAACTATATATCCTATTAAATGGAAAGAATTTTACCTGTCCTCTTATCCTGCTGTAGACCTTTCTCTTGTTCTTTATTTTCAAACATTGTAGTAAAATATATCAATATCTGGACCTTAATTTTGCGATCTTTTGGCAGAGGAGACTATGCATTTGTGGATTCCCGTGACCTATATGTGGCTATGATATTTGCACCAGCTAAATAAATGAAGGTGCTGATTTCTAGTATTATTCTTGCTGGAAATAAATAAACCCAGACACCTACAATGAATACATCTACTTCTCTCTACTGTTAATTTTTGAGGTCTAATAAAAAGCACTAGTAACAGCAAATCTCTGTTTTAATCTCTGGTGGAAAAAAAAATCACCTAAACATTAAGCAAGTTTTGCCTTTAATCAAGGGATAGCCCCTTAAAAATTGCAGAGAATAATCTACAGACTAATTGATTTGTAGTGAGGCTGTTGTTTTGTCAGTCCGGACTTGTAGGTGCAGTATTCATCGCCATAACTGTGAGTTATGCCAATGCAAATATATGAACCCACTATTATCAGTAGGGAACAAGTATCAGTAGGGAACATGAGAATTGCTGTCTGTGGAGATGGGGAATGGTGGTAGATGCTTTTCCTCAAGTCTTGCATATCTGCAGACACTCATTCATAACAAAGGTTCAACAACTTAAAGAAACAATCTCAGATTTGCCACTAATCCACTGTGCATCTTTAAATCAAATACTTCATAAAATAGCAAAAAACCCCACATTTTTCTATTTAGAATGTAAGTACTAACAGTTGTAAAGATTTCAAAAGTGTAAAATTTTGTAACAGATAATTCATGAACTGCTCTGCTCTCTCACTCCACTAACATGAAAATCTTGTATTATTCCCTTCTCTCTTCCCATATCATGCAACACTACACAATCCACACAAGACAGCTACATTTCCTGGAACATAACTGTGCTACAGATTTCTGATGAAATGCCTAAGAACATCTGAATTATTTTAAGTAACTGAGATCTATTTTCTCCCTCTACATCTCCCTTGGAGGGCTTACTCCAGCAGCACTCTTGGTTACAGTTTTCCAAGGAAGTCACAACTCACCCTTACCCATCTTATGAACTTGAATACTCACACCTGGTTTACTCTATTTGAATTTCTTTTCCTCCTGTCACGATCCATTTCACACTAGTTGGAGGACTCTCGAGCTACTTTCCTTCAAATGTAGCATTTCTGTGATCCTGCATGCTGGCTATTTTGATTTCACTGAGTTGCCTTATAGCAGTTGTGATGGCTAACACTGTCCTAAAGGGACAAGCAACCAGACTATATTTCCTTAGTGTTACATAGTGGGCAATGCCACAAGCAACGTGTTACAGGTTATTTCCCAGAGACAAAGGCTGACAAATGCAAGAAACCTTTGCATGTTAATGTTTTTTTTAAATATTAAGAATGACATACTCATTAGAATTTAAGTTCCCTGCACTGAAAATTTTACTATTACATCACATAGGCACTGATACAATTTAGCCACTTTCCAAGCTCTTTGTCTTTGGTATTTTACTGTTGAACCACTCTCACATTTCCCACAAACAGAAACTTGAACTACTTTTAAGTATGTTTTTCCAAGGACTTATCTTAAACCAGAGGTGCTTTAAGATGATATTTTCACCCAACTACCTTGCTGTGTTGTAATCCTTGGTTTAAGAATTATTTGTTTGCAAGATATCTAAGTTAAAGAAAACTTTTTAAACAAAGGAGAAAATAAAATGTAACCTGTAGCAACACTGCTTACTTTAGTCACTTAAGATATATTTTTAGGTAATGGGGCAAAATTCCAAAACACCATCAGAATAGTTCGTCCTTTTCTTGTGAGAATATGCGAGAGAGCAAAGTCTTTGGAATCAACTGAAACTTCAACTCAAACTAAATTTCAGCTCAGACCTGTAGCTTTTCCCAGAGACTACTATAAGTATCTTCAACTGTAGGCATTAAAATGGTATATCTGTCTCACCAATTTTTTGTTGCTAAACTTAAGACACTTAAAGTAGTAATAAAGTTCCAGACCGCAGTATGACCCCAATGTTACTCAGAGTCACTGTGCTCAAAAACCACAGTTATATAGGTTTGTTGGCACTATGTAACAGGGCTATAATGTAACTCCACTGCACCCTTGAAATTAAATAATAGTAATAAAAATATATATAAGGTTACTTATACTCTAAAATTCCTTTGAGACATGTTGCCTGAAAATGCCCTCTACCCAGCGCTCTTAACTCTTAACTATGGAACAGGAAAACAAACTCACCCTTATTTTTGTTGCAATCATAAAAAATAAATAGAAGCTATTTCAGCAGAGGTAAAGCAAGGAGGATGATGAAGAACACACATCATACTTCTCAAGAAACTCTTTAAGACAAAACTCTGTCCCTTGATTAGCTGCAAGTCCTTTTCCCTTTGTGGCTTGAAATAAGAAGGCAAATTGCATGAAAGATCAAATACAAAGCAGAGCCTTTTGTGTCAGGCATTTCAATGAAGGTGACGAATAACCAAGAAATAATGAACAAAACTATGGAAATTAAAATAAATAGGAGTTTTTGGTAAGTCAGAGGGTGGCTGGAGAGGAAATAGTTCATCAAAGCAAAAAAAAAAAAAACCACACCAAAAAAACACCACCAAAATCGACCAAGCCATTAAATCTAATTACAATCAGTTAAGGAGATTTCTATACTTTCAATGTTCCTCTTCACATATCCATCTATGCCTTTTAACTTAACTCAGCCTAAATCTCATTTTTGGACATAAGTTCCCTGTTTACAGGGTGTACAGATAAATTACATAGATGGAGGAATATTCTATATGGTTGCTATGCAATTAAGCAAAAAGGACCTTTCAGCTAGCCTTTTCTTTATTTCCCTCCTTAAAAAATTGATAACATAAAAATTTCAATTTCCAACCAATTCATTATCTTTGAATGTAGGACATACTTTATCATCATGACAGATTAATCACACGGTGGTCCAATCATCAGGATCTATTATTCCTCTAGTCAGTGTACTGAGGTAATTGTCATTATAAAGACTTTCCTGGCTATATATGTCAGCAGTTTGATTGGAGAGATTCATAACCCTGATGAGCAACATGCTAAAATTATCAGAAGTTAAAGACTTGTAGTTCCCTCAAAATCTATTTGACAAGGATGTGAAAGCTGCATTTCTAAACTTGTCAACTATATATTACTATATATAAAGATGCCGACCAGAACAACAGACACAAATTTAATTATCAGTGGATTTGCATGATAAAAACACTGCAAGGGGTGGGGATGTAAGGCCAAACTGAAATGCCACAAGTGCATTCCTACTTTTTCTTCCCAAATACATGTATGAAAGCACATCGGTAATCCTTGAACTCTGAGTACAACTTAGGTACTAGGCAAAACTAGGCCCGATTATTCTATCTTTCTCTGCCTTACACTTGCCTCCTCCCCAAATCCACCCTGTAGCCTTGCCTGGCCTTCAATCTTACGTTGCTTATAGGTGTGAACAGAGAAGGCACAGTGACACATCTGTTTGAATAAATCATTGCTGACATATTATTAGAGCAACTCCCTTTCTACAGATTATCTTTCATTAAAGATCGGCTAGCAGCTTGTGACTCTGGCTCCAAACATATGGTTTCAGCATCAGTAGCACTTGAGATAATAGACAACAGAGAAGCATTTAGGACTAAGGAATGGTCAGAAACATGGGCAAACCTTGCCTTTTCAGACTTGTATGTGTAAAAGCATTTAGGGCCATTTCCAAACATAGTTAATAATTGAAATGTACAGTTTAACAAGCTAATGCTTTCTCATATACTGATTTGCTTTGCCTTTACTAAAGTCTCTTAACTGTTTTAACACAGATTTTCCAGCTTTCAATGAAAGAAAAAGTCTGATGGGGATGCACTAGGCTGTGCTACTTTACCACTTCATACAGATCATCTTTTAAAACCTAGGGAACACACTAAGTCATGGGTTTGCTTAAAAGTCCACATATTCTTTTTACTCAATTCTAAATGAATAGGTATATTCTCCCTGTATTGACAAAAACTTCAAGGGAAATAGCTCTTTCATCTCAATCAAAAGAACAGCAGGATGTGCCCCTGTATATATACACAAACCTGTAGGACAACAACAAGGGCTCAGCATATGAACAAAGCTTGTTGTGGAACATTTAAGAAGTGAAGCCAACTATTTCCAAGGTTATCTTTGTCATGAAGACATCCTTATTTACTTGCAACCTGCATGCCTCTCCTTGCCAGTATAATTAACCATATTTATTGGCAAGCACATTCAGTGGCAAGACTTTAAGGCAGGCCTGATAGGATAAAAGATAGGAAGCAGTCTTTAGTGAATCCAATGTTTAAACAAACAAACAAAAAATCCCTTAACAACAATTTTCAGTATTCTATGCAAGTTTGATATTGAAGAATATTTGCAGATTTGCAATTCTCTTGCTGGTTGTTTTTTTTAATTCCTCAAGGAATACATCTATTCCAAGACCAATGCACCCAAAACACTGAAAAGTGGATGTCAATCATTAATGGATACATAAATGAAAGATGAAACCCAGTATAGTTCTTATGCCCCTGTGTTTATCTTGCTTTCAAACCATAAGAGATTACTCATACGAAAAATTGGTAACTGGCCATTTGAGAAATTGTACTGTGTTCTGAAGAAGTAACCAGATGACAGCATGCATGTTTTAGAGTTTTTGGGTAATTACTTGCATTCTCTTGAAAATAAGGAAATCTTGCCACATCATATCATAAGCATTAATGGTGCTCTTAGAACTTGATTTTAATCACAGGCTTGTTAAGCCATGCTAAATTAATATGGGTGAACAGATGTGTTAGGGTATCCTGAAACACATTTTCAGGTCATTTCTCCGTAGCCTTGTTTAGCACTCCTGGTTCCTTTCACATGCCCTAGACTGAACTTTCCCTGCAGCATTCTCAGTGGTGCCAAGTAGCACTGAAACATTCCTAAAGAATGTTATCTTGAAGAAACTGCTTGATGTCTGCTGTGAGGAGATACTCAGTAAGTTATGCATTGATGAGGAATTACTGTGACAAAATTAATATGTTGCATTTTCCCCACCCCAAAGTAATGGTTTCCAATAACTAAGCTTGCCTTATTGCAAGTCACAGCACATTACCGCAACTTATAATGACTGCCAGGCTTCTTGGATTGATTGTCTTGATGTGAACCAACAAACATTAAATTCAGATATTAAGGCATTAAAAGTAGTGGGGGAGGAAGTTGCAGTAAGGGCAATCCACACTAGTGTAGAATATCAACATTCTTACAATTGATCTCTGTAGCACTTCAAGCTTTGTTTTTCAGCTAATCCTTCTGCAGAGAGTCAGATTTAAGTCTGTGGAAGACATATTCATACTGTTCAACTCCATGACTTATATTATGCAAAAATCTATTTAGGGGCTTCAAATATGCATAAGGCAGCAGAGATACCACAGCAGTATCATCTGAAGCTGTTCAAATGCAACAAAATCATTTTCATATTGACGGATTACTAGACTGTTCCTTTACAGTTACTAAAAATGCATCTTTTAGATAATACAGAGAAATTGTGCTTGTTTACTCATAAAAAAAAATAAAATCTTTAGAATTGGTGTTTAAGAAGAAATGTGCCTATAAAACGCTATTATTTCAGAAGATTTCTGTGGAATCTCTGAAAACAGACAAACTTACTACTATACGGTTTAACATTTACGCTTTAACAGCCCTTTGAAAGACATACATTTAGTTTAACCATAAGAACCCAAGTTAAACTATCATGTAATCTTCTGCTCATGAACATTTTACTGACATAGTCCAAGGAAAACAAACATTCATATAGACTATGAGGAAAATACTTTCTTCCTTATAATTAGAAATAGTTGAACTAAGGTATTTTAAAAAAAACATACAATAGAAACTTTCTCTTAATTATATCTCCAGTAAAGCTTGCACAACAGCTAGGGCAGAACACAGAACTAAATCCACTTTCTGTTAAATAAGAAAGAGTACTGAATTGTATCCCACTATGGTGCACAAAGTACATTTGCATAAATTTTAGGAAGACTGCAAATGACAATGTAAGACAGTAGTCCAAAAAAGGCTTAGGAAATCTTCAAGTTGCAACATTTGTGATATGGAGCCACCTCTAAAGAAACTTGGATGTTAAGGCTAAATTAAGGTATTTTAAGGCTAAATTAATGAGTGCTGTTATTTTGTTTTGCTGTAGAGTTAACTTCTTCAGTTATTATCAATTTAACTTCCCAGACAAGTGAAGGCAAGGAAAATGGAGAAAGGTTTTTCAGAGTGGCTAAACTAAAAGCCTGAAGTAGCTTACTCACACCGGAACTCTGGTTCATTAGAGAGTCTACCTCATCACCTCAAAAGGTGAAGTGTGTATTTCCTACTGACAATCCAAAACCAAAACAAGTCTATTTCCAAAAGGATTTTAAAGTCCATTAGTTTTCAGCAAAAAAAGAAGAAAAAACGTCACGTTAAAATAAGAATTAGAGTTACTTCTGTCTTCTTTGGCAAAATAAAAGTTCCCTACACATGCCATATACCTCATTTTTCTAAGTTCTGGAACCTACACTACAAATCCACCACAGCAATGGGCTTGGGCTCCAAATCACTGTTAAGTGGAAAAACGTCACGGTGAAGAAGGTGAGGGAAGACTGCTAACCATACCCATCTGAAAATAATTTTTAAATTTTAAGTAATGATTAAGTCTTGCAGAAAGGAGATTAAATGATGGAGTGCACTGACACTGCCTATCTTGTACATCGTTCAGAATACTTACCATTCCCAGTTCATTGCTACTTTTGCTTTGCTTTTGTGCAGAGGAAAGTAGCTCTTATCTCCAAAACTGCTTTTCGTGTATAAATATAACTGCTAACATCTATTGTTATTACACTTTGATTACAGTGAAACAAGATAAAATATATTGGAGTTAATCCCCAGTGTCACAAGAGGGGAAAAAACCCTAAAAAACCTGAACAAAAAAACCATGAGAGACCGTCTCCAAGAGCTGAAACTGAGAGCTAAGGAACTACAGATAGCTGGAGAAAACAATGGTGCAACTGTACAAGTAGAAGAGCAGGAAGAGTTTGAACAGCAGGCCATTATTTATGAAAACGAGCCCATAACTGAAAGACACTTGCATGAAATCCAGAAGCTTCAGAATGAAATTAATAATTTGGTAGAGGAAGTTCATAAATTCAATCAACAACAAAAAAGCCTATTATCTTCAATGAGAAGATTCAGTGTTCTTAAAAAGGAATCTAACATAGCAAGAGAAATAAAAATTCAAGCAGAGCACATAAGAAAATGTTTGGATGAACTGTCAAAAACAGTGAAAAAAGCTGAAAATGAACATGGGTCATCACGGGCCGCAGTAAGAATTCTAGCTTCTCAGCATGCTTTCTTATCCCAGCGCTACCTAAATGCTATGCTCTCATACAATGATGCTATAACTGCTAAGCAAGAGAAATGCAGAAGATTTATTGTTCGTCAGCTTGAAGTAGCTGGTAAAGAAGTATCTGAGGAAGAAGTCAACAACATGCTGCAACAAGGAAAATGGGAGATTTTCAATGAAAATCTACTCACCGAAGTCAAAATTACCAAAGCTCAGCTTTCAGAGATTGAACAGAGACATAAAGAACTAGTGAATCTGGAGAACCAGATCAAAGACTTAAAGGAACTCTTTATCCAAATATCATTTCTGGTGCAGGAACAAGGGGAGATGATCAACAACATTGAAATCTGTATGAACAACACTCAAGAATACACTCAAGTATCTAAAGAAAAATTTGGGCTTGCAGTCAAATATCGAAAAAGAAACCCTTGCAAAGCAATATGCTGCTGGTGTTGTCCATGCTGCAAATGACGAAAGAAATAAAATAGTTTGAAATAACAATGGTTCCTGTTTAGTAAACTGATGTTTTAAAGCAGTCTCAGGATCTCTTGATTGCTTCATTTTTCTTCCCATCTCCCCTTTCACAGAACTCTTAGGAAAAACTGTATCTGTTTTTTCCATAACAGAGAAGAATGCAAAGGATTTTACAGTTTCCATAGAAAGGCATGAACTAGGAGAAAGGATCAAAGGACACAAATGTTCTCCCACTCAAACTAAAACAATGTAGCAACAAACTACTTGTCCTTTTGGGAAGTATTGAAAATACTGTTAATCTCAAAGATAGGATTCATAAGAACAGTGTAGTTACCTATTAAAAAAATAATAACTGGTATATTTAATTGCATTGTGGTTTTTAGCACTCATATTAACTTGGTTCAAATTCTAAGTGGCTTTTTTCTAGGAATCTGAAATTCTGTGAAACAATCTGCACATTAAGCATACATCATTGGTAACAATGCAGAACGAGACCTAACCAAACAAGAAGTCAGAAAACAGTGAACAGGAGTGTTTCAGTACTTGGAGGCTTATATACCTGCTTAATACCATGAAATAATGCTCAAATGTTATAGTAGAACAGCATGCACTGTCTTGTGGAATGTGAAACAGGCATAGGGTTGTTGATTTTAACACTACCATGCTGTATTTCTTACAGATAGGTGCTGAGCTGATATTTAACCTATTAAAGATCACTAGCAGCAAAAGACAACACCACCAAACCTACAGGGACATTTGTTAGTGTCCAGGCAGCAATAAACTGACATGGAGATACTTACATTATTCAATTATGTAAGCAGACTCCTGCCAGGTAAGGATACGGGAATATAATACTTTATTACAGTGATAAGACACATTCTTACTGCTGCCTGTGCTATCTAAATACGTAATTGCCTCTGCAGTCTCACTTCCAGTACTGCAAAAATGAAGGAAAAAATACAATTAAAAAATAGAATTCCATTCTTATAAAAATAAACATAGTCTAGAACCAGAGAATTATTTAGATTTGAAGGAACTTCTATGAAACACTCAGACTCTTGCTCAAACTCTTGCTCAAATCAAGACAGAATTTCCCTGATTGCAGCTTTTGTCCACCACTTCTCATCCCACCAGTACAACCCTGAGAAAAGCCATGTTCAGTTATCTTCACACCTTACTGACAAACAGCAGGAACATTTTTCCCTTAGTTTCTTCATCTTAAGTCTGAACAAATGCAGGACTCAGACTCCCTTCATATGTCACATGCTCCAATACCCAAGCAGCACAGACTTGTTACAGCATAACCAACATTTGTACTGTTCTTGGAGCAGGAATTTTCACTACATAGGACATGCATTTATTTGTACTACTACAGGAGTGGCCACAAGATCTAGTTGAGGGTTTCCAGAACTCTAAATGGTTCCAATAAGACTACCTAAAACGGAGCAGCTAGCCACTGATGCAACCTCACCCTGAAGATACCTTAGGTGTTCTTTATGAAACAAATGAATTAGCAAGGCAGCCTTCTTTCACAGCAATAGCTATTTTTGCAGCGAAGAGAAGCAAGCAGATGTGGAGTATTTCTGCTTTCCATAGTCCCAATGGTTGGTTTCTGTCCCAAACCCAACTCCTCTTGGAACTGAGTGAGAAACAGTACTCTAATGCAATTTAACAGAAAATAACTCCTTATTCACTTCACTATCACTCCTTTTCATGTTCTATTAACTAATAAGGAAAATACTACAGAGCACAACCATAAATGTGATATTGATAAACTGGTAACTGGAACGTTCCCTTACAAATACACAAATTTATTTGTCAACAGAGCGATGGTTTATTTCAAAGGTCCATCTAATCTACCAGGCATTAATGTTTTGGTTTACCCCGATGCAAGTGGCAATATTAGTTTTGTTGAGATAGATAGGAGTCCATAAATGCAAAAGAAAATAAAGAAGATAGAATTAGCTTTATTATCTACCAGAGTTATGCAGGCACAGAATTAAAAAAACCAAACAAACCCTAAAAAGTGGCCCAGCTAGCAGGTTATTTCAAAGACAAGCAGATGTGAGCTGCACACGATACACCTAACACTGTATACTCAGCAATTTCTGCCACTACCTTAGAACTAACAGTGGACTTGCATCCAGTCTTACAGTGTACTTGTACATACTTCATCCTACAAGACAGGGCACACCTTAGGGTAAACAACCTTAGAATAAAATTCGTATTGATTGTGGAAATTTCGCTACATTGTTTCAACTTATGCTTAAAAAACCCCATGAACACCAAATATAAACATTTACATTGTTTTATTCTGATCAAGTCACCAATACTTCTTTCATCGTTTTTCAGCACACACACATTGAAGTTGCAGTTCACTCCTTTTCTTTTCTTTAAAGTGTATGTTCTTTTACTAGCATTTAAGATGATAACTGGTAATTAATAAGCCATAAATGAACAAGAGCTTTGTAATTAAGCATAACACTACCATAGCAGAGAAATCCGTACACCTACAGATTGCAGAGAATAAACAAATTACATCTGGTTTTCTGCTTCTCATTGTTTATTTCAACTGCTTAAAGAAAGCAGTAGTCCAGACCAGAGACAAACTTGAAGTGTGTGAAAATCACAGTGAAGGAGTGTCTCTCCTCTAGCATGAAATTTTAACTATTCTATGAAAAATAAAATAGAATGTGCTCTGCACTGCAGAAGCATGGGAGAGAATAGAATTACTTAAAGCAAATTTCCAGCTTTCCTGGATTTAATATTCAGGTCACTTTATTGTTTTAAGTAAACACTAGCCTTCACACATACACGCACAGACTAAAATGTACCAATTCAAAACTCAGCAAGATATTAGGGAACTTATTGCTATGTGGATACTAAGTATGTTGTTAAAAAAAGCTTTTAACGTTTACCAAAAATTTGGAAATCTGTTGTTTCTTTTAGTCTGTTCTCAATACATTTTCATTTTTCAGTTTTAGGGACTTCAGGGAAAAAAGTTTATGCCACAGAACTCTGGCAATTATGAGGATTTGCAACCAAACAGGGAAGAGGAAGGCGTATGAGACCAGTTTAATGTCATTTGCTAAGCACTCTATTTCCATAACACAAACACTCACACTTACTGACCAAGCCTCCCTGCTTCACAACTTTCAGGCTTCACAAGATAAGATATATTCCAATCACTGGAACAAATTCCAGTTTACAGACTTTGAATATGTCAAGAGTAGCATAGCTATGCCATGAACACAGACACTTAACAGAACACAAAGACAATACAGGAAAGACTTTGTATCTCAAGATGCAGTCTCAGTCAGAGTGTATAAAAGAATTACTGGATCCCTCCACAGAAATCTGATACTGTGAGAGCAAATTCTGTTCAAAGGCTTGGGGCTCAATCAATGAGAATGCAATAGCATCAACAAACCCTGTTTAGTCATCATTAGAGTCAGGTAATACATTTTACGTTCTGATTAACTACTGCACAAAAAACAGGATTAAGTTCCAGGTACCCAAACAAACTCTGCAACAGGATTAGGGCATAGAGATTTCTATAAAACAAATAAAAAACAACTGAATTTGTATTTATTTAGAAAGGCTACACAGTTGTCAATGGTCACAGTTGCATTTTCAGAATAGAGAAGTTAAATTAGCTGCATGAAGATGGTTTTATTGCCTTCCCTGTACTAATAACATTTAGCTAGCAATGGAAGTTAAAAATCTAATATACACTGTTAGCTTGCTGAAATACACTCCACTGGATCAAAACAATTAGCCAGTTTCACCCTCAAACCACCAGAGGATCGCTATTTCTTATAAGTAAGAAGCTTCTCACCTTTCACAGTATCACATAAATGATGTGTAATGACTGTGAACTGACATGGTTTATTTTGTAACTCCAAAAGTGTGTTAGTGCTCAAAAGACCTTTTGTATAGCTGAATTTAATGAAATGTTACTTCCATTATCCTACAAAATCTAGGTTTTCAGCACAGAATTTAACCAGTCTATCTATTCTATGAAAGAATGTCTACACTTTTTGAAACTCACTTCTTTTTTTTTAAGTAAAATACATGCACTGAAACAACAGCTCATGCCAAATACTATTAAAGTAAGCCTTCTTTAATGAGATTTTGCTGATCATGTATCAGCAGCACCACCCTGTGTTAAGTGAATAGGACATTTTTTGCTGAGAGATTACTGGCATTGTAAAATATAACCAACCACTACAATTTAAGAAATTGATGTAGACCTAAATAGTAAAAATATTTTTAGACCATGATGCTATGTCAAACTTTTGATAGCCTTTAATTTATCATACATTTTGAAGTAATATTAGAATTTTAAAGGGTTAAAAAATCCATTATTTTTTCCACCACTAATAAAAAGGAAGAAAAATAAATATATATCCCTGAGAAAGACTAAAAAAGATCTAGTGTCAGATGCAACAAAAGAAAAGGATAGAGAGAGGGAGAGCAGGAGAGAGAGAAAGCTTTGTTTGATAGTATGATACTAGAATTGGCATAAACAAATACTTCAGAAATACTGTACAATTAATTGCAATAATGCTTAGTGCTAAATTTACAGTAGCAATAGTGTGCTTCAAATTTATGTTTGTGCTATACTTAAATACTTCTTTAGAATGTGTATTCAAGGTTGAAATTTCCCACATTTCAGATTATTAGGAGAATATTTATTATTACTTACACTAACACTGGTTTTCCTGATATCTTTGGGCTGTTTAAAACTTCTACCATGGCTTGCTTTGTTTCTTCCATTCTTGCAATGTCACTGGAATCCACCACAAATATTACACCATAGGACTCAGCATAGTAATTTCTCCAGATATTTCGAATTCGTTTTCCACCTCCTAAGTCAAAGATGGTGACTTCAAAGCGTCCCTGTTTAAGGTTAATCTTGGAAAATCCAACTGTTGGAGCCACGTCTTCAGGAGACTCTGTCAGAGTGCAAAGAAGAAACCTTTCCATAAAAAGTGTCCTTATTTAAGAGGATTTTACATTGTGATTTCTGTAGCAAAATTCCTATTTCAAAAACACGTAGCAAACCTTCCCTGTTTAACATGCTAGTCTCTCAATCAGTTATTTTTCATTAACCTAGATAGGAGCATGGAATGGGGGAAAAAAATGCAGTTAGTGGTCAGCATACTGCAGTTTTTACCCTCCCCTTTGCCATCAACGCTCCTGACTGAACAGTTAAACAGTAAGTTTCAGAAGATGACAAACAAAACATTTAATACATTAAGACCAGGGAAGCCTTGTGCCCAGTCAAATTTTTTCTTTATCTCTCATGGCTGACAAAATAGCTTCAGAAGTTCAAACCCATAGTTGAGATGAAGTGACTGAAACCACATTCTTTGGAGATGTAAACTACTTGATTTCCTTTATTTGAGATCAGCTTTTGGTCTTTGTTCTTATTTTCTGGTTTTTAGTTTGCTATGCAATTTGCTAGAAATCTACAGCTTTGTAGTTAATACTCTTGCTTGTTCTCTCTCTTTCCAGAGGGCAAAGAAAGCCTGTACTTGTCTCACATCACTAGGCTACCTCTGCAAGGGTGAGTTAATCAGATCTCTGCAATTGTTTTATGTAGCTTGGTAGCACATGAGAAACAGAAGTAAACTTCAGCTTGGTGAGAGGAAAAAGGAAAGCACGTGAGCTTTGAAGAGCAGTGCAAAAGGTAAATCACCATCAATTTCTGCTACTGCATTCCTTCTTGAGAGAATCCTTCACCCACAGCTGAGACAGGGATTCAGAACACACTCCTTGGCAAAAACAGTGTAAGTCAAGACACTAGCAAGAGAAGGGTCTGGGCCTCTCATTTATGAAAAACTGCAGCTTCAAAACTCAGTAGATTTTTTTTTTCAAGTACATTTTGCCCTACAAGCTGTAAGTACACACTTTTACAAGACAGAGCAATGTGAACATGAGGATTAGTTAAGGATGAAAGTTAATAATGGTGCTGAATGTAAGGGGATATTGCAGAAACATCTGCTCCTACTATGTAGCAAGGACTACAATAATAAACCCTGGTTTTCCAATGCAGATCCATTTTGGTAAATATCATTTTGGTGATCATGCTGATTTGCCTGTGTTTAAAATTCCCAAGAACTTAAATAATTTGGTTTTTGCTAAAACCCATCAGTCATAACTGTAGGCTCCTCCTATATACTATGTATCTGGTGCATAGTAAAAAATACTGGTTTTACCAACCCTGAGGGCTAATGAAAGGTTCTAATCTACGCAAGCCCTGTTAAAGAAAAAAGTAAATTGCTTTCTAAGGCAAGCACTATTGAAACCCTGAGAAACAGTCACAGAAGTCAGAACTATAATTTTTTTTTCTGAGGAAAAAAAAAAAGGACTTTCAGAAATTAATGCACTTACCAGCTAAATGTGACAGTTAAGTTGATTTTGAAACAGAAAAGAAAGGCTAAATAACAAAGCACTATTCACGTTGGTAAGTCTGAGAACTTACATAACACACGTGAACAGGAAGTCAAGTTGGAGTCTCCAAGTCTGCCAAAACACTACTAAGTATGCTCTCCTCATTACAAAAGATGAAAGTTATTTAGAAAGACAATCCCAGCAGGGGGAAGAAAAAAAAAAAACAACATAAAAAAAAATCACAGGGAATTTTTCTTTTAATAAGCCCAAGTTTTATCTCAAATAATATACTGCTTGCATGTGTCACTAAACAGTGTAATGTACTCTCTAAAATTAAGTAGCCTCTTCGTGAAGTGCTTAGAAATTTGCTAGTACATTTCTAGTGATAGATGACGGAAAATATCTATCATTAAAACCATCCTTTATGTTATATATATATATATATATATATACACATACAATTTCTTTCTTTTGAACCTTTTCCTCATTATACATACTGACATTACTGACTTTAAGTTTAACTATGTATGCAAGAGAATGGATGGGCACCTCAAAGAAACTTCACCATATGCACACACATACACACACACATGCAAAAGTAAAAATAAAATTTAAAAATCAGGTCCATCAATTTCTTTAATGTGTCTTAAGATATGAAACACATCATTAACCAGAATATTTTTTATCATTGCATTAATTCATAATAAATATTGATTAGAATGTGGTCTACAGCCTTCAGAATTTTTGTCCTATGCTTTCTTTCCCTTATAGAGACAGTCAGCTTGCTTGTAGTTAACATGTTTTTTCTGCTATTTATTGAAATACTGAAAAAAAATAAACAAATCTTTCTCTATGATGTTCAAGAAATTTAAACACAAAACCATCATGCAGCAATTTAGCATTTTGCCCAGTCAACAATACAGCAGTCAACTCAAGCACCAAAGTACTCCCAACATTTGGTCTCAGTATTTCTAAGATAATTAACACCTTTATGGACCAATCCCTTCTGTCTCAGCAGACTAAGGGTTCTAATGTTGCACACTGCAATGTCTTAAGAGGCAGCTCTCTCCATACTATCTACTTTGTCTCTAGACCACATGACTACCTTTGAAAAATATGTAGCAGAACAATAGCTACTTTGTTGAACTACCACTGAGCTTGGTCTACTTTAGCTAAACATGTTAAATATAGTTACCAATGAGCCAGAGCTTACTCTGTTACCTTTGAGCATAAAGCATGGGATTAGGAGCACTTGATTTTTAAGCTAATGTAACTTGCTAGATATCACCAATCAGGATCTTTATGTTTCAAAGGTAAGAAACCTTAATTTTTCTCTCCTCTGTAGGTCTTCACACAATGGGGCCTGTGACATGCTCACTTTGGCAACCACACTTGAGACACTTTTAGTAGTACAATCACCAAAACTTTCTTTCAACAATATAGGAGGGAGAGACAAATTAAGAAATGAAGCAACATTCTTAGATTAAAATGATTAAAACTTAATTATACTCTCTGTTTCAATGTTGCATATAGATGATAAATTAATTTCTTACCTCCTTGAATTCCTCGGATTGTTGCAGTTTTACCAGCATTATCAAGGCCCACCATTATAAGTGTCACCTTCCTCCATAAGGAGAGAAAAGAAAAATTAAAATATTTTTTCCTCTAGCCAGACATCACATATAATATTTTTAATACATGCATGACAAATTTAATATAAAGTAGTAAAAAGAATAGGTATCAAAATACCTAGAAGTCGACATTGTAACAATTGTGTGTCTACTGTTCAATATGTGAAATCACCTGATAGGACAGAACAGCAGAACAAGGTATGAAATGAGAAGTCTACTATTGTGCACTAAGTTTCACAGAAGACAATGCTTTTGCTTTCAATTTGTATGTGACTGATGAAATTTCTTAAGTTTTTGGTTGGTTGGTTTTCTTATAAACAGTACTGTAAATTTTATCTTCTATTTTGGTCATGGTCTCTAATAATTTCTGTCATTTCATTTCCATTCCCCTGTATTTTTAAAGTGTGTCTGCCTCAAGGTTGTACCTATACTAGAAATTTATTTCTGTCTCAACTAGTTTATCTGAACAACCTAAACAATACTACATACTCTATGGCACTTCTCTAGAAGCTCTAAATAAGCAGCACTGGTACTCATCCTGCCTTTGTTTCAAGAAGCAAGAGCAATCTAGACCGCAAGCATGCAAACCAGTAGCACTGAGTATGTACAATATATTAGCAAACTGGCACACAGGTTAGAAATTATACTGGGATAGGATAATAAGTAAAACAACAGGAAAAACATATTTATGTGTGTATTTCAGTTGTTCCTTCTATTCACAAAGAATTGGATGAGTAAAAGCAATTTGCTCAGTTTCATGCTCCTTTAATTGAAGGAATACTAAAAACATTGTTCCTTCCACTCTTAAAACTACAATAGCATCATATATTATGAACAATTTTTGCAAGTTCTTTCAGAATACCCAAAAACCTCTGAGAAAACAACCGAAAAATGAAGAGTAGGATCATAGTAAATTATACTTCATCTGTAAGATAACATCAGAACAGCTGTAAACATTTATAAACTCGCAATTCCTTATTATACATTGGTGGCATTATAAAGCTATGCAACACCAATACAGTTCATCGAACAGCAGCACCTTCTGCAAAATCTGGACTATGTAGCATTAAATTAAAGAGCAAATCACTCACTCTACACGAGTCTGAAAGATAAGCTTGGTGAAACCTTTACTGTCCTTTACAGTTTGTAAACAGCTTGAAACAAACAATTTGTGCATCTCTGCTAATTGGAGGTAAAAATATGCAGGATGTCAAAGAAACAAATGAGAACAGCAGAATTCCATAAGAGAGAATGGAACACTTGGCTACCCACAAAATGCAATATTAAGATACTTAGATAATAGTAAGAAAACTAGTATTACACTGGGGCTACAGTCTACTCAATAAAAAAGGGTTTTAACACATTACATTTCATAATCTCAAAATGCAAAAACTACATTAAAAAAATTTACATAAACACTCTAGCATCAGTCCATAATGTTCAAATTGAAGAAACAGTATGCAAACGACAATATTTTGAATTTTATACTTTTTGAAGTCAGAAACAAAGTTTCTTCTTTTCAAAAGATTTTTGAATTAGAAGTTTAACATTTTTAAACTTGTTTAAAAACTTATTTAAAAATGTTAAACATGTTTAACATTTCATTTTTATGTTAGAAGATGCATTGATTGTCTCTTGGTAGAAAAAAGAAAAAGATGGATTTTGTCATAGAATTAAAAAATACAAAGAAATGTTATATAGCAAACATGGTAAAACACAGGTTTGAGGACATGAAATATAGTTTGGAAAGGTCAGCATAAAAGTGTAAAATATTTTCAGATGTTTACCTGACAGGTTCCTGCCACCGTTTTAAAAAGCTGCAGCAATTGGCCATTAGACTGAACATCCTTCTTGGTTAGCCATCCAGAGCCATGTGTATATACAGAAATAATGTGAACAGGTCAGAACAAAGCAAGAAGACTGGAAGAGAGGCTGTAGAGGCCCTGATGTGGTGGACACTGCTATGAAGAAAAAAAGAAAGAGGAAAAGGGGAGAAATGCATAGTTAGCCCCTACATATAACCAAAGCAAGCCAGCTCATCTATTCAGTGTGTCATGTTCACTCAGCCCCATTAGAGTCTTAGTATGTCTTCCATTTTTCTCTCTTTTCACATTTCACCTGCCCTCACTTTACATATCTGGGCAGCAACAACACAGTACTCACGGAAAATGATAATGCAAGACCACTGTATATACAGAAACCTGTGAATTATAGTAGCTAGACACATCGAGCCATTATCTCTGTTCACAAGTCTCATCATCTTCCATCTTCTCTTTATCCCATAGGAGAGGGGAGAGAGCAAGTGACCAGGTGGGTGTTTAGCTGTTGTGCACACAGTCAACCCACCAGAGTATTTCTCAGTGACAACATGGGGATAAAGATAATTACTGCTTTGATCTGAACACGCTGTAGCTGTTCATTGACAAACTCCTGTGCTGGTCACTGAGTTTGCCTACCTTACTGTATGTTAAAGTCCAGCACTTGTTAGGGGCTGGAAAAGGCTATTTAAGTTGCTCTTCCCTTTGGAAAAGGCAGTTGTAGGATTACATTTGCTCAAGTGCCCTTGGTGGGTAATGTGGAAGGCTGGGGATATCCACTGTGTACCTCAAGGAGATTTAAACCTGGAGGAAAATAACCCATAACTTGAGTTGTACATTACAGGAACGCTACAGCAGGAAACACTCAGCAGGAGGATGAGCCTCATGAGGAACCACGTAAATGTGGCAGTAACTCAGACAAAGTGAGTGTTATCACTCAACAGTCCAATATGTCACTTCTCCTGTCCTCGGTGACCACCTTCAGAGATAAACTCCAAGTCGTCAACTGTTATTACGCAGGGAACTGGTGTAATGGGAGCAATGTAATAGCGGAATAGTATCTGTGCGTGTGTCATGGGATGGTGGTTAATCAATCAATCTCTCTTCCAGAGATCATCACAAACCTTGCAGAAGTGATGTGCACTATTACCTCAGCTCATAGGCTCATACCATGTTAACTTCCATTTTGATGAGCACCTTAAGCTGTATTCATACTGGAGCATCTGAGAGGTAGACAGAGATTCCCTACTGCTAACTTGTCTCCATGAAGAAGATAACTGAGAGCAGTGACTCTTTGAATTATCACAGTTAGTTTCCTAAAGCTTGTTTCTCAAAATTCCTTTTTTTTTTTTTTAACAAAGAACTTCCTTTCATGAAATCATAAATAACCTCAAATTAAGGTAATTTCAAATGATGCAGAAAAATGAATAATTAAAGATTATAACAATTTTCCAAACTAGACATCTTCCCAGTCTACACTAATGAAAGTGGAACAAAAAGAGGAACTATCCCTAACAAACATATTTTGTCCCTAACAAACTATGATGGTTTAGGTAATTTATACAGGTTGGAAGTGAGAATTCCTCTTGCTCTTACAAAGCTACTATATTCAAGGATGCCTCTGTATTGCTCTGTCATCATTCAATCTCAGAAACAGGCCAGATCCCTTCCAGAGCAGAGATAACAGATACTCTTTAAATATTTATATTCTGTTATACAAGAGCACTTGAGAACAGCTTCTCCACAGGAGAGCTTAGTATATGAAGAACAAAGAAGTTTCTTAAGAGAAACTACAAGCGCTTCCTAAAGTCTCCTTTAGCATCCTAAAGATGATTATAACTACTACAAGCATTAAAATTGGACTCTAAAGAATAAAAAAAAAAAACTTAAAAAAAAGCCCACATGCAGTGGAGTGTGGTGCCTCAACACACAAACAAGTATACACAATGATAACTTTCAAAATGTAGCTATGCAAACTTTCATCTAGGTTCTGTTGAAAAGCAAAATGTAAGCGCTCAATGAACAACGGGCTGATAAAAAAATAAATTCCAGTGCCTGAATATCACCACAGAAAAGTTCCCATCATGTATTATAGAGATGATCTAGCTTTGCAAATTGTCACAAATTATTCTAAAGCTGAAATATGACCCATAGAATACAAATGGGATTCATGAGATGAAGAACACTTGTTAAAGAGGGAAGAGCAGAGGATGACTATGTCACAGCAGAAGAATCTTATTTAAATAGAAAACCTTAAAGGAGGGTGGGCAAGAGGTAATAAGACAAAAAAATGTCCAAAACATGCCACTACACAAGAAAAAGGCATTCAACATAGCCAAGACACTTGTGGTAGGCAGGCAAATCCCACTGTGCTATGTGACTTTGGAGAGATGTGATCTCTAAATATGTGTGGCAAATACATGTATTTTATATGTTGCATTAACAGCATTCAGAAGTTGTTCCAGATATTATATCTGTCAACTTTAAGTCTTTACACTTGCTGAAGTGAAGCAAAAACAACATGCCCACAAGGTCAGAAATACGTAAAACTGGATAGCTGAGCCAGTATACCACTCAGGTAGCAAGTAGGTCAGCACAAGTGTCAAGGACTAAGAATATCAAAGATCTAATTTCTAGGTAGGAGAACAGATAAGTGTACAACAGAGGTGGAAAAAACCCTATGACAGATAACTGCAGTAACTCCTAACACTCTAGATTAAGATCAAGAACTACTTAGCAGCCTATATGTTATATGAACAAAATCACTGTGTACCAGCAACTCCAATATCCAAATTCGTGTGATTAATAATTTTATCTAGTTCCATGTCAAAAGTACAAACCAGGCACCTTTTAGATATTTCAGTGTCAGAGTTGACATTAAATGTTCTGCCTTTGGTAGATGCTTTTATGGTAGCAAATTTTTTCAGTCACATCAAGCTCTCTATTTAAAAACTTAATTACACAAAATATTTAAAGCTGATCCTCCTCATAAAGTTTAATTACTTAACTTCCTACTGTAATGCTCCTTATGCAACTTGTTTGAATTGTAAGAAGACAGTATTTTTGTTGCACTGTGTCATATTTTGAACTGCAACCCAAGTGACCGAGCAGTGAAGGCATATTCAGCAAAAATCTGAACACTACTCTCTTTGCCAAAATTACAGTGGCGTTAACATGAAGTGCAAGCAACAACTGTAATATCTTGAAAGACCGAAGCATACAAGCATTTATGAGAAATACTTCTAGGATCATTAGTTTTTCTGTAAAGAAAAGTTTCTGCAAGAGTGGCAGTTCAGATGCGCTTCTGCACTTTCCAGACACGTTTCCACCCTTCTTGGATTTCCAAAAAGGATGCAGCCCTAAAATCCAGGCTTGGGTTCGGGTATATTTCCTTTGCTTGTCCCTTCCACTGTGGGAGCACGGCTTCTGTTTTATAAAACCAACAGAGAAAATTTACCCTCTGTTGCGTAAGGACTCACACGCAGGTTTATGAACACCCACGGCCCGCGGCAGCGACTCCGAGCGCACACCGGTGTGGTTTATCGAAGAAACCAGAGTAAATCTGGAAGAAACTCGACTCCCGCTCCAAGGGCCGGGAGCCACGCAGGCCGGGATCCCTCACCTTCCAGCTGGCCTGGGAGATGTCCCAGCTCCGCTGAGCGCAGGCGGGGACTCCGGTCCCTCCCCGGACTCCAGCACCTGAAGAAGGCCCCAGCCGTACCGCGGGACGCCCCGCATGCAGCACACGGCGCTCCCGGACAGGCAGGCCCTAGCGGGGCCCTAGCGGGGCCGTGCCGGGTGCTCGCCGCACGCCCAGGTGTCTCACACACAGCACCCACGGTGCCCGCGGCTAACGCTCCCCGCACGCCTCTCGTCTCCACCCGCCGGCACTCACACGTAGCTCAGCGAAGCTGCTCGGGGCCGCACAGCCCGCTCCCCGCCACGGCGGCGGCCAACGGGACCCGCCGTTGCCCCGGGAGACAGGAGGCCGGACGCGAGAAGCGGCGAGACGGCGGCGGCGGTGCCCGGCTCCCCGCGCGACGCGGCCTCTGTAGGGTCACGTGCCCAGCACCGCGCTCACGCCGAGCTGCTCATTGGCCGAAGCCGAGATCTCCGCGGACGCGTAACTGGGCCGGTAACTCCTGGTTACCGCTAACGGCGCACGGGAAGGGACAAACTTGTCGGCAGCAGCGGAGCGCGAAGGCAGGCGGCGCTGACGCCGGGGACGCGAGGCGAGGGAGGGCGAGCCCGCTGCTAACCAATGGGAACGGGCAGCTTGCGCGGGGCCCGCGGAGGATGAGCCAATCAGGCGCCAGGGGGCGAGGGCGCAGCGCTGCCCAGGTGTCTTCCCGCACGACAGTAAACACCGGCGCGCGCCTGCCGGCGGTGTGGCCCCACGGTGAGGGAGCATTGCCGTCGGCAGTGCGGGCACCGTCGGCCACGCGTGGGCCTACTCCCGCTGGCGTGGGGCCCGCCGTGGTTTCTGCTCTCCCTCCCGCCCGCGGTGTGCGGCGGGCCGGGAGCCGCCTCGGGGGAAGATGCCCGCGGAGCTGCGCTTGCCCGGCTGCGGGGGCCGCCGCTTCTCGGGGCCGCGACCCCCCGCCGGTCGGGCGCGAAACGCCCGCGCCCCAGCGGCGCTGCCGTCGGCGCCTCCCTCGGGGAACCGCTGCCCGGACGCGGCCCAGCCTCTCCCCCGCCCCGCTGCCCCTCCCTCCCGCCCCCAGAGACCAGCCCGGCCCCGCTGCCCCGGCTGCCGCGCAGTCACAGGGCGGCGCTCAGTGCCGGCCGCCCCCTGGTAGCGATGAGGCCGCGGGGCAGGCGGTACCTGCCGCTGCTAGCGGGCCTGGCGGTGGCCGTCGCTCTCGCGGAGGCCGCGACCTGTGAGTGAGGCAAAGCCGGGGAGGGGGGAAGACGATCAAGGCTGGTTGCGCGGGCCATCTCCGTTTGCGCCCTTCGCCCTCCCAACTTGCCGTCCCTCCGCGCTTGGGAGGGCCCGGGGGCGAGGGGCGCCGCAGCAAGCCGTGGGCGTGGGGATGGGGTGCTTCGGGAGGCGGCCTCGGGACCGAGGTGAGGGGGGGCCCTCCCCACCGCGCCGGTGCGTCGCGTCCTCCTTTCCCGGGTAGATGCCACCGAGCCATCGCTTTGGTGGTTGCGTCTCGGTGCCGTCAGTTTTGGCGGCTTTCTTGAAGTCCGCGGTCACCGTTGGGCAGCTGGGCTGTAACGTGGGCCTGGCCGCGATTCTGAACCTGTTCGCGGCCGAAATACAGCTTTGCAGTTCGGAGAAAAGTGTGCCTTGAAATCAGTGCTTTAATCGCTTAGAGGAAGAGCATTCCATAGGTCATGGTCCCAAGATAGTGGCCCTGACGTGCTTTTTAAGTTGAAACCTGTCAGCCTTGGTAAGAACTACTTGCTCGCACATATAGATATCCATCCCCTCCTCTCCAAAAAATAATCAAAGCTTATAACGTTGACACAAAAGTCTTTGAACTGGGTAATAAAAGAAGATAATGTGTCTCTGAAATAAGTGGAACTGTAGCTCAAAGTAAGCCTGTTTCTGACGTGTTTTACTAATGATTAAACAGACAGAGGAAAAACCTCATGTTTACTATTCAGAATTTTGTTTGAGTGGTAGGAATTCTGACTGTGAAGGGAACTGTATGGGAAAATGAAAGTTTGTAAGTCATTTTTTAACAAGTCCTAAAAATCATCTAATAAATATTTCTTAATGTTCTGTTCTCCTGTTTGCATCACATTTTCTATTCTATTTATCTTCTCCACTGTGTAGCTTGTCAATTTTCTCTTTTATGAACACTGGGACACCATAAATTGTCCTACTCATGTCAAATTTCTGTGGTCCGTGTAGTCTGGTTTCTTTTCCGTGGTTTGAAACAGGAGGGGGAAAAAAAAAAAACCACAAAGATTTTAATAAAGGATCTTATACCATTCAGTAATTGTAAAGGAGAGTTGCCTCAGTGCAACTGCATTTGGTCCAACATTCAATGAGAAACGTGTTTGGCATGAAATGAAGAAGTTACAGGCAAACATTAGAAGTTCTTGGGTTTATTTCTTTGGTTCTATAAAGCTTATGTCACTGATGAATATTTTGGGAGACTCTAGTCACTGTAATTATGGAGCTGATTGTAATATAACAGCTATACAATCAAGATGATACTACTTTCTACAGTGGCATCACTTGTCTTTTTTTATTCGGTTTACTGGGTTTTCTGAGTGTCTGGGAGAGAGCACCAGCAGGGTACAGCTGCTTTCCACAAATGAGGTTTTTAGGTAAGCAGCTCTAAACTATGTTTAACTTGCCCACATAAAGCAGGTTTATAGTTGCATCTGCACTACAAAACAGCTGTAAGGAACCACTGAACTTCATCCTCTTCCCACCCTTTTTTTTTTTTTTCATAGTGTTACTTCTAAACAGGTTCTTGATCACTGCACAGTGTCTGTACAACACCTATTGAAATCGTAAGGCTGTGGGAATCCCTAAGGCTTCAGTGGTAACCGAATGAAACGCACTGAGTTCATTAAGGGTTAACTATTGATTTGGCAGGGGCAGGAGAGGGCTGGAGTTTCCTGTAAGCAAACCCTTGGTCAGGGTTTGGTTGTTTGTTTATTTAATAAAGGTTCTATCATCATCTTTCTAAGGAAACTGAAATATTTGCACTAAAAATATGGAACTTGCATTAAGTGACATGTTCTGTTTATAACCAAAAGGCTGCACTACTCTGATGTTTCCACTACCCTACTGTATTGAAAACATCAGGTAGGCAGTGTTACATCTGGTATAGTGTTCTCAGAAACATTGGCCACACTTGGAATTTGCTTGTGTTTTATTTGCTAGGAAGCAGAGTTCAAATGAGAATGATGTAGTTAAAGGTCAAAACAAAATTGTTTTGAGACAGCTGTGAATTAGCCTCTGCCCAACGCTATGTCAGCATGCTTGCACTGGTAGAAATCTCAAATCAATGTAAATAAAAATCAACAGATGCAATGCACAATTTTACTATTTTATTCTTTTGCCTCAGAACAGATGGGCTTTCTTCATCCTTTTTATTAGTCTGCTTTTATGTAATGACAAGTACAATCATTTACCCAAATTAATGTAAATGACACTACTAGCAATACCTGATGATAAATAAATTACCAAAGTTTTTTTCTGGGTGTGCTTTCCAGTGTGGTTAGGGGCTCAGAAGAGCTCTCACGAGGTCATTCTGTCATCTCACTGTGGTTTCTGCCAGTCTCCCAGCAGATGAGGGGTGAGTGGTGGGCTCGTGGACTGACAGAAAAAGTCTAGGAGATTCACACTTGCAGCAGTTTCCAATTCATTGCTCCTCCTAACTGCTATATGAAGGATATATAACCAGAGAATCCAAATCCAGCTCTTGAAATACATTGTTAACAGCCCCTAAATTGTACTTATGGCTAACCTTAAGGTTTGTGGAAGTAGAAAACACTAGAAGAGGGAAGCAAGTTTGAATAATTTCTTTTGTGCCAAGACTTTCTGAAAGTGGGGGCCCAGCAAATGAGATAATTTTTTTCTTTCTACAAGCAGTTTCCTTGAGGCTCTGCCTTCACTTTACAGACTTATTTCTCTTCTCCAGTAAGACCACCACGTTGATCAATGTGTATATAAGAAGAAATGAATCCTCAAATGCTCTGAACTTCTGTCTGCTCATATTCTTAGTAGTGGGGAAGGGTACAGGCTGACTGCTTGCCTTTCTAAGCAACTTAGTGGTTGCTCTCTGAAACAAGTACATGCTTCAAAACTTTGGAGTTATCCTGTAGTACATTAGCTAAAGGCTCAGTAAATCTTACCTGTTGCCTTAGAAAAGATTAGTCTTACCAGACTGAAAGCAAATAGATAGTTTGGAGTTGCAAGCTTATCCCACATACACTTCAGGTGCTGTGGCAGAAAGATTCCTTTAGGTCATTGACTAACATTGCAGCACTTCAGAGTGGTTCAGTTGTGTTCCCTATCACTTGATAGAGACCTTTAAGTCATGTGTTCAGGGCGGTATGGGGCTTTAGTTACATCTGTCACCTGAAGGCTATTCTTGTTTCATATTCTGGACCTCATTAGCTGCTCTTTCTAATAAGTGTTCTAAGTGAGAGGCTATTCACTAATGCTTGGCCGCTGGCATATCTCATAATGGTGCCCTGGGTTTGAGATACTACATACCCATGAACAGCACTGAATTGACTACGTCTGCTTGAACTTATTTGTAGACTAGTGATGAATATGTAATGTGCACCGTGTCTGGTTTGCACTGCGGGTGTCACGACCCTCATACAGTCGTGCTAGTCTGAGAGGTTGAGTTGTGCAAAGTCTGGTAAAAGAAGGCCAGGTGTAGAAGTGTGGTGATGTCTAGGTAACATGTCAACTGTGCTCTTCAACTCTATCAGCTGGACTTTATCCAAGTATGCTCATCCATTTTTCTCTTAATCACAAGGTATGTCCAAAACTTAAACCAACAAAGCAGTCTAATTTAATTTTCATTCCTGTGATGTTGTGTGCTCTACAAAAGAGCATTGAAACAACCACCTTTCCTTTTTATTATAATTTCTTAACTCATTATTTTGTTTACCATTTGCGTAGAAGTCAATAAAATGGCAATAACAAGATACATGAAAATTATGTAATGACACATAACATGATGGATCTGAAATATAAAAGCTATGTAGGATTGTATTTTATCTTGGTAGAATGTGAATCAGAATCATAACGGTTGGAAAAGAACTTCAAGATCATTCAGTCCAACCACTACCCTTACACCGCCAGGCCCATCACTAAACTAAACCATGCCCCTCAGCACCTCACCGTTGCATCTTTTGAATATCTTTAGGGATGTTGACTTCTCCACCTCCCTGGGCAGCCCGTTCCAATGGTTAACTACTCTCTTGGCAAAGAAGTTCTTCCGTTCCATCTAAACCTCCCCTGGCTCATATGTTTGTAGGTTGTCTGCCTTGATACTTCTCACCTTTTACTGGGTTTTGTTCTTTTTAATTCTGAAAAATAAAATAATGTTTATGTTCATGACATATAACAAGTAGCCTGATTTTATAAGTCACATTATTGGTCTCAGATTAGTTAAATAGGAACCAAGTATTTGCTCATAGATTACTGAAACAAGTCATGCAAAAGGTTTCACAGCATTTTTCCAGTTGTTGGTCGCATATCTCATTTTGTAATATCCGTATCTAAAAAAAAAAACCCTTATCCTGAATAAGGCATTTAAATTATACTTCAGGTATAGCACTGCACACATCTTACACACCTGTTTTGTGGGTTTTTTTGGTTTTTTTATTTGGTGACTTGGGATTTTTTGGGATTGGAAACAGCAACCCCACATAGAGAAAACAGAATACTAAGATTTCTTGTCCACATTTTCCAAAATGATACAGCAGCTCCTGACTAAGCATTTAGTTCAGGTTTTTGTGTTAGATTGTCATACTTGTTTAGTGTTAACAGTGGTTTCCAGCTGTTAAAAAAAAAGTAAAATAAAATTTAAAAATAATAACAGAGCCCCTCTGTTTCTATGAAGTTTTATCCCAGCAGTATGCCTCTCAGTTCCTGGTGAGGAAACGTCGAGCAAATTCTTTTATGGAAGAAAGTAAGAAGGGAAATCTAGAAAGAGAATGTGTTGAAGAATTATGCAATAAGGAAGAGGCCAGGGAAATCTTTGAGAATAATCCTGAAACTGTAAGTATCTGAAGAGTCTCTACAACATAGGTAGTACTTTGCAGAAAGAAAGCTAAAAGTACATAGAGTTCACACTGCAAAGCTGAAAGAACCCCACCTTGCAGACCAAGAACTGGCTTGAAATTCTTTTGTATATAGGACCTACATAATTAATAATGAATACAATAGAAGCAAAGAGAATAGTTGAGTAGATATTATTTTAATTTCCAGTATGGATCACTAGTTTTAGACCACAGTTATCTGGAAGCATTCCACTGGGGGAAACTCTGTTGGCTTCAATTAAAATTTTACACAGAGGATCCATGGCAGTACAGCTCCATGAGGGACATTATTGTGAGCTTTGTTCCTAGCAGGGAGAAATCTGTTCCTCAGTTAATTTACACTGCACATTATTTAGCCTTAGGTATATTTTATTCAGCTTTGTACTATTCAAAAGTTTATTACAAAATACATGTGGTTAAAATGAATTCTTGTTTTGCAAACTATGTCAGTTCCGTGTTGTCTTTGATAGCATTGCATATATTTGTCCGTACTGATTAAGTTTAAATCATTTCAGTAATCAATAATCAGTTGCTTTAAACAATTTCTGGTTTAGTAACACAATGAATTTAGTAACAATGAATTGCATGTGAAACATTCAACCTATTCCAGGGCTTTTTGTTTATTTTATGGTGAAAGAGAGAAATAAAGGAGTTTACTCTGCATCCAGTAACAACACCAGGCAAGATCCTCCCATTCAAAGAGACAACTTTCAAAGTCATTTCAATGCTCAATTCATTTTCATTGTACCCTTTGAAAGGGTGCAATTCAGTGCAGTATCTCAATCTCTCCACTGATTCTTGTGTGTATTAAATGATCTGTGGTCTTATCTTGAACAATAGTGAAATAGAAATTCGGTCTATAGTCAAAATTACTTTTTTTGCTTCTTTTGTAGTTGTTATACCAATATCTTTTTAGAAAATATTCAGTGATAGATGTTGCTGTAATTTTATCTACTTTAATTTGTTCTTATTCTTCTTCTCTTTCTGCAGGAGTATTTTTATCCCAAATATTTAAGTAAGTACAAAAACCCTAGACAACACTAGTATATCATTCACTGCTGCTCCTATCTGGAATATACTAGTTTAGTTATTCTGCCCATAGTGCTTGAATGATTTCTGTGCTGATTATAATGCATAGTAGCTCCTGGGCAGTTCTGTGTGCTTAGATCCTAGCAGAGGCTCTCTGAAGGTTGGTCTGTGATCAGCTGTCCTTAACATGCCCAAGCAAGTTTTCTAATTCAATATGCAAGAACAGGCTCTTTGAAGATGCCATGCATAAGCTGTTGTAATTTTAGCCTAAATGTGTGTTTGTATCCTAAGCAGATTGTGTGAGTTTGCATTTGCAGGCTGCCTTGCCTCCTATCGAGCAGGGATTTTCAGGGTTACTGCATCCACTCCAGATTCTCCAGCTGACCTGAGGGCTTGTGTCAATGGTAAGTGCTGCTGAGAGATATTTTGCCTAATGCACTTGGATATTCAGAACATACACACGCATAGCTAGAAAACAGAGCGCATAGATAGAAAGAGATAAATTTCCATTTAACTCAGGCAAACTCAATCTGAATCAGAAATTGGAAAAGAAATATTAGGTGAGCTGGAGCATTTTCAGAGCAATCAATGTAATTGTTTTTAACTTCATAAAGCATGCTGGAAAACAAACATAATTAACTGCAAGATGGAAGGCAGAATTCTTCTGGAAACAGAAGTATTCTACACCAACCCATCAATGCTCCCTAGTATGTCTTCTGTACCCTGCCACATGTTAGTTTTGCCTGACTCTCTGCTTCTAACAAGTCTTGGTTTCTCAGTTAAGCAAAGAGACCATCTGATTAACTCTCTGTGCTGCCACGCTTTGGTCCATAGTTATGCTGCAGCCCTTCATGAAGAAGGTAACATTACCAGCTGAAAAATTCAAATATTAGCTGAAAGACATAATAATTGACTCCAGACACGAGGAGATCACACAGCATGAAACTTGGGATGTTGTTAAAATGTTTTATATTTTACACCCATACATTCATAAATACAGTGTTAACTGTGTTTTTTTCTATTGAAGTCATAACAATTGAAACATTTTTCTAAACCTCTTCAACCTGTACAGCCTGGTTATGTCCAAAAAGCTTTCAGTTAGTTTCTATAGAGATAGTTATCCTTAACCATCTGACTGTCTTTTTGTCATTGAAAGCAACAAAAGGCAAAAAGAATTGTTACTAATTAGACTTCACATGGTCATGGATGAACAGATTTTACAGATTACATGGCCAACATGCTTGCTGTCACAAACTAAAATGTACTTCCATTCTTATCACCCTTTGTCACTCTCATTAGAGGTTCTGGGTGGAAAGGATTTAGCAGAGTTCTATGAATGTAGAGTATTTCTATATTAATCAGTGAAAACAACTAGTTTACTTGATAGTCATCGTATTTCTCCATTTGAGTTCACATAAAATCAAAAACTTTTACTATTTGTCAGTGATCAGAATAAAGAAGTTTTTTCTCAGTCACTTGCAAATTTTAACCAGTATTTCCAATGTTTTCAAACCCACAGAAATTTCAAATCAGTGTAGCCCTCTGCCATGCTATAAAGATGGATATAAGGAATGCATAGATGGACAAGCCAAATATACTTGTATCTGTAAACCAGGATGGCAAGGAGAGAAATGTGAAGAAGGTATAGTCTCTAATCTTATGATGATGTTGGTTCTCAGGAAAACAGTTGTAGTTCTACTATTATTGGACAGTTTTCAGATTTTGGAGTATACCTACCCCCACACAGTTCAAGGTCAGTGAGTGCTTTCCTCTCAGCAGAGGTTTTTATTTAATTTTCCTTCTAGATATAAATGAATGTGAAGACTTAAATGGAGGTTGTAGCCAACGCTGTTCCAATTTACCTGGAAGCTACCGTTGCTTATGTAAAGATGGCTACTTCATGCATTCAAACAAACAGGATTGCGGAGGTAAGGAGCGAGACTTAAGGAGAACATCATTACATGACAGTACATTGCCTGTTGACTAGAAAAAGGAAAGAACTTTGTCCAGTGGTTCCCTAAGTACTTTAAGTCAGCAGAAGCTTGCTTTGCCTCTGAAAGATGCAATCCTGCTTCAGCTTGGCTACTCATTCCAGCTACAGCCGTACTCCCCTGCAAGCATTTGGGCAACTGTATAGTGGACCAGATCAAGGAACTCAGGTGGGTTGAAACCTGTTCAGGATAAAAGAAGAAAAAAGAGAAAGGCTATAGGTTAGATTCTGCTTCATTACTGAGGCTTTGTAGAGCTTGTTTTGGTCACTAACCAGTTTCCTATGCCCTTTAAGCATGCTGAAACAAGAATCTAGAGTGGTGTGACCAGATGATATCATTACCATGGAAATCCTGTCTGGTAAACACTGTTTTAGGCTGAATCACTCCTAATTAGTAATGCTGTTCTTTTGGCAGTTTGAAGTTTATTGGAGAAGAAACTATTAATGGATGTGAAAATGCTTTTAGTGGAGGAAAAGATTTGTCTTTTACTCACCCAGCGTAATTTTTTTTCTGTGCACACTTGTCTGCTGTTATTGGCCATGACCTACATGCTTAATTCCATTCCAGCTAAAGACTTTATTGACATAATTAGCTATTTATACTGCAGAGTTGGGAAAAAAAGTACAACTTCATTCCATTTTGATGTCATATTTCCTTGCCAGACTATGCTAACAGATTGGGAAAATATCAAATTATTTAGGAGGCCAGATTTGATGGAAGTCTCCTGCTGTCACTTCCTTTAGTCTATATAATTTTGGGAATGAGTAATTTCCAAAGAAATTCCAGAAGAACAGAAGACTGTTGTTTTGTGAAAAAAGGCAAGCAAATAAGTTGGTTAGAATCCCTGTAGTTGTTAGAAAGACACTAGAAAAGTTGGTTAAATAAATAACCAAAGATAAAAATGCATTAGTACACCTTAGTACCTGGAATACTAATTTGGTCATTTGATAAACTGGATTTAGGTCCTTTACATCCAGCTACAAAATTCTACACTTAAGAATTTGGAGTATACACAGTAACTGTAGAAAAGTTAGGCTGAATTCGGGAAAGCTTTGAATTAAAAAAGTGTCTTGGGAGTCCTAGCAAGCCAGCTGCAGAATCTGTTCTCCCTGTGCAGCACCATTTCCTCAACTGCTACAAAGCCACAGAGAAATCTGAAATGATCCCTGCACATACAAACAGGAATTGAAGGAATCTGATATTTTTTCTGTCTAGACATTTAGCAAGATTGATACTGTACGCTGCATCCAGTTGTCACTTCTGCATTTTGAAAGCAACATTGAGAAATTGGAAACAGCACTAAGATCCTAAAATGGTTTGAGGAATGGAGAGACAGTGAGTGACTTCAACACCTGTCAGCGTAGCCAATTAAAAGATGATTGTGACACAAGTCAGTTGTAAGAAACTCTGATAAAATTATGTCTTTTTATATGTCTTTTCCTAAGATAGGATTTTATCATACAGTCTGGTTTAATTTACAGGAAACTTGCAAACTACTTCTCTCTGCCTTCCTTGACATGCATCTTTTTCTGTTATACACAGAATACATGAGAGAATGAGAAAAGAAGGCATGCAGATAATTTATTTTTCACCGAGGGCATGCAGAAGTGCCTTTTAGAGACCTCTTAAAGTCTTTATGGCTATAGCTCTAGTCTGCTTTGAAAGCATGGCAGACCTAGCAAGAAAGAGAGAGTTTGCCAGCCTCACTCAGTTTGCACAACTATGGATAGTGTTAGAAAAAGATAAAAACAGTATGTGAGTGACTTGTTTTTAATAACATTTATATTTCTAGATATAAATGAATGTGTGTTACATCCAAACATCTGTGGGTCAGCAATCTGTAAAAACACTCTGGGAAAATATGAATGTGAATGTGCACAAGGCTACACATACAATTCAACTTCCAAAAACTGTGAAGGTAGGTCTTTCCTTTTTTTTTTTTTTTTTTTCTTTTTTGTTTTTCTTTTGTTTTTTTTATTAAATACAGTGCTAATACCAAACTCTAGCATCATATTTAGTGATGTATTTATTGATCCTCATATTGTTTATTACAATATGAGCCAGTTGTTTGTTCTTTCAGAGGTTAAGTCATGCTCTATTACATGCAACGTGTACAGTTGCAGTAATTTACTGCCAGGCATTGGAGGGTTTTACGGTATAATCCCCATGTCCTGCTGTATGCTAGATAACTTTGTCAGTTCATGGGAGCTCTCCTGTCCCACTGTAGAGACGACTGTCTGTCCAAGCTCTCAAACCAGTTAACATGTTACTTTTAGATAACTTAGAGCAATGTGTGGAAGATTTGGACATTACTTGAGTCTTTTGTACCTTGTTTTTAAGCATCACTACAGTTAAATGGATGGAATATTTGATGTCAGTCCATTTAAGATGTGTCCCTAATTCAAGGTAATGTGTAACAAAAGCAATAAAAAGTACTTCTTTGACAATTCCAAACTAGGCAAGGAAGGAAGATTTATAAAGAGAAAATAGAGATACTCACCAGAAATTAAGACTGTACTTAATCAAGCTATCTCAATAAACCTAAAAAGCTTGTACTTTATTCATCTGATAGGCTGTATAGGTGCTTATTTAGCCCTTTTTTTCTATTGTATCTAGCAACAGGACAAAGGGTAATGGGATGAAGCTGGAGCACAAAAAGTTCATTTAAATATAAGAAAAAACTAATTCACTGTTCAGGCAAGGGAGCCCTGGCACGGGCTGCCCAGGGAGGATGTGGAGTCTCCTTACTTGCAGGTCTTCAAGACCTGCCTGGAAACGTTCCTATGTGACCTGATCTAGGTGTGCCTGCTTCTGGAGGGGGATTGGACTAGATGATCTCTAAAGGTCCCTTCCAACCCATATCTATTATTATGGTTAAGGACTCAGCCTCTGTCCTTTATATGTCCTTAGATCTCATATATTGGAAAGAGCTTTTCACTGGAGTCATTGAATTCCATTTAAAATAACATTCATCTATTCCTACCCCTGGGTATCTATTTATGCTAGAAAATAAGAGCATTAGAGTGAACAGATCTCTGTTCTAGGCTCGAAGTAACAGCAGGCCAGTTGTATAAAAGTTTAAATATCCAGTTCTGTAACAATTACAGCAAAGTTGAAAAGAACTGATAGCTGCCAGTAAAGGAGCAAGAAGCTATTCATACACAGACCACCATAAAATAATTTTTTCAATTATTGAACGCATTTGTATAATTGCCCTAGAATATATTTTATTTCTCCTAGAAACTTGTTAAAGTCTCTGTTTAGAACACACAGCAGAAATACATAGAAGCTCTTACACTTTTACTATTAAAGAGGAATTTTCTACATACTCAATTAAAAAAAAAAAAAGAAGGGAGTTTTATTTTAAAATGCTGTCTTTATGGTATCCATCATAAGGATACAAAAATAGCTTCTTGCTGACCATGAGTCTTTTGCCTCATGATTTTTCATGCATGTTTCTTGTGACAAAGCTTTGTACAGTGCTAATGGTTACGTATTCAGATATCTGCTCTTCGTCCAGTTACTATGGCATTAAAATATTACAATGTTGTGCCCCTGCATGCACTGAAATTAGGAAAAAAAAAACCCAAACCAAAAACAAAAAAACCACACCACCCCAGTAATTCATCTAATTCTCCCTCATTTTAGTACTTTCACTGGATTCATGGGTTGCATCAAACAGATTAAGTATTGTGTTTCCTCTGAAACACAGATTCCAAAAGGTTGCAAGATGAGGGCATTAAACGAGCAAAGTCTTACCTCCTGGAAGGAAGATTATGTTGCTAAGCTTTCAGACCATGTTGTAACCACATTAAATGAGTCACCAAATCCTAAGGACAGGATTGTGCAGACTGACAGGAACGCGGCCTTACAGAAATACTAAATGACATTTGCTTTTCCTTGTCATACTGTGTGTAGGTGGACAAATTTAATTCTTATTAGAAAAATCAAATTTACATACATTTATGCACAACTATGTGACAGATACAATTAAAGAAAGAATCCAGTGCGGGGCCACCAAGGTGATCAGGGGGGCTTTCCTTGTGAGGAAAGGCTGCAGGAACTGGGGCTGTTTAGTCTGCAGGAGACAGGGGATCTCATTAATATTTACAAATATCTAAATGGTGGGTGTCAGGAGGTTGGAGCACTCCTTTTTTCTATTGTATCTGGTGACAGGACAAGGGGTAATGGGATGAAGCTGGAACACAAAAAGTTCTCTTTAAACATAAAGAAAACTATTTCACTGTTCAGGTGATAGAGCCCTGGCACAGGCTGCCCACAGGAGTTGTGGAGTCTCCTTCCTTGGAGGTCTTCAAGATCCACCTGGACATGTTCCTGTGTGACCTAATCTAGATCAACCTGCTTTTGCAGAGGGGTTGGACTAGATAATCTCTAAAGGTCCCTTCCAACCCCTACTGTTCCATGATTCTATGGTTCTATGAAAATAGAAGAGGGTTTGGGTTTTCTTCTTCTCACCTATTCCTAGGGGAACATTGCTACGCATTTTGGAGACACTAGCAGTGAAGATACCTCTACAGTCCAGTCTTTGTTTCATTGAAGCCATACAATTTAGAGTAGAGAATTCGATTATATTCTTCTCACCACCCATGTCATTTCAAACACCTTGCCAAAGAAAGGGGTAGTAACAATGAGTAAGTATGCTTATTGTGCTGGACAAGTCTGTCTTCCAGTCAATACTGAGGAGAGAAACCAAGCTGAACCTGTATTTTAAAGAATTACTTAAATTTTTGCATGTCTTTCCCCATATTATTCTTGGTCTGAAGGCTGAAGTTCTCTTATGCCATTGAACCTGTTAATCAAATAACATAGAGTATATCTGCATTTCAGGTACTAGTCCCTCCCTAGTACATAGTCTGACAATTTGAGACAAGGAATCTGGGTTTCCCCTTCCCACATGATTTAAAACACACATATACACACACAAAAGCCTGCCTGACCACATCCACGCTCTAGGGAAATCACCATATTTACCTAGTGTTACATAAAATAGCTCCTTTGTAAGACACGGTAGGCAGCTCCTTTGTGGCCGATTTCGTCATATCTTAGCAACTTGTCCAATGCAAGCTATTTTAGCCATCCACTGAAAGCAGCTGTATAAACCCAGGACACCACTCAGATTCATGAGTTTGTGGAAATACTTCCTCCTGACTGTTTTATGTTGTGGAAAGAAAGAAATAAATTTGAATAAGACTCCAAAATAAACACTTAGATATTGCAGCCCCCTCTTATATCTTTCTCTTCTGAGCAGTACTACTCAAGAACCTAGGAACACTTGAAGAATCCAAAAAGCCACAGTCATCACTTCTCCACTTGTATTTTTAGGAATTGTCTTCTAAGAGGTATCAAGCCTTTCCCCAGAACAGAAAAACATGCTGACAGTGCTTACTAGTCAAAGGCTTGCAGTCTTCCATCTGTCTTTATAACTCAATGTTTCCACAGAGAACTCTCCCAGAAGAGTCAGTAGAACCACGTACAGAGCGGTTAGTTTGAGCTCACTGTTTATAGAAGTACCATGATAGGAATGCGGAGAACTCCTATTAAGGACTCAGTTTCTTTTCCCATCTCCTCGCCCCCTTCCAGGAAAGAGCTCATCAGGCAAACCAGAAGCAAGGAACTGGTAGAGCTGGCTGGAGAGTGCTAACACTATGTTGAATTCTGTACAGCTTGAATGTACCACAGATTTCTGTATTGCACCCTATTCATTTCAGTAAAATGCCCAAGGCATGCGATAGGCTTACGTAGCACGCAGTGCAATCATTCTTAAACTTGCTATAGTAGCTCAAAATGGCATTGAAACGGTTTCTAAAAAGAGGGGGAGAAAAACTTCTGTTGTATTCTATCAGCCTGCTACACAGCAGGAGATGGTTCTCAGAAACAGAAAAAAAAAGCTCCAGCACAATTGCTTACCTCTGCTCTGCCATGCTAAGCCATAGAAGTGGAGTCCTTAGTCATTCATACAAAGAGTGAATGTGAAAACTGGCATCACATAGACCAGCCTATATAGAGGGCCATCCAGCTTCTGAAGATCAATGTAGAATGGGAGATAAGCAGAAGGAGGTAGAAATTACACAAACACCAACAGAAGACTACATTTGAATGCTGTAGCTTACACAGGCTCATGTCAGATTGTGGTGTCAGCAGGAAAACTGACACGGTATGTGACCAGATCTTGAGCAGAATTTTAGTTCTGGCTGCATTAGCTGTAGTACTGACCAGTACAGCTTTTTTTTGTCTGGTATGATCGTATATGAGAGAGCATAAGCCTTAGCACAGACCCCTTGCAGTGACAACTTACGTAAAAGATGAGGAAGAAGAGACATTTTAGTAACAGAAAACTCTTCAGCCAAACATGAGAGCAGTTTTCTCAACCTATGCATGAACTGTTGTCCATTTAAATAATGTAAAAACTGCTAGCAGTTGGCAGTAAAGAAACTTGCCTGTGATTGTGGACTACAGCAGAGGAAGAACTCAGAACAACATCCACAAACTGTTAAACATAGTACCCTGTTTTGGAGTGAAAGTATGCATGCTCACTATAAAGTAGCAGTTTTTCCAAGGCATGGTGTGAGTTTGGTTTTTTTTTGTTGTTGCTTTTTAAATGCATGTTTTGGTACAAAATTGTTTAGTCTCATGTGGAAGGCCATTTGTTTCAAAATAAATATTGCAGCTTCTTTAATCTGAGGCCAAAGAATTACCCTCATTAGAGTCTGTTGACCAGGAAAGATTTTGTTTGTTTCTATACTAGAAATCTAACACTTACATTGGCTTTTTACACAGCCTGTAATTTCTAAAGTGGTTATAGTATACAGCCAACTAAATGGAAAATTAAATTCCTTTAGTAGGTTTAGCTCATCCACAGATCAAGCCAGACTGAGCTCCACAAGTAGATGCTCACCAAAACTTAGTTACTTGTGAGATCACTGTGTGTTATTTTAAAAGGTATTTTGCCTTGAGATATTGGGTCTATGTGAATGAAACCTATCCTTTCTCCACATACTTGACATATATACTCTTAATACTCCAAACTCTGGTGATATCTTAGAGGAAAAGGAAGACATCTACCCCAGAATGCCCAGACTGGCATTTTTGCCCTAAATGGTAGTGATTTATTGAGGTGCCTCTCACTAATTCAGCCACCTTACAGCTCAGCTTCTACAGCCTCACAAATCAGAAAAAGTTTTCCCCAGCTCTGCACACAAAATCTCTACCAGGTTACTAGGTCTTATATACCCAGCAGGTATTTCTCCATTGTAAATTTTAAATAGGAGACATCCTTTAGTTTAGCAGCAGTCACCTATTGGATCCATGTTATGTTCAAGAACCCATCTTGTTCATTATTCCATTTATATGTGAGCTTTCAGTCCCATGCCATGAATAACCTGAATAAATCTTTCTTCATGGTTCCGTTTCTCCTAGATATCGATGAATGTGCTGAAAATGTTTGTGCTCAGCTCTGTGTAAACTCTCCAGGAAGTTATAGTTGCTACTGTGATGGCAAGAAAGGGTTCAAGCTCTCTAAGGACGTGAAGAATTGTGAGGTAAAACTGTATTGTGTAAAATTCCATGCAGAAAAATCATGAAGTTGAATATTTCGTGGTGACAGGTTAAGAAAAAAAATAGGAAGCTATTTAAGAACTAATTTAAAATAAAGTGCGGAGTACACTGACCTGTCCTTTGGCTTACAAAGGAGACCTGGTAGGGATTTGGATGCCATTCATGTCATGCATGCATACTTACAGGCATCCAATCAAGAGAAGCTTGCCTTAGGCAAATCATCTTTATTCTTTGCTGCTTTCCTAAATAAGCCCCAGCCTTCTCAAACAAATAATTCTACGTTCCCAAGTTTTCCTTAGATTTTCACTCTTTTAGAATTACTCTATGCTTTTCCTGTTTGGGTTGGAAAAAAAAAAAAAAAAAAAGGGTTGTTTTCCACCGTTCTCGTTTGCCATAACATAAGGAAAAGCACCTAGTAATACTTGCAATTGAAGAGCACCTTGCAGCCAAAATCAGCCATTCTTGCTCCGTTTGAAAACTTACACTTCTTAGTAGCAGAAAGTTGAAAGTGTGCAGAATCACAGTTCAAGGATTTTGTTCTTAATAGCTCTCTGGATACTTTGAAAGGTTCAGGCAGGCTGAGACTTGTTACCCTAAGTGAGCTGCCAAAAAACACCACCTTTATTTAACACAGGATAACAAAATTGACTTAGACAAGGTCTGACAAGTTCTAGCGTGTATATTAATCTTGTTTGTACTTTCTGAAATTTAATATCTGAGCAACAATTGCAGTCATATTTCATTTTGCTTATTCATGAAATAGCAAGAGCGTCTTCTCATTACCTGTTATTTTCAATACTGTTGTTCAAAGTGAGTAACTATCCAGAAGTGAGTTTCATGCCTTTTAAATGGGGAAACCAAGTTTAATCAGTGGAAAATATATGCAGCCTAAAGACCAGTGACAGTAGCAGACATAAAATGAAGTAGCCATAAAGTTCAGGATGAACACCTATATACATTTAATGAAACTGCTGCATTGTGAATACTGAAGTCAGAATTTGGGAACTGCATTGTGAACTTTTACCAAAGTACAACGTTGTCTTGAGAATAGAAAAGCCCTTCATGCTTTGCCTGTATCTATCTCTCCTTTAAGACTACTATGCTACTATCATATATAAAATACTCAAGGAGTGTTTCTAGAGGGATAAGTTTAGATCAAAGAGACTGTAGGCTTCTATTAGTCATGAGACAGGTACTCTAAACCACATTCTGGAAGAATCTTCCCACTTCTCTCTGCATGTAGAAACGAGTTCCCTGTACCAAAAGGAAATCTGAGTACTTTACTTTTAAATCCAAACTCTAGATTGATTTAATTATAACATCACAGTTTCAGAAGACAAAGAAGTCAACAGTGCCTTAGAATGGATACCTGACATTTGTTTACTAAATGTTTCACCAAAACATATTACATAAAATAGACATTATTCCTAGATAGAAACATCTTTGCTTGAAACTATAGGTAGATGAACACCTGAAAGAATAAGCAACTTTTTATTCCCCACCCCCCCAACATTGCAACTGCAGTTGGCTGATTAATGAGTCATATTGACTGGCTAGAACGTTACAATTAATCCTAGTTTTATGTGCTGTTGTAAGCCTTTAAGTTTCCACAAATACTTGAAACTTTTTAGTTTTCCTGAGAACTTAGTCTTCATATCTCCATTACCAGTACTGTGGAATTTTAGTTCAGTGTTATTTCAGCAGGAATTGAGGTGTTGATTTTGCATTCCTTTACAGAGGTCAAATAGGACAAGTACATTGAAGGAACAGCCAGATAGAAACACTTGCTATTAATCTATTAATTCACTTATAAATTGATAGTTTTTATTCTAGGAAGGTGATTCTAATAGTACTAGAGATAGTTCAGCTACGAGTAGTTGTACATCAATATTGAAAAAGAAAAGAAAAGGTTTGGGTTTTTTTAAATTAAATGTTTGAGATAGAAAGGAATGGAACCAGAATTGTAACACCTAATCAGTTTTAGGTTCCAGATAACTTAAATAATGGAGCCAGTCAGACCCTAGTAGGTAAGTGTCACAGGTCCATGGTGAAAGGAAAGTGCCTGATGGAAAATTTGAATTCTTAATTCAAATATGAAATAATTAGATTGCAGTTCACCAGAAGTGTGCATCAATCTGAATTATCCTCTAACAGTTTAAATAATGACTATTTCAACAAAACCAAAACCACACCCCTTCATTTGTATGTAGGTATTCAACTTTAAAAAAAAACCAAAAACAAAAAAACATGTAAACCATTGCTTTAAAAACAAACAATCAAACAAAAAAGCTAGAAAAAAAGACAGGATAACAGACAGCAATAGGAGTTGCTTCATGAACTATCAAAATGCATTAACAGCTTCTTATTCTCTACCATTTACAGCCTGTTACTGCATGTATCCCATTGAATCTTGAAAAGAATTATGAACTGCTTTATCTGGCAGAGCAATTTACAGGAATTCCCGTTCTGCACCTAAAGTTTAAATTGCCAAATGTCACAAGGTGAGCCTTTTAAAATGATAAAAGTATGTGTTGAAATGATGGACATTTGTTTCTGTTTACTTTTCTGAGGGTTTAGAAAGAGTGTGGTACATGCATAAATTCTGTCACTGTTTCCCCACTTGTTAAGATACCTTTATATTAAGAATGCATTAACTCTGGTTCCTACATATACTGGACTCATTTGAAAGTGGACAAGCAAGAGTAATCTGTCTGGAATTAGCATCTCTTATCATGGTTGTACCATGTCCTTGAGCTCTCTTACTAAAAGGTCAACGACTTTGTTCCACATAACTCAGAAGCAGGTAGGAGGCAGTAGCCATAGTGTCCCAGGCAGGAAACAGCACACAGTTGGGGCAAGGGATGCACCACCGACATTCAGATGGGACCATATCTGTAAATAACAGAGTGGAGTCTTCCAGCCATTACAGCCCTGGTTACCTGTGCTATTGTAGGGAGAGGTGGACTGGCAGAAAGAGATCCAGACCTGAGTGGGCAAAAAAAAGTAAGAGGATTGAGGATAGTAACTTTAACCAGCTGTAGGTCCCACTGATTTGTTGGTGCTTTCTCATGACAGAAGCTTACTTTTCCTCTGAAGGGAAGAGCAGGGGCTAGGGAAAGTGGGAGGCAGTGATACAAATACAGGAAGTTATTTAGAATTCTCACCATAAAATTCAGGTGTTAAGTAACAAAATAATTATCACACAGTAATTACAGTACCAGTTATATATGGGAATGGCTTTCATTTGGATGTTGCTGCTACTTCACTTCTGCTCTGGGTAGCAGATGTGATATGCTACATCTATACTGCTGAGAAACAAATCCAGGCCAATTCTTCACACCCATTCCCATTCTTCCTTTCACAGGGTGCTCTGAAGACACTGATAGAGCACAGTACCTTGTCTAGAGCACTGTCAGTGCTATTTCCTTTACAGTTGTCAGAACAATTGCTAATGGTACTAAAGGGACCTTTAGTACTCCTGGACTTCACTGCAGCAGCTGAAATTGCAGCGTTCCTTGACTTACAGACCAAACAATTTGAGGGTAATGGCAGCTATTGAGCTGGTGATCCCCAGAGCCTCAAAAACTTACAGAAGGATATAAATATTGAGAACTTTTTCATCTGCTGCTATTCCAGGTTGACTAGATATTAATGTTCTTTAGAAAGACCTTTCTAAGATGATAAATGTTTGAAGCTATCTTAATAGTGTCTGTAAATAAAGAATTATTTTTCTGATTCTGCATGAGAAACTGACATCTAGTGCACAAAAAACTAGACAGCAAAAGCAACCCAAGTCCATAATTACAGCACCTTTACTTATTTCTTTTGTTGTCTTCAGCAAATTCTAAATTCCAAATGCTTTTTGTATTCTCTTTCTATCCTTAATCTATATATCTAGTCTAAAAGTTCCAGGATACAAGGACTTTTTTTTCACTATACTGATATTCTCTCTCTTCCACTGTACAGATGCTATAGTGTAAACCATAATTTTTCTACATGTACACATTCAACCTTCAAGATCCAGACAAATCTTCAAATTAGAGAATGACGTGTAAAAGGCAGCAGTAGCCAGAGCAAATTGCTAGGTTTTAATTGTTATAAGACAACACTTGGCAATTCTGTTTTACTGAAACACATCATGGATCATGAAGTTTTTCACTGCATTACATGTCCATGAAATTTAATAGGAACATGACATCTTCTTACTCAAAAGAGTGTGATGTCTTTCACATGTAGATTTGGGAATTAACTCCTTCAAATTTTAGCTTAGGGCATTAATCTCAAGACTTTTCTCTGGATTCAGATGAGCAAGGCCTAGATTAGATTCTGCTTTTCATTGATTGTGTGCAAATATCACAACTGCTCAGATACAGAATTACCAAGAGGTTAATATCTATGAACTTTTTTTATCCTATTAGTGGATTATTCTAAGCTATACAGTATTTCACATTTTCTGTCTTCTTACTAAGATTCCTTCTTCACAACTCAGATTTACAGCAGAATTTGATTTCCGAACATATGATGCAGAGGGAGTTATACTATATGCAGAATCCTTTGACAGTACATCATGGATCTTGCTTGCTCTTCGTGATGGGAAGATTGAAATTCAGTTCAAGAATGAATTTGTAACAAAAGTCACCAGTGGAGGCAAAGCCATTAATGATGGACTGTGGCACATAGTAAGCTGGGTTTTCTTCTCCCCTTTCCTTCCCTTAACCCACCATGGGAACATTCTGTCTTGATAAGTAAAGTAGGGAGAAACTATGCAACTATTAAAAAGGCTTAAAATGAAACCCTCAAATCCCAGATTCAAAAATCAACCAAGAAAAACACAAGAATGCCTTATATCTGGGAAATTGTGACCCCTGTTTAAAATCAAGAAAGAAGTGACTACTACTAACTGACAACATACGAATTATTCTTTGCAATCATGAAAGGGGAGGCAGCAGAATATTAAGAAGTGTAATTGCATGGTCAAGTGCATATCTATTAGATACTTTGTCTAGAGAATGGGTTTTACATTTGCTAGACCAGGAATCTCTCTGGTTCTTCATGCTTGCCTACCCAAGACAAAAATCCTTGCTCACTTAGACCATCTATAAATTGTACTTAAATCATTAACATCAGTTAGGTTTTGTTTGTTTGTTTTTAAGGAAGCGGGGGGGGGGGGGGGGGGGGCAAGAGAAGCTAGGATTCTGCATAGACCTCCTGTTTCAGTTCAGTACCACTTCCTTCAGATTAAAAAAGTCTACTTTGATGCCTAATAATGCAGTGGGAGCATGCATTAAACCTGTCTTGTCTCATCTGAAGATGTGGCACATTGCAGTGACATGGAGAACTATGCCAAATGTTGTTTGGGTATAGAGCAATTGTAGAAACCATCTTGTAAACTCCATAGCTCATAACTGCATGGGTTTTCCCAGGGGCAGGATGGGGGCGGAATGGAATATCATACTCCTGTGAATGTCCATGGATATGGACAATTGTCATGATTCAGGTTTAGATGTATTGTAAACATTGACTGCATTAAAACTATTTTAAAAGTTTGTTACTGGTTCTCTAAATAGCTATGACAGGTAAATACAACTACTATTTAAAATATTTTACAGGTTCACGTGTGTATTTATGTAATTATTTGTATTTGATTCTAGATATCAGTTGAAGAACTGGAACACAGCATCAGTGTAAAAATAGCTAAAGAAGCTGTGATGAGTATTAACAGCCCAGGAACTCTTTTTAAACAATCACAGGGTTTCTTGGAGACCAAAGTATACATTGCAGGATTACCTCTCAAAGTGGGCAACGCTCTTGTTAAGCAGGTAACTGAAATAAGAGTCATGTTGATTAATACTGTTCTGCTACTTGTTTGGGTTTGTATTGTGTACTTAGGCACAGGGAAAGGAAGGCATTTAGAAAGTTAAAATCAGGTTATTAAACCACTCTTTTGAAAATAAACACACATGAAGCTTTGTAGTCCATCTTCAGTTAAGTTTCAGTTGTAAAAACACAGCACTTATGGTTTAATCTTTCAAGATTCTGTAGCCTATTTCCTAATACAGCTTTACGATGCCCTAGATCAGCACCACTTCTGCTGCAAGAGCATTTCATAATGATTCACGTTTCTAATGCTGGCTTTTGCTAGGCTCTGAATAGGTATGGATTTCCCTGTACATACAGCACAATGAGCTTTCATTTTCACCAGGATTTATAATAGCCCGGGCTAGATAAGGCCCATGATTCTTTCAGTCTTCCATCCTCCACAGCTCTGCCTTATGCTTGTGGATGGGTATGGTCAAGTTGTTTGCAACTGTCAGCTTCACAGTCCAGGAGCCCTGAAACTAATTGGTAGTCTAAACAGAGAGGCAAAAAGTAACTACCATAGAGGCTGCACCTGGGTTTTTTTTTGCTTCCATTTGTGCTCAAAAGAGAGAAAAAAAAAAAAAGGAATGCAGCAATATTCCTGTAGCCAGAAGAAAGTAATCCCAGAAAATTCTTTGTGCTTTGGTACAAGGTGATGAAAACTTGATCAAGGAGCAGCACTAGTGATCATTGTCTTTCAGTTACAGAAAAGCTGTTGTGACCAAAGCAAGAGAAGCTTTAAAAACGAGCTGTAAAAATTGAAGCAATCTATTTTGTACAGATTACTGGCATCAAAATGGGAAATGTTATTAAATCAGAAATACCTTTTGAAGGCTGAGGTACTAAATGCATGCCATTTTCTCTCAGCATATGGTGCTGTAATCTATAGCATTGGGAAAGCTATTACTGTCTACATAGAAATAAGCTGATATGTAAAGTAATGCCTTATTGGTAACCTCTAAATTCACTAATTCTAAATCACCTCTAAATTCAAACACCTAGTGCTGTAATTCTCCTACAGATTAACCCTCGGCTAGATGGATGTATTCGTGCCTGGAACCTGATGAATCAAGGACATTCAGGTGTAAAAGAAGTTATTCAAGAAAAACAAAGCAAACACTGTTTAGTATCAGTGGGGAGGGGATCCTTCTACCCTGGCACTGGAATGGCAAAGTTTCAGATAAACTACAGTAAGTGTTTTTCTGTCTATTCCTATATTTCTTGCTGAGCTGGTAATGGAACTAATGAATTGTTAAGAAAAAAAAAAAAAAAAAAAAAAGGAAACACAAACCAACTAAGCATCCAGCACTGATTTCCATACTTCCATTAAAAAATAACTTCAATGAGAATTCTGTTCACATTGGTGGCATCCATTTAATTTTTGAAGTGCTTTAGGTCAGGAAGTATATTTATCTGCAAAGGATGGGGTCTGTTGAACACACTCACCATCCAAAGAGCTAAATCTGTCCCCTATTTGTTAATGGTGAAAGCTACCATATTACTGATGGAAAAAAAGAGGATTGGGGATGGAGAAGAGGATCATGGATAGTTTTGTGTATGCAATTCTTCTTCTAAGTAGGCCTCCTATCTAGAGATTTTAGGGGTATCTCTTGCTTCTTCCTGAAACCAGAACTTTCTTTCCTGACTTTATGTCCTAATTTCAAAATTTCCAATCCAGAATCCACTTATGCACACCCAAGAGCCCCAGACAAAACATCTCTTGAGCATCATCCTAAATCCTGTTGTCACATCATACTCTTCCCCATCCCAAATACTGCTCTACTTGTCCCTGGTCTGATCCTAAATCCTTTTCATCCCAGAACTTACTACTGTTTCCCAGGCCTTTTCTTTAAATTCCATAGCCCACTTCAAAAGATTTCTCCAGCTTTTTATATCCTGTGCTTCCAGCCAACTTGTGTCAGTTTCCTGGGACACTCAAGTTCCCTTAACTTTCCTCCCCATTCATTCACTAACACCGTGAATCCATATCTCCTCCTAAACTTGGTGTTTGGGGCTGTTACCATGACTTCACTCCCTCCCTTTTCTGTTCTCCCCCTGTCCTCACCTCACACATCCGAGAACCTGCCCACACCTACTGCTGCCTTTCTATGAGCTGTTATAGCCCACTCTTTCCCTGCCCATTTGGCTTCATGTAGGAATATAATCTCACCTCATATTTTAGGATTTCTGCTTCCTCAAGAAAACTACTAGAAATCAAGAAAGTACTAAATATGACTGGAGGTGAGGAAGAGACACTGGAAGGAAAGATAGTATTTAAAGTATTTCTTACATTTTGTATTTTTTGTATTAGCCTCACTGTGCATCATATGACACTATATTTGCACCATCCGCATGTTTACTTTATGCGCCTGCACATTCCCATTTTAATAGTAGAACTGCTTTGTAATATAAAAGCATATGAGAAATGCCAATTTCTACTCAGCGGAAGCAATTTATGAGTACATTAGGTTTTTAGTTTTAATTTTGAACTTACTTCTAATGAATATGGTACCTGTTCTTTGTTAGTATTGAAAAGGTAGCAAAAAAGTTAAAAGTCCAAGAAGCACAGAAGATTAGTGAAGATGCAGGGTTGAAAGTTGGTTTTGAGGTGGGGGGAGAGTCAGGTTCAAAGTTTACTGTTTTTTTCTGGAGATTAGTGCTAATTTTTCCATAGTGGGAGCAGATAAAATACTGATTTTTAACACCATATTAATATTTCACTACCAGATTAATTTATTAATTTTGATTATTCTTTTTAAAACAGATAATCCTGACAGTGCTGAAGATTGGCTAATAAATGTGACTATGACTATTCGCCCATCCACAGACACTGGTGTTATGTTTGCCTTGGTTTCTGATGAAACAGTGCCTCTTGCTTTGTCCATAGTGGACTCTGACTCCTCTGATTCACAGGTGATCACAGCAACTGGTATATGTATGTCACACCTTTTGGTTTTGTCCCACTTAACTTACTACTTCATTCGTGAAAAAAATCAAACTAAAAAATGAAAAGCTTCTCAGATTTACTTGCAGTGGACCTGGTAGACTGAATAAATATATTGAAAATCACTTCGATCATGTAGTGAGGTGCATAAAATAAATTACTATTAACAATTGCTACAGCAGTGACAAGCACTAAGTGCTCTTCTATCAGGTACTATCCGTTACATCATGCCTTCTTTAACCTTTCCTTGGCAGCACACAAAGCAGAAAGAGGAATACAACAGAAGCAGAATAATGATATTAATGGCATCATGTTAGTTTCAATTTATAAAGAGATCTTTTTGTCCTTAGGTTTCCATTTACATGTTTACATCAGTCATGCCAAGATAGAGTATGATTATACATCACGGCTAATCCATGCTTTTGCCTGAAATAAGAGTCTGTAGTGAACACTTGGTTATCTTTGAAGCTGTAGTAGTTCTTCTGTTGCCTGGAAAAGCTACAAGATTTCACCTCAGAACCATAGCCAAAGGTTTTTTTTTGTGGCGTATTTTCTGTTTTGGTTATGTCTGGGTTTTTTTTACAGTGTATATTCTCACTTTCAAATTTAAGAGTATAACTGAATTGCATTCATAACGAAAGGTGATGATTATACACCAACTTTGGTAATTTTTCCAACTTAACTACCAGTTTTTAAAACTAATCTCTAAAATTTTCCTTTTCTTCTACTTCCAAATATAAAATGCATCAGTATAATTGTTTGTTAAAGTTATATGTGATATCTTTTGTGATCTAACATACTTCTATTTAGAAAGTCATTGTGACGATTGGAAACGTCATTGTTGCACATCTGGGATCAAAGAAGTTATGTACACCCCGAAAAGTTCAGGTTGCACTTCTGGTAACCAAACAGCAACTTGAACTGTCTGTTGATTCACACACAGACAGCAGCACTTCAGAGCAACTGTCTATCCTGCATCAGGCAATGAAGGCAAATGTTGTTACCTACTTGGGCGGCCTGCCAGGTGAATTCTATTTCTTTTCATTCATTTGATTATTTGTACAAGCCTGATTATATCAGCCTTATCCAGGCTAGAAAAAGCCTGCAGCTTTACAAAAAGAAACAATATTTTTCATCCCAGTGTTTCTTGTTTAATCCAGTATGTTCAGCTTTTGAGGGAAGCCACTTTTCAACAGTAGCATTATTAGGCCCATTAAAAGGCAGCAGTCTCTCTCTAGGGGTTTGAATTTGGATGTTTGAGCTGGGGAGGAGTGAGCATTGTTTAATTTCTGAAATCCACCATGTGGCATAATTTAGGAACTGCACATAAGAAAACCAGGCATTTTTAAGTAAATCATCAGAAGTGCAGGAATATGGCTTCAGCAGTTGAACTCTGGGCAATAAATGACTGGAAACCTTTGAGACAGAAGCAGCAAATATTTTGTTTAAAGCAAGCTGCAAGTGTGTCTCCAGTCTTGAGGCGTATACAAGCATTGTTTTGTACAGAAAGTGTACACATGCTTATCTGTAAAAAAGTTGGGATTCAAGGTGAATCATGAAGAAATATAGCATAGACACAGACTATTCAAAGAAGACTTTTCAAAGCCTAAGATCTAAAACTTGAAAATCTGTGGGGGAAAGACACTATGGTTACAACATTATTACTAACAGAGCTTTTCTGTATCGTCTATTATTTTATATAAGGAAAGTAAGTTACAATTCCTAGGGAAATTGTTGATCAAACTAAGAGTTTGATCAACATGGTCTTGAATTAACATCCATTTTACATGTAAGCTGCAGTGTCGTAGCACAGCCCTGGATATAGCTGATCTTTATCTTCGGTGTGTTTCTTCTGCAGGAGGCAAAGGTGCACAGGGATAGAAAGAGGGCAAGAACCATATATATACAGTTGTATATGTACTTTAGGCATTTCTTCCAAGGAAGTGCACACAGAGGAAGCTGTAATTATGGTTCCAAGATCTAGATTTGTTTGTCAGCATAGAAGGAAGGTGTTTAGGGCAGCACTGCAGGTACCACAGCCTCTGTCTGAAGTGGTGGTTGCCTCAGCATCCAGGCCCACAGGTTGGAATTTACCAGTGTAAGAAGATGTGTAGAGAACAAGTAATCACGGATGTATCAAGATTTAGGCACCAAGTGTGACAGTTTCTCCTCTAATTTTGTTTTTGAATGGATATGGTCTTGGAAACCAGATAAGTTCAATCAAAATTGAATGTATAGAGTGGCACAGTATCGTCACCTACCACAATAGGGAACTGTCCATGTTTTTGTAAAACTTGTTCACTTTTAGAAGAGATGAAGTCAGTATTTATGTAGTAGAGGAGCATCTGTAGGTTAACCGAGACATAGCAACTTAACCGAGATACCAGTTATTTCTTAGACTTCTTCATCTGTGTGATATTTAAATGATTCTTTCTAGTACATTGTCAGCAACAGAGTAATTGGCATCTTAAGAGCTAAGACCTTGTCTTCAGTTATGCATTCCAAATAGATAAGCAGCAACTAATAGTTACTTGTTTCTCCTTAAAAACAAGTGTAATCTCACAGGTTTCGAAGTTCTCTTCAACATGTAAATTAACAAAAAACCTCTGTATGCATAAACAGCTTCTACTTGGAGGTCTCAAAAAAGCAACAAAAACCTCACACTATCCAAAGGAGCCTTTTCTACAACACCCTCTGTTACCAAAGAGAGAAAAAGTAATATAGGTTGACTACTTTAGGTCTCCATGTACAGCCAGTTTGGTTACACAATTCATTTTCTCACTATAGCTCACCCCTGGAAAGCCTCTGGGATTACTAAGCAGTCTAAAAGCTTGATAAGGATCCTCACATTGAGCTACAGTACACAGAACTGTATGGTTAAAAGGCACCTAAAAAACTTATGCATTTCTTGAAGACCCAAAGTTCCCATTTTTGACATTAGTTTCTTCAAACTAGTAACAGTATGGGTGTATATCTCTGTTAATTAATTCATCCAGCCAGTGCAGGCTGTCTTGCATAGTCCTATGACAGTAGTGTTATCACTGGAGTGAAAAGAGCAGAACATGATTCACAGGACTGTTTGTGCAGCACCTCAGCATACAGCAAAATGAAAATAATAAATCACAAGGATCATAGAGTTGTTACAGTTGGAAAAAAACCTCTAAGGTCATCAAGTCCAACCACTAACCTATCATTGCCAAACACTTCTTGTTTGCAACACTTCTTGTTTCCTGGACAATCAAGTCTATCTTCTAGGTGGGACAGGATGATTCTCTTGAGATCAGCTTCTAGGTGTCCTCATTCTAGTCACTGAAGGTACTAAACCTTATGTCTACCTTATAAGAATCCAGTTGTATCCCAAGACCTCAGAGCAATGCCTGATTGATTTTGTGCTTAAAAAATTGGTTCCGGGAAGTGATTTCATTAAATGATGTTGCCATAACCCAAACAATACATAAATGAGCAGCAGATAAAGTGAGTGTTTTACAGAGAATTTGCTTTGAAGCAGCAGTAAGAAAGCAGTAAAATGTGTGGAGTTCCCAGGCGTCCCCATCTGAGAACTTGCAGATACGAATCCTGAGTAGCTTTCTGGCAGAAGCAAGATGGTTCTTTCTGTGACTTCTGAACCTCTAAACATCTGTTTCTAAGTCAGGACAAGAACAGTGGACTCCTGGAAACAAACTATTGGTTCATTGTTGTTAATACAGGAAACGCTACTATGAAAAATATTCATATAGATAAGTTTCCTTGATGGGAATAAATTTCTAATACATATTTCAAATTTTACTGAGCTTTCTCAGCTTTGCTGGCTATGTCTCAAACTTAAAGAAAAGGCAGAAGAACTTAAGTCTTGTCCTGCCAAGTTACTCTTTTCTCCCATAACTGACTAATGGATGGGGAATAGAGTATTCTCTAGGATTTTTGCTAATCTTAAAAATAAGTAAGAATTTGCATACCTTGGCCTAATAAGTTGACTGTGTTTCTGTGCAGATGTTCCTCTGGGTGCTACATTAGTTACTGCTTTTTACAATGGCTGCATGGAGGTGAAGATCAACGACAGACAGCTGGATCTGGATGAAGCCATTTCTAAACACAATGACATTAGATCTCACTCGTGCCCACTGATTATGCAGTAACCATTCAGTTCTTAATTTAAAATGTTTTTCTTTCAGATATAATTTGTGTAATTAGTCTGAAGCCTATATTATTTTATTCAAGATGTACAAGAAAATAATCAACAGCATTTTTTTTCTGTCTTATGTAGCATCGGGGAAAAAAATCCCCTCTCTTTTCAGCTGTAAAGAGACAATCAAGATCAAAATTCTGTGAAATGTTCTTTTGTTCATATCAGTGATAGAGCTAGATTTATCTTCCGTGATCATATTATACCCACAATACATTAAGTTTGGAGAGAAATTTCAGGAATTTTTGTTTAGAATCAATTTTACGTCTTATTTTTCATATATCAGCACAAAGTTACAAGTTGCAAATTTTGGTAATGTATTTGATTCTAAACAAAACCAGTCTCATTAAACTTTTCCACACATAACATACAAAGACAAATTTGTACAGGTTTTGTAATACGTACTTTTAGTAAAAGAAAAAGATACCCCAGCATTGAGAGCCCAAGGTCTCTATGTTTACAAGTTGTACCAATATTGGTAAAGCAACTTTAAAACTGAAATGTTTTTTTGTAAGTAGCTCAATTTTATAAAAATAGCTCCTGCTATACTGTACCAGCTTTAATTCTTCTATCTTAGGAATCCAGGTTTAGACTTTTAACAGTTCTGGATCAAGTTAGCTAATTTACTTTCAAAGTGGGTTAAAATACACCCCAGACAATTTTGGAAAACAGGGAAGATGGCTTGAAAGAAGGAGCTCTGGTCTTCCTCACAGGGCATCAAACTGGAATTTGCTAAGTAAAGCTGAGAAACTGGCAAACATCTCTTCCATTCGTGATAAATCTAGCACTCCTCAACATGAACACCCCCTAATAGTCCCTCATATTCCCTTTATTTAGGTCAGGCATGCATTCAGAGCCCCAGAAGAGATTTTGTTTGTAAGCCTTGGTGCAGTTGTGTTTGCCATGCTCGAAAGCCTAAACTTTGCTAGTAACATCAGAACGTAAAGCCAAATTCTGCTCAGCTGACTTTAATGGAATAGGTAATTAGAAAAGTATTGTTTTCCCCCAAATCTGCTCATTTCAAGCATTTCTAATATTTCTTTAACATCCTTTGAGTGTTCTTTCCCCTTCCAACCTCATTTTCACAAAACCAGAAGCCTCCCTGTGCAGCTCACCTAGCGATTTTGTTAACCCCAAATGAGATACATAACAGAATATTTCTCCAAGTGATGAATATATACTCTCATCCATCAACCTGAGAGACATTTATCTGCCAGGATTCTTGACCCGAGATTTGCTTTGTCTGCTTGAGACATTGAAGTGGAAATGTATGTACAGGTCGATGGATTGTGACAATATTCATTTTGAGTATTGCCTTTCTCCAGAGATGTTCCCAGTGACATTAGTGAAGTTTCTTTCATTTTTGAGTACTAACGTTAGTACATCAGTACTGCAGAATCTGAGCCCATCTTTCAACATTATTGCTTTGTCAAAGGTAATTGTTCGCTTCCCACTCGTGTAATGTAATACAGATTTGCTCTGCCTTTCACAGCAACCAACCTCAGTGCAGCCTCCAAAGCTGGCCAGCATTGTTCATACATAGCTGCTTATCAGCAGGAATAGGATATGGCTGATGCCCAGGGGCTAACTGGCAGTGAGCTACTATTTCATGTCTATAGGATGGCATGTTAAAAAAAAAAAAAAAACAAAACAGCTTTGATTTCTCCAGACTTCATGGAAGGGAAAAAACTGCAGAACAAACATCCCTGCTGCTCTTTTCCCAGCACACACATTTTTTATTTTGGACCTAAACTGAAGAATAACTTGACTGAAATAAGCAGGTTTTGCATGCAAGGCGGAGCCAAATTGGGACTTTTGACTATCAAATACACATGTGATCATTTATACTATCTCAGCAGCAACCACTGAATTCTGGAAAGCCCTTGGATCAGCCTCTAGCCTTGTATAATGCAGAAATTATGAGATGAGGAACACAAAGTGTCAGTAATCCTCTAAGTGCTTATTGTCAGCCTCTGTGAACAGAAAAGGTTTTTGGTTTTAAAGAGTGGGTTTATTTGTTTTGGGTTTCTTTTTCAGGTTTAATGAAGAGTAATAAGTGGTACAGAGATGAAAAGAAATAAAGAAAAAAACCTTCATTTTCTCACACAAACATCATTTCTGTTTTCATGAAGTATTATTTCAGGATTTTGTAGCTACAGTGAAACCTCTTATATTAAGAACTGCAAAGTGCCTCCCTATTAAGAATTAAATAAAGCAGCATTTGCAAGTTTCTTTTCATTGTAAATTGTATTTGTATATTTGTTTATTTTCACTATGCAAGACTCGTTACAGTGGTCACATGGCTTACTCAGGAGATTGTGACCATCTTCAGCATTAAATAAAATAGTTGTCTCAATATGCTATCCAAATAGGCATTCATATTCTTTAGATAAATGTTTAAGTTTCTTAATTGTTTCATATTGCCTGAGGAAATTAAACTTTGCTTAAAGCTACATGCAGAAGATTTGAGATAATGAAAGTTATCAATTCCTGTGATTTCTTCTTCATTAGATGTATTTCATCATATTTTTATGCGTAATAATTTCAGCAAGGGCCATTCAGTGTTTATACAGAACTGGTGGACCTGATCTGTGATTTTGCAGTTCCTGGGCAACAAGTGTTACACATCAGTATGTCCCAATTTCCTTGAAAGTGAAGTCTATCCATGGAATCAGTTCCCACTTATGCTAGAACAGCTTCCTGCTTACATGCTTGGTCTAAGTTTACTTTATGTGCTTTAGTACCTGCATGTCTCATGACAGATTTGAGTGCAAACTATTGATACTCAAGATTAGCTCTAGAGCTCTCATCTTCCAAGGATGAGAGGCCAACTCATTTTCAGTCATTCTACACCTGCTTATCACTGAGCAATGCATTGATATTGGTGCTTCCATCTCATTAGTCATACATGCACACTTAATATTTTGTTGCCTCAGCAACCTTGTTATACCAAGATAAACACCCTGATTTGGGACAATTTCATGTTTCATCTGTTAAAAGGGAACACCAGAAAAAACAGATGCAAGAAACACTGTAACAGCTAATGCCAAAGTAAGGTAATGCTTTGTGATGAAGAAAAGAGCTGAGATACTCAGACTCTGCTTTTGTCCCACCTCCTTTTTACTGCCCACAGTCCTGCAGCGGCACTTGAGAGTTAAGTGACTCTGGTTCTTGTAACTTTAGTTAGTTTATTAGCTGGCATGCTTGTGCAGAAGTGCCAAGAGGACACAGACACTGTTGTACTATCATTGGAAATCAAAAGGAATACTTACAAAAAAAACCCAAACCTATCCAAACTACATTTGAAACTATTACAGGGTTTAATGTTCATGTCTTTTTAAAAATACTTCCTATGTGTAAAATTACTGTACTCCCATCGTCACACTGGGCATAGCCCTTTGCTCCAAGGATAGTTACATTTCAATAGGAATACATGAATAAGCAGCTAAATTATAATCTAGTTCCAAGTAAGGGAGCTAGTACACTGCTTATAGGCACTTGAATCAATCAATTGGTTACAAGTCAACACAGCTCTATATAATTTCACTTGTTATGTGGCTTTAAAAAAAAAATAGCTTGAGGAATTTGTAGCATCTCAACAAATTAGGAATGTGGAAAACCCACAAGAAACAAGAAACCAGCTATTTTGCAACACAGATTTGCAGACCTAAAGATTTTTTTTTTCCACCCTGTCAACCAGCATGAGGCAAACAAAAAAATCCCAAACTATACCCCACTCCTACCACCTCTCCCCATAAGCAGGTGCATTTTGGGAAATCAGATGTGCAAAAATGTTTTAAAAAGCACTATTAGCATAATAAATATATTTTCATACACAAATATTAACATTAAGCATCCTACACAGCAATGTGTGCCAGACAATTTTTTGTAGCATGGTGCTTTGTTTCTGCCTCTTGATTTTTGAAGCCTCAAAAGACAGAACCCAGTCACCTTGGTGGGCTGATGTTTTTTTTTCCACCTCCCTTCGTCTCCTATGCCCCAACAAACACATAAATACCTCTTTCAAAAAAGATTGCAGCTCACTTTTTAACCTCACTTGGCAATTTTACAATCATCTTGCATAACAACAGTTGACTTAAAAATCAGGGCTGTGTCTCTCCCTTCCCAAGGCCAACTTTACAAAATGCATTAGAACAGGCATGTTCAAATAGAAGATGGTGCTTAAACAAGGACTTCAATTTGCCCTTGAGTATCCATCATTAGAAGAGTAACTGAAGACTGAAAGTAAAAGACTTCAGATACCAGACCTGCTACAGATCGAGTTGCTTGCTCCCATTTCCTTATGGGCAAAATAAGCCCTTGAAGCACTTCTGAAACTCTTGCAAGTACCACAGTAATCCTTTATTCTTAATCCTACTCATTCATTTAAGTTCTGTTTTCCTTCCCTCCCATCCTCCAGTTAAGAGGTAAATAAACCCCAACACAACCATACATTACTCTGCACTTACAAAAGCCACGTAATTAGCTTTTCTAGGGACAGGGCCATAACTAGCCACCTCCTTCTCTGATCAGATCCAACTTTCTTTGCTGAAGGCCTGTTGAACACCATGGGAGGAAGCACATACTAACAGCAATGCTGACACCTGATGTGAGTAAACTGAAGAGGTGGCATGTGCCACAGAACTGCAGAGAACTTCCAGAACTTACTCGTGGCTTTGCTTAAATCATCATAAATAAAATATCAAAGGTAAGGCCTTAATTTGTAGGACATAAGAAGAACACCATAAGACACATGCTAAGTTGTAAGTGAATAGTTGCAAGTTTTGGGCAGCACAGAAGATACAGAATACAAATGTCTTTGGTTAAAACAGACCCCAAAAAAATACAGTTCGTGTGCAAAACAGTCAATATTTCAGATTATCATTCAGCAGTAGCTTACCTTTCTAGGAAAGGTTTTTTCCCTTCTTCAAGCTCTGGTATGATTCCCATCACCCAAAACTCTGCCTTAAAAAAGACCTAAGCAAAAACCTCGCTCTTTTCTAGCCTATTACAGAGTGCTTGATCATTCCCACCAGCTGGTCACAGACTCCTGCTGACACAGCCCACTGAAAAGCAATCTTCTCTTTTAAATCTGGGCAGAAACCAGCCTTTTGCTTAAAGGATTTCTTCTAGAACAGGAGGTCCTGAAGATTCAACAAACTTGCTTGCCTGGAACACACAAACCCTGACACTTTGTAATTCATTCCTTTATATTACCATACTGGGCAACAGCAGGATTAAGCAAACTGCACAGATGAAATTTGTGTCTCACTGTCTTTCAGAGTATTCATAAGTAGTTCATTGGCAGCTTCACAAAATACTCATTATGAAGCCATTACTCTACATTTACTATTTCCTACATATCTGAACTAGGATGATATAAGAATCTGCCCCAAACTGTCCTTCCCTTTTCTGGAGTGGGCCAAAAAACCCCAGTCCTTGAGGTGCTCCACTCTATACAGGAAATTAGATTAGTCTAGGTAAAACAGTCCAGAGAGGGACTGATGTCCTGTCTTCACATGTAAACTCTGATTTTGTAGACACTTAGCTTTTTAGTCAAAGATAAATGAAGAATATTTCCAAATATGCTCCATAAAAAAAAAAACAAAAACCACAACTTTCTATTTAAATACATGATGGATGAGAACCAACATTTCAAATTACCTGAGCAAAGTTACTGTAGGCCTTTTTAAAGCAAAATGAGCCTTGCATTATTGTTTCCTGATCTTTAATTATGCAGGCAAGTGTTAAAAAAACTTAGAAATGGAAGCTTTTTTTTTTTTTCAAACAAGTAGACAGAATGTAATTGCAATAATTTCATGGAATCGTAGAATGTTAGGGGTTGGAAGGGACCTTTAGAGATCATCTAGTCCAACTCTGCTGCCAAAGCAGGTTCACGATCAGGTCACATAGGAACACATCTAGTCAGGTTTTTAAGACCTCCAGAGAAGGAGATTCCACATCCTCCCTAGGCAGCCTGTGCCAGGGCTCCCTCACTCTCACAGGAAAATAGTTTTCCCTTGAGTTTAAATGGAACTTTTTTGTGTTCCACCTTCTTTCCATTATGCCTTGTCATCAGATACAACAGAAAAAGGTGATGCCTCAGCCTCTTGACATCCACCATTTAGATATTTGTAAATATTAATGAGATTCCCATCCTCCCCCCCCTACCCCCGCAGACTCCTCTAGACTAAACAGCCCCAGGTCACAGAATCATAGAATGTCAAGGGCTGGAAGGGACCTCAAAAGATCATCTAGTTCCTCATAAGGAAGATGCTCCACCTCTCACCTGATGGCTTCTATAGCAATCTTTCTTCTGAACTGGCTTTGGACTTTCATCAAAAGTTGAAGTTATCAGGAGCCTCAGGTTCCTCATCACTAATGTTATTAGCAGTTCTTTGCTCTGTTTTGGATGTCTGAGACATCATTAACAGAAGCTGGTGAAGCAGAGCTATGACCTATGATCTCAAGGCCTGAAAATGTAGTTTATCTCATATATAAGACAGTAACGACAACCTGCCAACATTTCAAATATCTGACTATTGCCAGAAGCCTGAAAGATTGTTACTAACCAAGGATGAAATGGATATAATCAGTCTTACCTTACACCCTTTTGTAGGTCTTCATATGTGAAACACCCTTCACTCCCTAAAGACGACAACCAGTGAAACTTTAATGTGAACATTAGTTTCTTAGGAATATGCACAACGAATATCAGACAGATCCCTGAAACACTTTCTGTCTTTGCCCAGAACCAATAGTTTTTTCTTCTTTATGTGCACTGATTTTTCTGCTGCTAATGTTGGGTTTAACTGCTAAATTACATGGAGTGTTTATGCAGGTAGGTGGCAAAACAATAGCTGGAGGAATGATCTCCAAGGGTGCAAAGGGACATTAGGCATCCACCCACTTTTGAAAGCTAACCACACCACTGTCCACCATGCCTCTGAAATTCAATTTGTTTGTTACACAGAAAGAAGAATCTGACCTACATACAGTATCTCAAAGCCAAAATTTAAATTGCATCCTATTGTTTGCCAGAACAAAGATCTACCTGGTTACAAATACAGAGGCTTATGTTTGTAGTCAGAGAAGATGTGCAATAGGTCTAAAGATTATCTGAATTCAAACAGAAATAAAACATGAGAGACCAATTTCAACCTGTTCCTGCTAAGTGTGATACTGTATACAGAGAGTGAGAAATCAACTTTCCAGGCAATCCAGAAATCTAGTGACTTCTCATGTCTGTTGTACATTGTACTATATATAAATGCATAGTGTAATACATTTTTAAGTGTTGTTGAACATAAGCCATGTTGGCTTCTATGCAACGATGCAAAGTTTAAACTCCTGCTAGAAACTTTTTGTCCAGACTTTCAGTTTCTAGTGACAAAGAAAGTCTCAGTGACACTAATGCCTTTTGCAAATTGCAGCCAGGTTTATATGTCATCGACTCACTGAAAGCGTTAGGAGCTCAGGAGTGTTAGGAAAATGTCCTTTCCATCAGAGTTAGAAAGTTCAGTCACTTGGCGTGGCCTATGTCTGAGCCTTGGCAGAGAGCTATCTGGCTGTCACTCAGTCCTCCAAACAGAAAGGAGATGCTGGATGGCTGTGAGACAAGCAGAGGAGAGTGGGCAGATGGTACGTGTGTGGTTGGTTGGTGCTTATGTTCAAGTGCTGTTAGGAAGGCCTGCTGTCTAGAGGTATCACTAGATGCTCAACTATTGCCTACTGCAGAGCGCAGAGGACGTGTAGCTATAGATTATATGCTACAGGAAGCAATAACGTGTTACAATGACTTACCTTGCTCTAAGCAAGCTGAATTTGACAGCAGCATGGAGCACAGTGCAAGACCTCTTGCACTGCTCTGAAAGCAGGAGAGAAAGGCCAGGTAGCCCTGCAGCTGTTCCAGCTACCTGTCAGTCATGTCCATGGTTACCACAGTGTTTATGTATTGATTTGCAAATATACTTACAACAATTCTGCATCTTTGTATCAGCTACAAGGATTCACCTGTTCAAAGACTTCAGCTTTGTGCTGCTGGTCACAAGGTTGACTTTTCACTTGAGAACAATGATAGTTTGTTAACTTGCTTTGTAGGGCAAAAGCCAACTCTGAACACCAGCCCTTTTATTTTGCATTTGTAGCAAGAAAAGGTTTGTCCAAACACTGTCCTAAAGGCAAATTCTCCATTCATTGTNTGCTGAGTTGGGGAGGAGTAACTGGGTGGTTTGGTTATTTTTCAGTTAGGGCTAAACCACCACACTATGTCATTCCCTTCCTTCAGTGTATTAGGGTTCCCAACTATCATACACACTTGTGAAAGTAGATCTGTGGAAGTACTGCTGCTAACTGAATGTTCACACAGAAGTTCATCTGAGTATAAATGAAGCATTTTGAGATCCCAGTGGATGTACATGTCTGAAATGCTTCGCTTGGCAATAAAATAATGCCTACAAAAGCTGCCAACACAGCAGCTTCACTTGCATGGAGCACATAGGCATGCTGGATTCTTCCAGGCTCAGGCACCATCTGCACTGCAGAACCCACTGCTGGCATTTAGTTATCAATTCCCTTGCTGTTGCATATGCCAGAAAAGAATTTGGCTCTCCTCCTTATGACTGTGTTGGTCATACAGGATTACACTTCTTCCTCTCCATCTGTAAAACCTCATTTCCAGCCCTTTCATTCCATTTTTCTCAATTTAGGCTCTTCAGGTCTCTTTATGCTTTGGATGCCTACCCAAGCCTCCTTTTCAGATCTGTGTCATGCCTATTTCCCTGCTTCTGTGGTTGAGTATGAAGAGGGATTCGAAGTATCTGGTGCCATCTAACAACATTTTAGCCATAATGCTTAGGTTATGTACCTCTGCAAGCTCTAATTGTACTTATGGGAGAAAATGATTCCCACGCTGCTCCTCTGGACCTGTGTTGCATCAGAAGGGAAAGTCCTACTTCTAAAGTTGTTCTGAGACATCATAGTCTTCTGTGATAAAATTTTCAAGAGAGAGGTGTTAGCTATCATGAGAAACCTGAATTTTGAGCACTCTCAGGGTAGTGACAGTTACAGCAAGGTACCTGTCTAACTCTCAGTGGTGACATAACCAGCTGAATTCAGGTCTGTCTCTGTAACTTGGATACATGGGATCTGCTTTTGGGTTCTCTGATACTAATTTTGGGAAGTTTTATTTCTTTGCTGAGAGGTGGAGCTCTTGTTTTAGAAAACATAGGTCTTGTCTTGACCCTTTCAGTACTAGACTACCCTGGCAAAAGCAACTCTAATATCAACATTGATGTTAGAGGGAGTCCTGCATAGCACTGCAGGGGAGAAGTGTTTTCCTGCTGCCAACTCTTTGGAGCATGACTCTTCATGTACTGTTGGTTTAAGTGCTGGTCTTCCATAAATAAATTGAAAAAAAGACAGTGGTTTGGATCCATTACTGGAAACAATCTGTCAGCTGGTCATGCAAATTGTGTTGTTGCTACACTCACTAAATATCCTCTGGAACATTATCAGTAGACGTGCCCTGATTCTCCTACCTGCTGAGGGCAGAAGAATCGAATTAAACAAAATATCCTGATTCTTCCTGGAAACACACTCTGAAGCTGATAGTCTTACAGGGATACTGACCAGCTGTTTGTTTATGATTTCTCTGGAAATCTTTTATCTTGTTTCCAATAAAACACTTTCTGTCATGGATTCACAACATTTCCCTCAGACTCTGGCACTGTTTTTTTCATTTGTTTCTCCATTTCCTGGCCAAACATTGCACTACAACTGAAGAAAGCTTACAAGAATGTAGCAGCATATTGGGATTGAAAATAAACATGCTAAGGATATTACAAGTATTTCCAAAGCAAGCAATACACCCTCAGCAGGGTCAGTTCATCTGAAAAGGAACACAAACACATAATGCTTTGAGACAGTATAAACAAGATTTCTTCTACAAAGCACTCTGCATTTTGAGGCAAAATGCTGATGGCCCACATTAAAATACATTTGCCACATAGCACTTCTGTCTTCATGTATCAGCTGTAGCAACGTGTCTACTCAGTCACTTTGCCTTTGCCCCATTGGTGAAATTTGTTTAATTAAGATACTAAAGCCATGGTAAAGACATGGGTGTTTCTCACATGGCTGACTACTGATGTGCTGCCAGTGGAGCATGTATGTGAGGAGAATCAGATATTTTAAGGAAAAAACCTTCCTGCTTTGAGAATTTTTGCCTTAGATAACAAAAATCCTTTCATGTCAAGCTGCATTATTTTGGATGACCTATCACTCAATGCCTCGCTATAACATGATACACCAGATCTTAAAGAAATGTTCCTATTTGTTATGTTTACATAAGCTGTTCAGCATAACTACTAGGGATCAGACAAGCTAGTCTTATATAAAATATTTGCTGATACAGTTATGTGCATGGCAACATCAACTTGGAGTTTGGTGATCTTTTCCACATTGCTTGTCAGAGACGGCTTACGGTTTTTTTTTTTTCCCTTGGAGATCAGCTATTCATCCATTTGATGTTCCATAACAGGTTTCTAGGACCAAAGTCTCACAAATGTTATACGGGATCTGTTGCAGAGAAAATGCATGTGTGTGCATTGCCATCTATGAAAAACTCCACTGATTTTCCTCCAATTTTCTTTTCCTTTGTTTTGCAAATGAAACCCTGAAATGCAAAGGAATTACAGAGAAGCAGCAATTTCACGAAATTCAGTTAGGACGAAACATTATGCTGCATTTAAAGATTGTCGCAGGTGCAGAGCTGGGATCTGCACATCCTGGACAGGCAAGGCAGGAGTTGCAGCAATGCCTCCTCTCCTCCAGGCGGGATGGCCTCAGGGGAGAGGAGTGGAGGTTCGGTTCAGGAGCGCTGAAGGCTCCGACGAGCGAGCAACAGTTTGCTTGTTTTCGCAAGAGGTACTCAGCTCCTCAGCCTGGAAACTCCCAGCCAACTTGAGGTAAAAGTGACAAGCGCGGGGTAAACGGGGAAAAAGAGGGCAGAGCCTCTGAGTAATACGGTAAGGCCTTACCAAACCTGGCTCAAGCACCCTGCAATGGCTTATCAGGAAGTTTTAAAGCTATATTGGTCCCCTTCTCCAGCGGGCGAGGAGTGCTGAGGCCTGCACCCGTCTCCCCTCAGAGCCGCCCGCGCGCCGAGCCTGCCATGGGACCGGACCAGAGCGGGCGCGGCGGGGAGGCCCTGACGGCAGCGACGCCGCCACCAACCGCCGGGTGGCGCTGCCGCACCGGGAGAGCCGGCACGCGCCCGGCCGCCCCCGCCTCACCCTCATCCTCCTCTTCCTCCTCCCCAGCCCGAGCCTCCCGTGCAGCAGCGGTAACCCCTGCTGTGTTTCAGGCAAAGAAACAATGAGGAGCCACCGACTGCATTTCGTCTTCTACAGGAGTTATACTATAAATTAAATAAGTATTGACATTTCACATGTCTTCCCAGGTCTGAGACACACAGTGAACATTTGGGTTGGGTTTTTTTTTGGTTTTATTATTATTAGTAGTAGTAATTTATGGGCAAACGGGACTTCTCCTCACCGTTGTAAATTGTCTTTAAATTAAATGGAAGTAAGAAAGCTCTCAAAGTTTTAACAATTACAAATTATACATAAAATCAGGCATAAAAGAACCCAAAAACCACCAAACTACTACAAATTGCAAATCAGGATAAAATCGAAGATTCATTAGTCTTGATAGCCATGCTCTTTATAAATGAAAAAAAAAATACTTGAAATAGTCTCGACAGAAATTACTTACTTTTAATTTTTAGCTAACCCAAAACATTTCAGGAAAAAAAGTATTGACAAAATGCTGTGAGGATAATCTCAGATAAACTAGGAATCCTCTCCAATTATATTTTCAAGTACCTCTAAATGATCTAGTCATATCTGCAAGCTTTTCAGGCAATTGTAGCACCTGCAGCACTCAAACTAGTTTGTGCCTGACTGCAAAGAAGGCTGAAAGCAGTTGCTCAGGGTATAACACATGTAACAACCACCTAGAGATGCTCATTTACAATTACAGGGCTTGGTATGCTATTCATGAACAAAACAACAACAACAACAAAACAAAATGAAAAGAAAAAAGTGTGCTAAGAAATCAGAAGTCAATGCCAGCATTTCTGCTAAAGGTCTCTTGAGATAGATTTGTCCAAGCTTTCTAGGTAGAAACAGCGATGTCATTTCTGAAAGCTATACCAAGACCCTGGCGTGAAAAGTAAAACTAAACTCTAAACCAAAATGAAAGTGTCAAGTCCACATATTATTATCAACAACATTCTCTGTAGTCAAAATGGGCTGGGATGAAATGAGCACATCTGCTTCGTGTCAACAGGTATTTTGGGTAGCATCTTCACATGCTCTCTAAAACCATAGCCCTGTACTGCAGACAGTAAGAGTAGTACAGTAGCACTGTAGTCTGAGCTTTAGCTGTGCTATTATTAAATACCTGTGCACAAGTCATATGAATGTTTACGTATAGTCTATTTGTTCCACTGACTGCAAGAAAAAGAGGGCAAAAAAAGACAATGTAATTCTTTTTTTATGCAGAAGCTTCTTAGGAGGCACAAGATGGGCAGAATGGGTTTTTATCTTCAAACGTGCTTCATTTCTCCATGCACATGGCAGGTTTTGCATCAAGCAACAGAAGAGAGAGTGTTGAAGACAAGAAGAGATGAAGCGTACAGCTCTTGGCTTTTTCATTGCTTTCCAGAGCTCCAAAGGCACCAAGGGAAATACGATATAAACTGGCTGTTCTGACTTAGGCTGGTGATCAAGCAGGGTCCAGGTGGCCCTTGTATGTCTTAACCAAAAATATCACTTACAATAACCTTAATCCTTATTTTTCCCCTGAGTACTAGGGATGGGGAACAGAGCTGAGGCCACTCATCCAAATCAGCCACACTAAATCTACAGGGAAGTGGAAACACCAGCTTTTCTCCCAGCCATATGAACAACCAAATATTGCACAGTCCCTGAGTAGTATTGCTTCTTCCTCTCTACATCTTATCCCAACTGTGCAGTATATGAATGCAATATAGGCTGAAAGACCTGGTAAGAATAGAACGTAGTCTCCTGTCAAAAGTCAAGTAACGATAAGAAACAGTATTACCTTTCAGCTAATTTGGAACAATTATCCATACAAAAGAAAGTAGTCTGGAAATATGATCTCTAATAAGGATGGAGTTGGAGTGTTCTTTTGTAATTTTGGCTTTGTTTTGACTACGATAAGGAAAGATTAGGTCAGTTTAGAAATATGAAAGTCGTGCACACATTTGTAGTCTTGTGGTTGTTGTAAAGCCTTTTAGAAAAGCAGCATCAGGTACAGAATGTTATAGATCCCTAAAATGAGAATGATGACTTAAGTACTAAGATGCAAGAAGAGTTGATTCCTCTTTGAGTTTCTTTAGCACTTTTTCATGAGTTGCACACTTAGACCATAGATCTTGTCCCTGCTGTTGTGTTAATATATTCTCATCCCCTTTACTACCAAACTTCTTTGGTATCAGCAGTTCCTTGGTACAATTCTCAATACATGGCTCCACCACAGAAATTTCCTTGAGATTTTCCACAGTGAGCATTTACAACTGTAATACTTTAAAGCTTTTCTGCTATTGACTTGTCCTTCTATAGTGGTCTTTTTTCTTTTCGGTAATATATTGGTGTGGGAAAATGGTTGCA
>WBNH01009467.1:201775-218031 GCA_013401255.1 Urocolius indicus | reverse complement strand
CGGTCACGGACCTCACAACAAAGCTCTGTGCCCCCGCCACCACAGGTTTGTGCTCTTTGGGCCACCGCAGCACGTGCAGAAGCGGCAGCGTGAGGCAGCTGCAGGGGCAGCACAGGCTGGGTCACGTCACTTCTGGTCTCTGAGCAAGGTGAGTTTTTGGGGACACTGGTGTCAGGAGTGACAAAACCGAGTGATGCGTTGTGTCAAAAGTGTGTGTCATAGCACAAAGCAATACAACAGTTGTCATGTCCCCTGGAAAAAGACACATCTTTAGCACATCAAAATCCTGTTGCAGATGAGGCAGCTGGGATTGTCACACAGAATATACCTTCTGCAGAACAACCCTATGTTAAATAACTATGAATTTGTCATTAATAACTGTGCACTTCTACCTCCCCAATTCTATATCCAAATGGCTTTACAAATTGATACATTTCAGAATTGAAAAGGGTACAGCCTCTCAGCCAGATGTTTCTGAACTATCCCTGCCTCTACAAAATGCAGGCTGAGAAAGAAATCAAGGGTTGTGGGAGGCTCCCCACCACGTAGCCCTGAAGCTTCTCTGGTCTGCACGTGTCTCAGTGGTATTTTCTGACAGCAGTTCAGTAAGGCAACACTTTAGTAACCTTTCTGTTGGAATCTGGAGCAGTGTTGGATTTGAAGAGCTCCATCTTCTCACCATCAAAGATGTAGCTGTCACAGCTGCTCCCTGGCCTAGAAGACCCACACACAAGAGAGAAACACAGAATCTTAAGGGTTGGAAGGGACCTGGAAAGATCATCAAGTTCAATCCTCCTGCCAGAGCAGGACCACCTAGAGTAGGTCACACGGGAACTCGTCCAGGTGGGTTTTGAATGTCCCCAGAGAAGGAGACTCCACAACATTACGACGCCCTGCTGAAAAAAATGCAGAAAAGAGATGGAGATGAAACAGCCTGGACAAGGGGCCTTGTTAAAAATCCTGTGACAGACAAGGCAGATTTCATTTTCAGGCAGGTAACGGGTGGCAGCAGAGCAGCCAAGGCACAATGGTAGGTAACCTGGGGACAGCAACGTCTGCAACTGCAGTTACATGCTGTAGGCTGTGAGCGAGAGACACAAAGGGAAGACCTTCCCCTCCTCCTCCTCCTCGGGCTGGCACCACAACTGCCAGAGCCTCTGGGGGCTGTGACAAACAGAACCTACTTTTAGCAGCCAGACCGTATGGCTTCTGCTATAGCCAAAAAGTCTAGAGCAGTCTTACATAAATTCAAGAAGAGCAGCAGCATACCCATAATCAAATATAAAATCCATAACACTTCAGAAAATACTCTTTGCTACCTATTTATCTCTATATCCATATTTTTAGCCTGATACAGATTAATACAACTGTAGTTTATTTGGCCTTTGGAAATATCTTTTTCTTCCTTTTTGCACTACAAAACACAAGTATTGAAACCAGAGCAACCCACCTCATATTACTTTTTAAAAAAACCAACAGATTGGAGTTGTAGTGAGGTGAGGATTGGTCTCTTCTCTCCAGTAATGAATGACAGGACAAGAGGAAATGGCCTCAAGTTGTGCCAGGGCAAGTTTAGATTGGAGGTGAGGAAGAACTTTTTCACTGAGAGAGTTGTTAAGCATTGGAATGGGCTGCCCAGGGAGGTGGTGGAGCCCCCATCGCTGGAGATATTCAAAAGACACACGGATGAGGTGCTGAGGGATGTGATTTAGTTTAGTGGTGGGCCTGGCAGTGAGAGGGGAGAGGTTGGACTCAATCTCAAAGGTCTTTTCCAACTGAAACAATCCTATGATGTCTGCATTTTGTAAACGTGCTTAAACTTGCACACAAATTCTATTCCCGAAATTCACTCTGCACAGACATATGACTGGCTCCTGTTACTCCTTTTTCCTTAAAAGAAAAAAAAAAAGGTTTTACATCTAAAGGCATGGAAACTCTGTCTGTCTTGGGTCCCTGACTGTGGGCTAGACAGGGAATTAACTATAAACACGCAGCTAATAGTCAAAGCCAAGATGAAAAGCAACAATTAGCCAAACAAGCATAATATGATTAGCCAACGGGCTAATAATATCTCTAGCTGTACAGGACTGTTTTCTGCAAATTTATGATGAGCTTTTTTTTTTTTATTTAAAACAAAAAGAGCAAGGCAAGAGCCACCAGTGGTTATGTGCTGCCTCTGTCCATTCTGGCTTTTATTCCTCTCCTTTGTCTCACGTTGCTTTGTAGCTCAGGTATATTAAAATGTATTGCAAAGGTTGCCAATTATCGAAAGCATACGTATCAAAACCTTCAACTGGACGACTCTTACTCTTTTCAGCCTCTTTCTGCTCCCCGTTTATGGCAGCGTGATGACGTTGCACAAGCCAATTGCTGTTCCCTGGATGAGCAGAAGTGTGCTGCTGGGAGCGCGAGGGGAGCTGGGTGGTGGGGGTACAGCTGTGCTCACCAGCAGTGGGGGCAGATGTGCTGTCCTGTGCGACAGCAGCCACTGCCATGAAGGAAAGGATGGAAAGCAGGAGGAGTTGTACAGCACATTTGAACAATGAGAGCAAAACCCTTTCAAAGGCTGGGTGGCTCGTATTTTGGGAAATATGAAGTCCCCTGAAGCACACGTGTTCTGACGCAAGAACCTGAGTTTTGCTTCTGCAGGATTATAGAAGGTTTCCTCACCCCAAATCTCCCTACCTGCTGTGGCTGCAGCCATTTCGGTTCCTTTCAGTCCAAGATTGCATCTGGAAGAGATTAAGAAAGAGAATAAGTCTCTATGTGAAGGCACTCTGGCAGGAGAGCTGCTAGGGGTCACCCAGTGACACTTTTGGGAAAAGGAGAGTCAAACAGCTACGCCGTGGCCCTGCTGAATGTGCACGAGGAATAATGCTGGGCTTGCTGCAGCTGTTCCATCACCCAGTAGTCCAAGCAAACAGCGCAGGGGACTTCAGAAAAGGTCTTCCTCCTGCCAGGGAATGAAGAGCAGATGCTGCTCCAGGAAGACCTCCATAAGCCTAGTCTGTCAGGCGGAAGGCAGAAACTGACACTGCTTTATCAAGAGATTTAAAGCAGAATCAAGGGGTTAATCTCATTTTGAAGATGGCAGCGTGCTAATGGGGGCTGTCCACAAGAGCCTGCAGTTCTGCAGGTGACTGCTGTAACAGCCAGGAAGCACGCTGCCTTTGAGGGAGAGGAGGATCCAGGGTTCTGAAGGGAAGACCTGCGACCACATCTGAGAATCAGCTCCCTCAGGAAGGCACAGTCTGCTACAATTGTGGTCGCCAGAAAACCTTGGGAGTACAGAGAGCAGGCAGCTGCTAATTAAAGCAAAGTTCAGCATCCTGCTATTCCAAAGATATATTCAATTAGGTAAAATTAGAATATTAGCCAGAAATGAGCAGTAAGCATGCGAGATGCTGGTTCACCTAGAATATACCCTATTGGTTTTTTCCATTCCAAGAAGAATTGCTTGGGCCAGAGCAGTCCCTCTGGAACCCAGAGGGCCTCTGGAACCCATGTTCTATGAAGGATCTGAAAAAGGATGGAGCATATAGGACTGTTGTAGCTCACAGGACTGCAGGTGTGCAAGAAGCAGACTCTTCAATGCCTCCAATGAATAGGTAAAAGAAGTCCTGAGCTCATAGCTATGGAATGTGTGGCAATACCTGTTCCTTCTCCACTCTCAAAGAGAACCTGCAACAGCAGTAGGGCTGTGAAAAGCCCTGCACAGACGGACTTCCCAAGCACGGGAAGATAAGCGTATCCAGGAAGCACCCTTGACCACAGCCCAGACTCTGGGGCACACCTTCAGCCACTCCCAGTTGGACTCCCAGCTTCTCCTGGATGTGGACACAGCCAGTGAGACAGTCTGCTGCAGAGATGGAAGGTGTGGGGAGAGAGAAAACATACCAGACTGCTGTGCTCACGTGGGCATTGGGTGAACAATTAGGAACAATCTCATGCTGGCTTTCGTTTAAGGTGAAGTGGGAAAAGACTGAAGGAAAAAAAATGAATCCCAGCACACTAGGATAGGTCTTAGCAAACAGCAGCCATGAACTCGATCCCAATGAGTAACCAGCTTAGCTAGTACAACAAGCATTTCACAAACACTGAGATGCAAGTAAAACTCTTTCCTGAATGACTGGCAGGATCTATGCCTGCCTCAACACCCCTAACAATCTCCGAATAAGCATTCAGTTTGACAGGAGTTTATAATGGGGCAGTTACCTCCTCTTCCACTTGGAGGTAATTGCTGCAGAACCCCTAGCAGTGCTTTTTTAGTCCCCTGGAGCAGAAAAGAGAGCACAGAACAAGTACTAAAAAGTATTAAAAGCCCGACCAACCTTGCACAAAACCACATGCTGGGACGAAGCTTTCTCTACCGGCAGGACAGTTTGCTTTCACAGCTCACGTGAAATAGCCTGATATTCATCTATTAAAAACGAGATGCTGGACTGGAAGGCCTTCTGGCCTAATCCCCATTGTCAGCCTCTCGGCTCCCTCATACAGAACAGCAAACTCTCTTGAACTTTAGAGTACTGAGGTGAGGAAATGCTACTTGCAGCTATCTCATGAATAAAACTGGCAAGCAGAGTAAGTGTACACACAATAGTCAAACACACGCTCAGCAGCATTTTTGCTTTGTGTCTCGGGGATCTGTTTCAACTTTCACCTGGAGAAACTGCGAAAACCTTCAGAAAAAGCCAACGTTTCATGAAGTTGCATTTGAAAGAACACTAAAATCCTTTTAGAGTTCAACTACACCTGGTAACTTACAAATAGAAGAAACACATGACAGTGTTAAATTGCTCACAGAAATGGATCTTTCTGTTGTCTACTTAATTTCTTACATTTATGTCTAAAATCCTAATCTCCCTTTAAGACAGTAAGCAGTAAGAAGATTAATCTGTGTGAGAAAACGAGACCTTAAGGTGTTTACTGGCTAAGGAGCAAAGATATTTGAAAGCTGCTATGAAATAGTTTTTAAGGGAGGCTTTTTTTTTTTTTGGCTTAACAGTTCTTAGCGGCAGCCAGACTAAAAAGCAGAGCTGAAGGGGTTTCCTTTTAAATGCAAAGCAATTCTAGGCTTCAGTTGCAGCCTCAGAAATGCACAGACAGGATTTATTTTCGTCTTTAATAGAAATGCATTCACGAGAAAGGAAGCTAATGGTGTCAAAAAAAAATCAACATCTGCGGTAGGAGAAGCCACGCGAGAAGCCATGCGAGCATCTCGAGTGACGGCTGCAATGTGGGCCCGCAGCTTAGGCAGTGCAGGGGCAAGATTAGTCACTGCTGTGCTAGTCACAGCAACTCTTTTCCTCACTGGTAATTTGTGGAAAATAGCACAAGAAAATCCCAAACCCAAAACTTCATCTTTTTAAGTTATAGGGGAAGCAAAGAGCAACCACTTTATGCTAAACTCTAGTGTCATACTTAATCCTGCAAGGATCAGAATAAACAAATCACAGCTGAAAAAAAGAGGGAAGTAGTGAACTTTTTACTTTGCTGCCAGCCTTAGAAGTTATCTCGTAACCAACTTTTAAGCACTTCAGGATTCATAAATATATGGCAGAGAAGGAACTCAGTGCAAGCTCCTGTAAACTTACGACCACACAGCATCACGGCTGCAATTACAGTGTTGCACATAAAACCAAAACTCGTTCAGATGAGACCACCAGAATATTTATTGTAAGGCTAAATTTATACAACCAATCAGTAAGGTTTTCATAGCTTTGCTGTATTTTTTCACCTGTCCTTACAGCATCAAGACTCCAAGCTTCTGAAGTACAACTGCAGAATATTTTAGTTCTCTTTGGTGGAAGAAAGTCTTCACACTTTATTTCTCCATTCTGAGAAGAAAGAAGGGGTGAAAAGCCTAAACAGAGTTCCGCTGTGGGATGGTTTGTTTTGGGGTTTCTTGGCATTGACTTGTTCCACTGTCTATCCTTTCCATGATCCATTTCTATAAGAACTCATCTAGTACTTTGAAGAAATGGAGATACTTACCCAAAGTCCTGCAGCACATGGTCAGGAGCTCGCTGAGCAGATTGGGCTTGAATGAGGAAGAATCATCATCAACAATTTGGGCTTCCTGGAGGACAACAGACATTGGCACACTGGACTGAGGGCAGCAGAAGTCCATCAAGGTGCTGAAAGAGCTGGAGCCATGTGCCAGAAAAGACTGAGAGAGCTGGGTTTGTTCAGGCCTTAGGAGTAGGCGGTTTTGGGAGGACCTTACTGCTGTCTTCAACTACCTAACAGGAGGATGCAGAGAAGACACTTCTTGGAGGTGCAACGGTAGATGAGAGGCAGCAGAGACAAACTGGAACATGGGGAATTCCAGTTAAATATAGGAAATAACTTTTTTTTCATTGCAAATATAGTCAAACACTGTAACTGGTGGCCTAGAGAGGCTGTGGATCTCCATCCCTGGAAATGTTCAAAACTCAACCAGAGAAGAGCAACATGATCTAGGCACGTCTGCTTTGAGGAGGTGAAGGACCAGGTGGCCTCTGGAAGTCCCTTCCACCTTAAACTGTTCTACCATTTGATGCACAGGGCTTTTATGCCAGTGACTTTCTCTGGGCAGTCCTACAATCCAAGCACGTAGAAAGAATATTTTGTTTTGCTTTTAAATTCACCTTAATTTTCGCATGTTCTGCTTGTTGTAACACAAAATGGCATTTCAAATCCAAAGTATGACATTTTAAAACTGAAGTGACAACTGAGCACGTTGCTTTTAAGTAGCAGTGGCATTTTACCTGGATTTTAACACCCTGGTACACCGTGTGAGATGCTACCAGTAGTCCAAGTTGAAAATGCAAAGCACGTATTTTAATAAGGTGTCAAATCTTTTTTTTTGTTAGCAGCCGGTCACTCAGTCACAACTGAAAACAATCTGTACACACCTCGGCAAAAACAGCTTTCACATGGTACCCTCACTGATGTAGCTCATCATGCTCTCATGTGATTCTATTCACTGCTTAAGTCCCCACAAAAACAATTACCAGCTTTAACATATTAACATTAAAAGTAACATTAAGTCTTGCTCTCCGAAGGGCAAAAAAAATAAGGCTTTAAATATACACTGGCTCCTAAGCTTCCACTGAATCCCCTTAGGAAGAGAATTTTGCACTTCAATAGACAGTGCCTTCGACATCAAGAGCCCTCCAAAGTGCTTGTCAGAGTATGTGAAAGCTATCCCTCAGCTTACTAGATGATGAAATAAGGCACAGAGGTCAACCACCTTGCCTACAGTCACATAGATAGCAAGCGGTAGAGCCATTGGAGCAGAATTTGAGCTTTTCAGTGGAGCCAAACTCATACAGCGAACGGAAAGGGCGATCCAGGGCCGGTCAAAGGCTGCAACAACTTCAACCCAAACCAGATATAGTAGTCAATAAATCACAATACACTTCAGGCAATGGCCACACAGAAAAGGATGCATTAACCCGCAGAGAGTGAGCTCCTAAGACAAGTGGTCTTAGCTCTGCAAACAGTGTATGGTTACCTTAAGCTTCGCAGTAGTTCAGGTGACACTGACTTCATCAGAGAAGTCATACTTCCTGATCAGCAGGTATCTTAAACTCTGTTCTTCTATCAGCAAGGTACACTTCTCTTGGAGTCACACAGAAACACAAATAAGGGGCCTAATATATCCTCAGTAGACATGGATGGGTATGAGGCACAAAAAGCCCACATTAATCACTTGACAGGTATGGACTAAGTGGTCAAGAAATATCAATCTGGGGATAAAAAAAAAAAGTCTTAAATAAATAAAAGAAAACTTAAAGTCACCTGTCAAAATCACCAAGAAATGCCTCTTCAGAGAGATTACCCTGCAGAAAATAAAGTGTGACACTAGTGATGACTGTTTGGGTGAGAAGCACGCTACAGCCTAGCCCTCTGATGGCAAATAAGCATTTCAGAAAGCCTGTCCTTGAATAGGATGCTCACGAGATGACTCATTTACTGACAGAGACTGCTGATGGGATTCAGAAATGTGTATGCTTTGATTCTGTTCGTCACCAATTTGATGGGAAGGAGCTGTATCTTGGCTGGAGTGAGACTGCTGACTTGATTCCTGAGTCAGCGGCACGTGCTGAGCTGGACGTGAAGACTCTGCTACGTGGATTTCTTCATTTTGTCCCTGCTGAGCGTGGAGGTGCTCCAGCGCTTCCTTGCAAAGAGTGATGACATGCATTTGTTCAGGCTGGGCAGCCTCTATTTGGTTTGTAATCACGTTGATGTTTTGGATTTGCTCCGCTTGCTCCTGCTGAGCTGACAGCAATAAGTTTTGGAGCTGCTGCGGTGGCTGGGCAAGCAGCGTGAGGTTAGCAGCCTGCTCCGTTGTCATACTTGGGGCATTTTCTGCAGTAACAATACTAATGCCTTGATTGTGACTGGGCATGAAGTTGATATTATGCACCGCATCTGTAACCAGCAGCTGAATTTCCTGCCCTCCAGAGGTGGCAAGCTGATACTGTTGCAGCTGAAGGATGTTTCTCACTTCTTCAGAGCTGGCGTTGGCGCTTGGGGCAGCGGCACTGCTGGCTTCCTGAAACTGCTTTTCCTTGCTATGAATTTTCAAATGAGACTTCAGGTTGTCCAGACGAGCAAACTGCAAACTACATTCTGGGCAGGAGAAAGGCTTCTTGCCTGTGTGCAAGATACAGTGTCTTCTCTTTGCACTGGAATCAGAGAAGGATTTTCCACAGGTACCACACGAATATGGCTTTTCTCCTCTGCAAAAGAATGCATTTGATCTCGTTAAAACACTCCCTTTGGCAGCACTGCTTTATGCAAATCATTATAAAAAACTTACACCATTATTTTGTTTTGCTAAATCATAAGCACCTAAGAATCAGTGACGTTAGAAACCTTTTCTATTTGACTTCACAAGCTGTAGGAGACTTTCATTTGTATATATTCAAGAGCGACAGAGGTAACATCACAGCCTTCCTGTCGTAACACAGACCAGAGGTACAAGCTCCATGCTGACAGACCTTGGCAAGAACATGGCAACTGACTTTCAACAACCGTAAGCACTGACCATTTTAAGAACATTTATTAACAGTGTGGGCTTTCAAACAAAAAGAAAGCTGGGACAACCCTAACTTGCTGCCCCAACAAAAAGGGATGAAAAATTTTACTGGAAGTGCTTTCTCTTACATAGGCCCATAACAGTTCTCCAGTGATTTAAAATCTGGCGTGTCTTCATGCACTAGGTCACACCAATGTGGGTAAAAGATAACTAATGCTATCAGAAAGACACGATAGACTACAGGGAAACAGGACAGAACCTCAGTAACCTTGTTACACCCTGGCTACTGTTCTGCTCTCAAACAAAAACTGACAGTAAAATTCTCACGTCAGCAATACAGCATTAAGTCCACTGTCGCTGAACAGACACACTACACCAAAGAGGAATCTCACAGTGTCTTGGCACAGTAGTATTTAACAGTGCAGTACTTTCCACTATCAATTATTTCCTTAAATCGATTTAAGTAAAAATGTTAAGTTTTCAACCACCCATCCAAAATGCAAACAAGCCCTGACCGTTCTGGAAGTGAAGCAGCACTACATACAGGCGTCAGATTAGCAGTTACATTTTTGAAGAACGTGATGAAAACCAGACATACTCTACCTGTGAATTCTAATGTGAGTCTGAAGAGAGCTTTTAGCTGTAAACGATTTGCCACAAATTTCACAAGTGAAGGGCTTCTCACCTATCAAAAAGAAATTTGACATCACTTTTTATCCAGCACTTCCCGTCAACATGTCAAAAACCATTCCCTATTGTACCACACACAGTATTCAAGCGTGTACTGTCAAATCCTCATGCTTCTGCCACTGGTCAGGACTGATACCTGAAACTGAATGAACTCACTAGTTAAACGAGGGTATAGCATTTTAAACACGCAGCTTTGATGTTTCTCCTCTTTGGAGATAAAGAATGAGGTGATCCAAACCCTCAGAGCAATACAAAACGTACCGATGACACAGGCGTGTGTGTTTCACGTGGAACAGACAGGTTTGAAAAAGGCTGACCCTGAATGAGTAGTCATTGATGCTCATTGGGCTCCCATGCAGCACCGTGCAGATGAGTAAGCCTGTCTTTCCAAACCTGAAAAGTGAATCCATTGTCTTAATAAGCTGGCTGGCTTCCTGTAAGATGCCATCACCCTAGGCCTACAATAGCCTGGGAACACCAGCCAGAAAAAATGAAATTATGATGAGTTGAATAAATTCTGGGTTTGTTTGTTGTTTTGTTTTTTAACTGCATTTCTTGTGTCTAATTGAGTAGAAGCAGAACAGCCAAATTAGACAACAAAAAGGTTCACAAAAAACAGATACATCCCAACCAAAGCGAGTCCTTAATCACGCCATAAGACATTCCTGTTGCTTCTTAAAGACACAAGAATCTGGATCACCTCTGTGGAAATTCAAACCATTACAGCACACTGAAACCAGGGATGAGGGAGCAGCCAGCTTCACACTTGGCACAGAACTGCAATGCTTGTCAGCTCTCATATGGCTTTAGAGGGGTAAAGGATGAGAGAACAAGAGACATCTGTCATAAGGAACCTCTCATCATCTAGACCCAGCCTCCTACTGAAAACAGGAGTAACTTCCTATGTAGACTGTACTTTTACAACAGCGTTACAAAACCGCTGCTGCTGAAGCAGGATGGTCCCCTTACAGTTTTAACTCTTGTCTCCCAACCTCCCTAGAATTTTACTTCTTGCTTTTGAGATGGGACAGATCAACTGTTAATACTGGTGTCTGGCCTCTCTTTTGGAAGCAAAACACATTGCAAGCCAGCAATGTAGAAGTCATCTTAGTTCATCTCTTTTTGCAACTTACCTTGCTAGTATACTTCCTCTTCTCATTTCCCACCACCAAACTCATTTCCCACTCTGCTCACTGAACTGTATCAACTTCAGATACACAACTGTTGCGTGTGTCAGCAAACCCTATCTTCCACTCAATAGAAAACATTGCATTTGTAAATATCACAAGTTAACACTATTCTGAACACACCTAAAAATCCCCAAAGTTCTGACTTCACATCCCAGGGAATTTACAGCAAGTGTTATTTTCACTGGGAACGAGAAGGAAGTGAAAGAAATACATAAATAATCTCATACATATTTTGCTACAATCGCAGGCAACGTGCTTAAGAATCACTGATTTTGGAAAGAATCACCACTATTTATAGCTGTTTCAGAAGAAATAAAAATATTCACATGCAATCTTATGAATTTACCCTTCCAAGAAAACTATTTTAAGGAGTACATGCATGGTTATCACGAGAGCGTAGATCAACGCTTTCATCTCTGTTATCCAGGCATTCAACCTCACCCTCTTAATCTCTTAAAACGTCTCCTGATGCACTTGCACTACAGCCCATCTACTGCTAACATCTGGTTTGTTACAGTGCAACAGAAAGGTAAATGGAAGTCATTATTTTTCTGGTCAGCAGCACTTTCCATAAGCACCTACCCCTTACAGACAGCTGTGCCCTGTAATACTTTTTGATTAGTTAGCTTGCTTCAAGCCTCATACATGCTGCCTGGGGCTCTCCTGATAAACTGAATTCCCAGTCCAGGGTTCTATCACAGGAAGGCTAACTGGCATTTTCTGCAGCAGGCTTTGTAAGAATGGGGCAAGAATTAAAACCCTCTTCCCACAACAGGCACTGCATCTGCACTGTTGTAATATCGCAACACGCAAGTAGCACACAAGTTCATTCCATAGAAACAAGCCTCATTTGCCCAGCGTTGCTTTGCCTGTGTTAGTTCAAGACAAAAAAAAACCCAACCCAGACCAAGCAGAAAACAAGGTGGCCAGTATTACCTGTGTGTGTTCTCAGGTGTTTCTTTAGCTGAGCTGCGTCCATGAATTTGCGACGACACTGGTTACATTCCGGCAGTGAGTGGCCTTGTCGCAACAATAAAAAAAGTGTCAGTGCCTAAGTGATCCCCTGTATCTCTTCAGTGATGTTTGTTAAAGCACTTCCCTGTAAAATAACCACTTTGATATAACAGAGAGATAAAACAAAAGGTCATTCACTCCCTCCTCCCTTTCTTAATTGTCGCACTCCTATTTCTCTATTTGATATTACCATGAGAAAGCAGACTGACACCTGGTCACCCCCAAACACCCCTTTCTTTTGAAACTTTGTAAATTCTGATTTTTTTACAGTATTTCCTCTGTCTGTAGCTCCATCTCACTCTAGAAGTAAGGAGGACACTTCTTAAAGCTTGTTTGCCATCACTAATCCAAAGAAGCGGGAAAATACAAGGCAATTTCTTAATATAATAGACCAGTCGGGGTTGGAAGGGACCTCGCAACATCATCCAGTCCAAACCCCCTGCCAAAGCATGCCCACCTAGATCAGGTCACACAGGAACATGTCCAGACAGGTCTGGAAACCTCCAGAGAAGGAGCCTCCACACCCTCACTGGGCAGCCTGGGCCAGGGCTCACATTGGAACAACAGGCAAACTTGCACAAGCGGTACAAGCTGTTTATATGGATTCCTAACTTCTATGTAACACAGATATCAGGGTTAAAATAATCAAGTTATTTGTCAAATACAGCGTAACTAACTTTTAATCACCATAATGAGCCTCCTTCTCTGGGGACATTCGAAACCCACCTGGTCCCTTACAACCCTTAAGATTCTGTGATGCTGTGATAAGAGTTCTTCTCAATGAACTATTTTTCCTAAACATTCCCTTTATTACAGACCATTGTGGCTTTTCCACTCTATTCATTGTTAAATCAAGATACCACACATCAGGGTAGCAGAGACTAAATACATCACTGAAGAAGACTTTTCAGTCTTAGTGAATCTTTAGAAAGACAAATCAGCACAAGCTGTAAGCCAGCTTTTCGAACCGGACTTGTTATACCTGTGTGCACTCGGTAGTGGCTCTTGAGCTGTCTCTTTTGGCTGAAGTATTTCCCGCACTGATCGCACGTAAAAGCCTTCTGCCCTGTAAGGGAAAAAAATCACTTATGCCACATGCAATGCAAGTGTAAGGAAAGAAATAAATCAGAACATGAGAGAGAGCACAAACAACTTTTTTTCATAAAGGCAAATTCTCAGAGGAGGGAGGTTACATTGGCCTTGAAGTAGTTACCTGTATGGAGGCTCATGTGCTCCAGGAGCGAATGCTTTGTTGTCAGAGCCTTACTGCAGACTGTACAGGTGTACGGCCGCTCTCCAGTGTGCATCCGCTCGTGGACCTGCAGAGAATGCTTCTGGGAAAAGCCTTTGCCACATTCACTGCACTTAAAAGGGCGTTCCCCTGGAAGCAAAAGATGACATTTTTAAGTACAGATAAATCACTTCTCACTAGGTACTTCAAGCTGATAGCGAGACATGTTGCAACGTAGTGACTACTAAAAATGACTTTTGAGTAGCGATAAGAACTAAGAGACAAGCTTCACGTGGCAATAATAACTTAACTATTGCCATATAATCTAGTGTTTAAATGGAGAAATGATTAACTAAACGGCAAGCAAGGCAAGACAAAGGCTCCAAGCTCTGACGATGAGAATAAACCAGCAAATACATGGGAGAAACCATAATTTGGATCAGCATGCTGTTTTGGTCAACTCTTGCTGTAGTCAACAGCCCACATTTCAACAACTAGCTTACATCTAGCAACAAGTCACTAAATCCTCACCCAAAAGCAGCAGTCTCTTGATGCCTACCTGTATGACTTCGCTGATGAATAGCTAAGAAGTGATTATATTTAAATACTTTGCCACAGTCTTTACAGCGAGCTTCAGAACCCGCACGTTTTCTTTTTCCATCGGTTCTCTTCGCCAGTCCTTTTTCGTCCTCATCACCAAGAAGTTTATAATCTTTTAGCTTGATTGATCTCCTTAGCCTACGTTTGCTGTAACGGCTCTGAGTGCTCTGTATTCCTTCAGATTTGGGATCGTAATTCTCATCTTTCTCAGCTGGCAGATCGATGGCAGCTTCTGAGCCACAAGCAGGTTCATTTTCCTCTGCATCTTTCCTCACTGGAGCCTGTTCGCTGTCAACCGTTTCCTCTGCTGCAGTGTCTTTTTTCATAAAATTTTGCTTATTTTGCATGGAGTTGTTCTCTCTCAGCTGCACGTCTTCAGCAGAATTTGCTCCCAGTTTTTCCTCTTGGACATTCTGTATTTTCCTTGGCCGCCCTCGTTTTCGCTTGGGCAGACTGTCGTTCTTCTTGTCGCTTGCAGCAATGGCTACAGAGGCTCCACCGTTACCAGCCGGGGCTGGTAACACATTGCCTGAGCTACGGCTGGCCTGGTAGTCTGTGCAGGCCCACACCAAGTCAGTCACTTTCAGCAGCTGTGCAGTAGCCAGAATTTGTTCTGTGCTCTTCTCACTGGCCTGGAGGCAACCAGTGTAGATAAACTCTAGCAGTGCTCCAAAGGTGTCTGCGACCATTCCTTCCAAGACGTAAATCGACTGCGTTATTTCACCCTCGTCTACAAACATCATGGAGAAGTATTCACTGCTGGCAGCAAGCAGAGCTTTATGGGCTCTGAACTGCACGTTCTCCACAATTAGAGTAATGTCACAAAGAAAATCCTTTTTCCTTTGTTCTTCAAAATTAGCTAGAATGGTATCTTTGTGAGCTTTGGAGTGGATGACAACCAGCTTCTCAGAAGCATCGGGGGTCGTTTCTGCCATTTTTATTGCGAGTATGAAAGGATGTGCCTGTAAAAACAGAACAGCTTAAATAAATACATATTTTATAAGTCTGCACTATAAGACACCAAAAACCATTTGCTTTACCAGCCAATAGAGTTCCAACGGTTTCCAAAGCAAGTTTGAAGCCTCTGAACTTTCTTTAAAAAAACAACACTAATGCTGACAGATTTTCTCCAAAAAGCGTTTTTAAATCCTAAGAACAGGCTATAGATATTTTCTTCTTAGATCAGAATTACTGCCCGTTATTTTACTTATTTATCTCTTATATACTGTGAGCTGTACTGCTACCTCCTCTGAAAACTCCTTTCACAACAACTGGACAAAATGAACTCTTTGCTCACAGCTCCTAAGCAGAAACAAATAATAACAATTTAAAAAAGTCAGCTGCAGCTTCATCACCGCAGATGCCACACTTCAGCTTACTCAGGGACAATGCCAAGAAATCCTGTAATCAATGATAAAACTTTGCTGGCATCAGTGCGGCAGGACTCCGTGCCTTCTTTTGCCCACTTTTATCCTTTGGAAAGTTGTTCTATCAGAGCACTTACTGCAAATCTTCATCCTATGGAGGTGGGCTTTAATTATGCTGAAAAACAGCAGCTTTTTAAAGAGCTTTGTCTAAAGCTAGGTTGACTGTGCTAAGCAGTAATCATCAACTTGGATTGCTGAGCTTCTTCAATTGTAAATATGCAAAAATTATAAACAAGCAGATTTTCCTCCCCCAGCAATTTAAGAAGCATCCAATAAATAATACTGTGGAAGAAATGTGACAAAAATGCCCATTTCAAGAGGGTCAGCTGAGGCAAAGGTATAAGAAATTAGCTACCTGACACACTAATTTATAAAACTGTCATATTACATACAATGGGGATTTGTATTTAGCAAGTGCAACAGTTCCAGCCACCTGAAAGAACGCTGTGAGGAACAACATACACTGCAAAGAGATGATACCTAAACGCTACCGAGGTGCCCAACCAGTGGTTTTTTGGTTTGTTTTTTTGGCCCCATTCGGCTACCCAACAGTTCACGGTGGAGTCAAATTGTTTTGTGTGGAAGCTTTAATTTCTGGAGGACGTGAGCAGCTGCAGGTCTGGCTCAGTGGCCTTACGGTGCCCTACAAAAACTCCTGAAGAGCTGCTGCCGACTGTGCCTGCAGGCATTCCCTAACACCCACGCGTGCGTCACGGAGGACCGTAGGCGTCTTGTGGGTTTTGATCACACGAAGGACTCTCGTATTCAAACACGAGGTAAACACCATCGGCGTTCTGACCACCAAACCTAACCCAGCACGCTCACAACCCTTAATAACTCTACAGTAAGGCTGCGTAGAAGGCACCGACTCGCCAGCAGCGCGGCCAGACGCATCCCAGCCCGTCAGGCAGGGCTCGGGAGACACAGGCGCGTTGTTACCGAGGGCGAAACCCCTCGGTAAGACAGCGCGGCCTCGCCCCGGTTGCGGGCAGGAGCAGGGCCGGCAGCCCGGCTCGGCTCGGCTCGGCGCCGCGGGGGGGCAGGAGGCGGCGGGCACGGCACGGCACGGGACG
>WBNH01009467.1:166254-201675 GCA_013401255.1 Urocolius indicus | reverse complement strand
CGGCGGCACTCGAGACAAAAAGAGTTTAATTGTGAGATGCCGCGGTTAAGAAAGAGTGACGTTGCTCGCCGGCCGCGTTCCAGCAGCGCTCTCTGTGCTAATGAAGTGCGTGAGGTGGGGGGGGAACACGCGCCTCCCCCCCCCCCCCCCCCCCCCCCATCGCCCGCTACACAAACCCGGGGCCCGCGTCTTTCAATGAAAGGAATGTCTGCAGGCTGCCGTCCAAGCCCAGCGGCCTGCGCACAGGGTCCCTGTAGGGGCCCGCCATGGCCGCCCCCAGCATGGGGATGAGCTGGCAGTGTTCCATGAAGCGCACCAGCTGCCTCTGGTACCTCTGGCGGGTCTCCTCCGAGCTCCTGGGGTTGTGTGCTGCAAGAGGTAAAACAAGGTCTTAGTGTCACAGAATCACAGCGTGGCTGGAATTGGAAGGGACCTCCAGAGATCATCTAGTCCAGCTGTAATGGGAAAAGGTCGGGTTTGGGAAGAAGGCCATGTTTGTTAATCTAATCTTAAAAGCATTGTAAAAGCTCAGCCTTGCAGAACCTTGGACCGCTGAGATCATTGTAAAAGCTAAGCCTCGCAGAACCTTAAACACGAACATTCTGCAATGCAAACAGGGGTAACTTGCTCATTACGTGTATATCAGAGCTTACAGATTGCGCATGAGCTAACGGATTCCAGAAGAGGGGTTCATGAACCGGCCACCCGAGGAAGACTTCTGACTTCATCCCCACGACCACCAGGAAGCAGAAGAAGACCCCCTAGCACCAAGATTGGCACCTGCGCAGAGTACAACAGGCAGCGAGCCACTGCACCGATAAGGACTGTATAAAAAGGCTTTTACCTGGGGGGGAAGTTGCATGCCGTTGGTGGAGCAGAGGCTCCCGGCCGCCCAGCGCTGCTTTGCTTATTTGCCGCTTGCTTAATAAATTTGATCTATGACTCATTTAAATTGGCTGCAATTTATAACACAGCCTCTGTGCTAAACTCCATCAAGTCACTGAGGAACGTGTCCAGGCAGGTTTGGAAAGCCTCCAGAGAAGGAGATTCCACAGCCTCCCTGGGCAGCCTCGGCCAGGACTCCCTCACAAGAAGGAAGTTTCTCCTCATGTTTAAGTGAAACTTCCTCTGTCCCTTACCCCTTGTCCCGTGACAGGGCACTACAGGAAAAAAGACTTGCCCCATCCTCCTGACTTTCACCCTTTAGGTATTTTTACGTGTTAATGAGATTCCCCCTCCCCAGTCTTCTCCAGACTGAAGAGCCCCAGGTCCCACAGCTTTTCCTCCTAAGGGATACTCCAGTCCCATGACCATCTTTGTTAGAAGTTCCCTGTCTCTTATGACCTAGGGAGCCCTGAAATATTCCAGAGGGGGAAGTGAACTTCCCTGGACCTGCTAGCCACTCTCTTCTAAATGCACCCCAGGACGCCATTGGCCTTCTTGTCCGAGAGGGCACACTGCTGGCTTATGTTTAACTGCTAACTTTGTGGGATTATGTTACGAGACTGTTACGAGATAATGTTACACCTGATGTTTATATCCTTGGTGGAGATAAAAGTGTTGTGGGCCTTTCCCTTTGATGCCAAACCAACAAAGTCTGGTATTTCCAAAGTTCCTACGTCCAAAAGTCACAGATAGTCGGAAAGATCAAGGGTTTTGTAAACAAAGAAGCAACAAACATATGCTCAGGTACTATCAACTGCCTGTTGCTCACGTGCGAGAGGCTGTGATGAACTTGGATCAGGTAGCACATGCCCTCAAATGGTGTTGTGAGGAAACAGCCCTGGTGTAGTGTGGCTAGCACTGGGCCACTGCTGATTTGGCACAACTGTTCTATGACCTAAATGCTTTGCCTGTAACACAATCAAGAGCTGACTGATAGTTTAAAAGAGGGAGGCAATAGTACGAGAGGGAACTTTTCAAGGAAGATACTATTGCTTCTTTTCTTTCTTAAGTCTCTGCCCTAAGCTGTGTTTTGGCAAAGATTAGTGTTGTGTGCCAGTCCTCAGAGTACTCTGTATTATTTAGTTACCCTGAGGCAAAGGGGAAGGGGTAGTTTAAGATAACCAAATCATAACCTTTTTTTTTTCCTGTGGATGGTACTTTATATCTCATTAATAAACTGGGCAGCATGAAGAACTGTGAGACACATCATCCCACTGCTTTAAATTGTAGACAACTGCATTTAACAGCTTCTGAGGGATTTTTCAAGCATAGCTGAACGTAGAGCTCTCACAGGAGTCCAGTTTGAAGGGCACCGAATGACTTGTAGTATGCTTTCCTACTCTTTCTTTTCTTTTTTCGGGAGTAAATCTCTCTGCATTTATGAATGATCGCCTGTACCTTCATTTATTGAGTACTGAAAGCAATCTAGTGTTATTGTTAGAAAAGCTGTAGGAGTAATTAAACCACTGATTCTTCTCCCCTATTTAAATATGACGCATAATTGGAAGATGAGAAAGTCTTATTTCCAACAGAGACAGGATATAAAAAATTTCCAAGGGACCACAGTGTGAAGCACTTGGATCATGTTTTTGATCAAGGATGACGTGACTTCTCTGAAGAGGTACACAATAACAAACATTGCTGCATTTGCAAAGGACATTTTTCAGTGTACTACCATGCCATATCTTAAAGTTGGAAGCAGTTCTACCTGGTGTTAGAAGAAGATGACTTGTTTTCCTGGATTCCTAAGGTCAAACTGTTTGTTACTGCATGAGAAGAGATGTGTGCACTGGCATAACCTTTCCAGTTTGCCATCCAGTGCTAATAATGATGTAATGATGCAATACATGAGCAAAGCATTCCTAGCAGGGACATTGTTATGTGAGCAAAGCTGTACTAACAATAGAATAAAAACAGCTTTTGTGGATGAAACAAACTACAGTATAAAAAGCAGTTTTGCTGGCTTAGGAACTATACATTTATACAGGGGCTTATCATGTGCCTACACTGTTCGTTAGTCTTTCCTAATAAAGCTATGCTAGCAAAAATCTGTGATAGTCCAAGAAAATTCTGGAGAGCTCTGGAAACTGCATAAGGAAACACGGGACGAGAAGAACTTTACACAAATAATAAAGGTTGTCATCTGAAAGAATAAGTAAAAAAATTAAAATAACAAAAGGCAATGTGAAGTTCACCCACTGAACAGGTTGGCTTACAAAAGGCAAAACCGATGGGTTTGGAGAAGTGTCAGTCGTGCTCCAGAAATCTCCAGCCCTACTGGAAATCAAATCAGAGCTGCAGTCTACCCTGTTAAATTCCTGAAAGCTGGCACTATCTAGTCTGACTGCAAACATATTAAAGCTGCAACTGCTACCTTGAGCTGCAAAAAAAACACAAGCAACCCAAAAATATAAAAAATAGCAAATATGAATACAGAACTTGAGCAACTTTCCTCAGTGAAAGAGTAATCATGACCTTTAGTAGCTCCTTGAGAAGTTTTACTGTATCATCATTTTGTGAGCTAAGTACAAACCACCTAATTTTAATTTTAGACTGTTTATCTTTGTCAGGGAAAAGTAAGGAGGTCGATGGGACTGTCAATTAAAAAAAAAAAAAAGTGAAAAATAATCAATATACTGATGCTCTGAGTCACAGTGTTATTCAGATTTTCCCAGATAGCTTTACAAATAAGCAGACTAATAAGTAACATTAATTTCTCTCTGCGATAAACTTTAAAATCTAATTAGATCTGCATGGATATCTATTCTTTCAGAACTTAGTGTATTGGCACTGAGCTCATTTAAAAGAAGGGCTTTTTTTAAAATGGCAGGTATTCTATGTGCACTTAAGCTGTGTTTCAAGAAATGACACCTCTCATTTGCATATTTAGCTGATGTGTCATTGGAAATACATGTGATCAGAAAGTTGTCTTCAGGTTTTCTGGAGTGCAAGGTTCATCATTAAGTTTTGACCACGTGATACAGCTGAAAAAAGGCAAGATTCAGGCACCTAAACCATTCCTCAGATAACAACCTTTTCTCACGGTAGTTTTAGTCAATTTTTAAGACAATTCAGGTTGTCTATAACTAGTTTAAAGTGTAGTACCACCTAGATGACAACATTTTAGTTGCTGTTTAAAAATTCCAACAATGCATGTGAGAAATGCATGCGTTTCTGACCATGCATTTTCAAGGCCATCAGATTGTCGGCAATAAAATGTCATTAAAGTCTCACGATTTGTGAGTGATCACTTACCTACCTACCTACTTGCCTGCCTACCTACTTACCCACCTACCCACCTTATTTTCCTCCCAGGTCTTTAAACCTTTCCAAGAAGCTTTAAGTACACACTTTCCAAGTGTGTACTTAAATCAGTATATAGTAGTGTTTTCCCAAGTCAGACATATTAAAACTACAGGAATTGGTTATCAATGCTGTCTCAGATGATTTACTGCATTTATAGAATTGGTTATTTTTACAGAATAGGTTTATACACTACCTTTTAAATGGCAGGCGACAAACAGCAGAGCAGTTTTTTTTACACTTAGGAATGGAAACTTTGGCTTTAAGCAGCCTACTTCATTCAGAGCTTTTATTAGAGAAGTTGCAACTCCCTAAAGAAAGGAAAAAGTTTTAGAAGAGCATTATGGAAATTTACAACAGAAATATATTCAAAGCCTGATCCTGTTGTCCTGCCAATTTAACAATACAGGAGCACATCTAAGTTGGTAAATTACACAAGATAACAAATAGTATAACACAGGGAAGGAAATGACCATGAATATTTTTTAATGTCATATTATGGCTCCAAATGTGAACAACTATCTTTAAATGATTCCAGACAGGCTTTTACCTAGCCTGGTATTAAAAATCAAAGCAAAATATAATCTTACAAGATATGATAAACAAAAGAGTCAGAAAATCCATCTTATAAATAGTACTGGAGTTTAGTTTTGCCCTCTGATGGTCTTGTATTTTTTCCATTAAAGCTACAAATACTTACTGTTTTAAAGCTTTAAAAATTTTTCTTCTTAATTGTAAGTACACAATTTTCAATTTAATATAATCTCATTACCAAACATAAGACTCACATTGCATTTAAAAAATGAATTAAGCTGGGTGGGATATACTATACAATGCAAAATCACGTTTTAAAATAGAAAAGCAAGCACTGGCCTGTTCAAGGTATTCAGCCAAAGGAAGTGCAGTGAGTAGCATTGGCTCCTTTACTGGAGGGAGTTTACATGGAAGCTTCAGATTCCAATACTTCTCTGGTAACCTAACCAGGTAAAAAGTAAGCATTTCTAAGACGTATGAACTGTGATGTGATTAAAGATCAAAATGCAGTTATTATATTCACCTCATAAACTTCAGAAGTTTTTCTTCATTTTCAAAAATATATAACTTATCTTGATATTTTGCTGCATACTCAATGTGTCCAGGCACCAAAGCTTCATATCTGAAGAAACAGAGCAAGAAAGACATTAATTCACGTGAAATCTAAGCCATCATTTGTGCAGTATAAATTCATGAGCTTCTGAGAGCCTTCTGGTATTTTAGCAAGTGTAGGAACTACAAAAGAAGTCAGCAATTGGATCATCCAACTTTCCACCACATGACTGACAGTTACAAGGCTCAAGATCTCAGAGTCTCTACCTCAAAATCTGGTTATTAAGAGCCTTTTATAGTACATTTTTAGAGCTCTTCTAGTTAAAGTGCCAATCATAGGTGTTCAGGAGATTAAGAAGGGACAGGATAGAATTGATTACTACGGTTCTACCTTGAGGAAACTCCCGCACACTGAGCAGATCAGTGGGACTTTATCACGGAGCTTTATGGATCTCATGAAAATTGTAATACCTAGGTTTGCAATTACTATGGTTTTGTGAGATTTCTTTGAACTTTTAAGGCTTATGATAGAGAAAAGTCAAACTGTATCTGATCAGACTTCATCACATAGAAAATTGTAATTGTTTTTCCTGAACACTATTAAAAAAATACTCTGAAAGTATTTCCTCATTAGTGTGTTAATAAAGGACACATAGTCTGTAATCAGATTATGAAAACTGAAGTGATGTACCTCTGTTTTCCATCTAAGTAAGTGACTGGACAGTACCCCTGCATTTCAGCACTTATGGGGAATAAGGCCTTCACTTCTGTTTCAGTCAGTTTCTTTGGTAGCATATCTGGGAGTGGGAGAGGGTGAGGTGCAAGTGGTGGCACATAAACTTCTGGTCTGTTCAAGAATTTCTGTAGAAAAAGAAATAAAATCCTTTTATAGTGAAAGAAGCACTGTGAGTCAAACTCCAGAGGAGTGGCTCACATAATTTTGATACTTGTTTATTCTACAACACCTCTCCTGATGTGCTGGTGCTGCTCTCAGGTAATTTCTTTTAAAACCTGCTCTCAGTTGAAGTCACCACTTTCCAGCCACCATCCACTGCTATCTGTTGGTATTGTTAGCCACTATTTACTCAGTCCCGCCAAAACAGATGGAGGAAGCAGGAAATGGTTGGTTTAAAATGAATGTCTGATCTATGACAATTTGTAAGAGGAGCTTAGCTTTGAATGGACTCTTTGCTGTATTTTGTCTGCTTAGACATTGGATAGCAGAAATGTACAGAACAAAGGCTTGAATAACCACAACACTAGGCTAATTCTGATTCCATATTGCTTGTTGCTGTCAATGAATCTAATTAACAATGTTCTCTTTTCCCATAATCTCCTCCTGACCTGCTTTTTTGACACTTACATCCAGCTCTTCCTGTGAGGCCATTTTGTAATAGTGTCCTCGAAATTCTGCAGCAAACTGCAACGATGATGTTACAGAACAGTCAACCAATTCACCCCTTTCTGCAAGGCTGACGGGACAGTACTGCCCAAACTCCCCCAGACGGTGCTGCAGCTCTTTGGGAGTGATACATAAATCAGCAATGCTGGCTGCTTTTCCTGTTAATAAAAGCAATTAATGAAAGACAGGAATAACAAACATTTCTATTCAGAACTGTTATCATTTAGAAGATGTAATAATTGTGTGAAAATGATGTGAAATAATGAGAATTAAAGTAGCAATTTTAATAGATGGATATTAAAATGAAGTTGCCACCCATTTTGTCAATTAATTTAACTAACATTTTTGAGCACTTAAGAAATGTTAACAATTATTAATGATATGAGATACTCTGCATGCTTAACTTACTAGTTTGTTTTCCCTGGGACAGTTTCATTTATAATTTTTCGCTCCACTTCTTTGTGTTGCTAAGGAACTTTTCAGCTACTGTTTTCTTTACATTGATGAAAAAGAGTATAAGGTGTGATGAAACCCTCCCCTTTTATCATCCATGTCCTGCAAATTGCTATAGTCTATCTGGATGAAATACATTGAAATTTTGAATAAAATGTTATATAAACCCCAAATGTTTTAAGAATTGTGCTTTTCAAGCATGATGTGAAAAGTGAAACGCCTTTGAAGTAAATTCTTTTTGGCTTATGACTGCATTTTTTAAGAAGGATGCAGCCCCAGAGCTGTAAAACTTAAAACCAAAAGGTGGATAGAAGACAAGGAATTGTGTTTGTCCTTCAGAGGAATTCTAGTTAAACTGCACAGGTATGTTTAAAAGGCATACTTAATCTTGACCAATGCTGACACATAAAAATTCAAGTGAGAACTGTGTAATTTCAGACTGTTTTTCCTCCCAAAGCACACATTAAATCAGATGGTATATTTAACCTTAATTTTGAAGTTATAATTAACATTTTCTACATCCTTCCCTCTTCCTCCACTGGCCAGTGAATCTGCAAGTCATAGTTCCCCTTGCATACTTTGGGACACCCTTTGTGATGTATCATGGAATGTTGAGGAATCTGCCATGACCATGAGACCTCTAACTTCCTTCAGCTGCATTCTGTTACTGTGGTCTTTGGAGGATGACCTCAGACTGGCCTGTAGTTGGTTTTGCCTTTGCTGTTCTTGAGAGATCTCCTCAAGATCTCACAGAACTCGAGGGCCCGTGCGTGCCCAAGAATTAGCTTAATCCAAAGCATGTTGAAGTTGAAATGCACTCATTAGATTGCAGCTTCTTAAAGAAACAAATAGTATTCCGAGAAACTTTGTTATTTACCTTCTCTTATTCGTTCCAGGTATATCTGGATTTCTTTAACAACCACTTGAACTTCTTGCAGTACTTTGTTCCAGATCCACCACTTGCTCTGAAAGGCATTGATCACACACCAGTTCTGATGCTCCTTCTGATAGTAATTCCTAATTGCATCAATGTGCTGTTTATAGCAGGAATATTTAATAGCTAGAATCTGTGAGCTGTCATGTTTGGGGCAGGGATATCTGAAGACAATGAAAAACAACACTGATTGAAGTCTGAAGATTAAATAAGTTCATAGAATTTCACATGTCAATTCCTGAGTTCACTTTAATTTATTTTTTACAAAATTCTGCTTATCTGACACTGTAGAACATATTAGAGAAACACAGCTTTCTTATGAATAACATTACCAGTTTGATATGAGAAGCAGTGTGCTTTTGATCAGACAATTACATTCAGAAACAAAGAACAAAATTTTTGCTATTTACGTCTCAAATACAACTTAATAATTTTGTAATGGATTTGGAAGGTATCATCACACATTAAGTGACGTGCACTACCAATACACCCTTAAATGGTACCCTAGACAGAATACTATGAGACTTAAAATGGAAGTCAAATGCTTATTGAAAAAACAGGCTTAATTTTGAATTATGCTGCTGTTTGGAATCAAGAAGTTGCTACAATCCTTAGGTATATTTTGAAAACTAACATATTTACATACACATAAACGAAAATAATCTGACCTCTAAAAATATTATGCAAGACCAGAAGAGATACCAAATTTCTCTCTAAGTTGTTTCTTTTCATATCTGATATTGCATACGTGATTTGTATTTAAGCCTATGAAATGTAATTAGTTTGCTATTTGAAATAAATTTTTAAAGAAAATACTTTCAAAAAGACAGCATTAATTATTTTTTTTTTCAATGCAAATGCTCTTTGGGCTTTCAGTGAACAATTAAGCATCTCATACTGATTACTTGATAAAAATAAAGAGACAAAATGAAAGAGACAAGCAATAATGCTCTAAGCTATCTGGAACTTCTTAGAAACACTTCTTATAATGAGAACCAGGCTCTTACACAATTTAATTTTAAGGTGGATGTTCTGTTCTTTTTAATTCTCTGTCCATTTATAAACTACTTACTGCTCTTCCTCAAAAACACCAACAGCTCTTTAAAGAGAATATTTACCTCCTTAGAAACACAAAGATGGGAGCAAGCTGAATTGAAAGGTTTAGTTGAGTAACTCATGAATTGTGTACTTTATTAAAATACACATTATTTCCACCTTCTAAAAAAAACATCCAAAAAAGACTTAAAAGAGAGCTTAATAGATGAAGTATCAATTTCCCTTATGATGATAATAATAGAATTGATGAATAATAAACTTTATCAGCAGAGTGAACTAATAGCATGTCTGATGTATGTTTCATTCAAACCAACGTAACTAAGCAGTGGGTGCACAGCATTGCATGTCTGGAATCTCAATCATGCAATCAAGGAATCTGGGCAGAGCATGCCACAAATTCCTTATGTCTCCATTTCTGGTTTATGGAAATCAAAGCATTAGAATATAGAGGGACTGGTGTCCACATCTTTTCATATGTGGAGTTCAGAGGCAGCGGGGTTATGCACTAGCTTTAGATCCAGCCTTGCTGAAGATAGCACTGAGGCCCATAAATAGTTCAATAACGTTGTATGGATAAAAATATTGCTGTCAGGGAGCATCACTACCTATTCGTGCTTTCCTCTTCCATCAGTGCTCTTCTGAACACTTCCTTTGCGTCCATTTCTAATTCAAAGATTTTCACTGGAATTATCCTAGCAGATTCCAAGAGGTTTACTTGTTTTCTTGTTACAGGATATCCATCAATTACAACTCTGCATACAAACAGAAACAGAAAGACAGTTTTCCTAAGAAGTCAGTTTCTAATTAACTATTTAAGACCATGTATATTCCTAGTAGATTCTCAATAGAGACAAAACTCCACAACCTTGCCGTGAGGTTATTGCTGCCCTGACTTGATAGACATAGTCTTCACTCCTAAGAATTTATAATCCATTTAAAAATAAAAATCAAGTAAAAGGAAGGAATAAGGAACTGTAAAAAGTAAAGGAAATATTCAAAGGGAAGAAACTATAAAAATGTAAGTGGATGGTTCTGACATAAAAATGGTGGACCTCAAAATTCGGACACATCGATCATTCAGAAACATAATTTTAACTATGAGAAATCCCAATAGAGATTGGGAGAAGCAGTTTTCAAAGTGAAAAGTAAAGCGATTTACAGTACTTGGAGGGTTTTAAAATTCATATTAAAGAAGAAATGCTTTTCACACACTAGGCAATACTGAGGCAAAATATGCTGAAACAATATTCCAGTACTTAACATGAAAGAAAAGCTGAAAGAATTCTGATCTCAAGCTCAAATAATTTTCAGAAATTATTCCAGGATTCCTTTCCCCTGTAACAATTCTTTTTTTGAGAGAGGACTTGAAGGTCATGCAGTCATGGCCATAAAGTTTTTACAGTCTGCCCAGTTTGGAAGGTGTTTCAGTGGTGGAGAAAGAACTTAGGAAATCAGGATCATGTATGAATGAGGTGGACTCACTGGTTTCAGTTCCCATTTAATAACTTAAATTGTTAACAAAACTAGAAAAAACCTGGAGTCCTGAACCCGTCTGCATGACCAAAGAGAATCAGATGTGTCCAAGTTGGTACTGGAGTTGGTATGACAGATAAAACAATAGTTCTCAAAGGGTAATACAAACTATTGGCTTAATGACTGAAAAAAGAGAGAACTTTCACAAAGCATAATACTTGGATTTACTGGAATATACTTACTTGAAAATTGCAGAAAATTATGCTTCAGTCTGGTTTCCCAGAGTAATGTGAAGAAGTTCATTTTGTACAGACTATCTTCTTGACACATAAACCACTGATGTGTTTTAGTGAAATTGTTTGACAGTGATAACATGGGAATCACTGCCTATGAAAGGATTGGCATGTCTTGAAAAAAAACAAACCTGAAACCCTAACATGATTCTTACCCGGTGGTATTACACACGTGATTCATCAGAGCCACATCTAGAGCCTGGATGGCCAGTTCATCAGGTATGGTCAGTCCCTTGTGAAGATGCTGCTTTAACATAAGTGCCAGTTCACTCTCTGGCTGTTCATTTAACACCAGCCGGATGGCATTTCCCATACTTAGGTGCAGGAAACCGTATACACTTGCAAATTTCTTGGCAACTGCAAAACATTTTGATTTCGATACATGACATTAGGTAAGCAACCTAGCAGTCTGTTAAACTATGTCTTGGAAGCTAATTGCTCAGCTCATTCCCTGGGTCATTTCCAATGTATAAACTTGGTAAGTGGGTACTTGGCCCTGTTTGGGCCTCCAAAGGGCCCAAACCTTTGCAGATCTGCAGGGCATGCCCTTCCTACTAACAGTATTCAATTCAGCAGAAACCTCTGCAACAATAGTCAATATTATTACAAGTTATCTTAGAAAATACGCTTCCACTGCTACTCCTTTTAAAGAGCAGCCTCACAGTTGGATCATTTATCCAGGAAAAGGGAAATAAGGTTAAAATTTCCTCCTTAATATGAGATAATTTGAACTTGACTCTTCTAACACTTTATTCTAATCATTAAGTTACGGTGCAAGCTCGATTTCCTCCTTCTCCAAAGGCGAGACCTGTGGATTGAAAGTCATGGAGAGAGACGAAAAGGGGAGAAAGACAGAAATATTTTTTCTTATTAATCCAGAAGTTTGGAAACAGACTGGGGAGTGTGGAGTTTTGGGTTCTGGTCCTTTTTTATGGTCTTTGATGCTAAGAGTATTTCTTCATTCTGCATTAGATAATATTGACTGAAAGAAGAAACAATTAGAAAATAATAAAAAATAATACGAGGGATATAAATAGCGTAAGTCTGGATTTCCCAAGTACCAGTCTAGGTCACCAACTTCTTAAGAAGCTGGGATAAAATTCAGACGGATAATGCATAATTATGAGAATGTATTACGTGAATGTAACTAAAAGATTCTATGTCCAGCAAGAAAAACAGAAAGACCAATAATATTAACGGTTCCGATGTTTAAATAGAAGTAATGACAGATACAGCTTCAGTCATTTGATAAGCTTTTGTTTTACAGATAATAGTGGCTCCTACCTGTAGTCTTTCCAGATTTTGGAGGTCCCACAATTGCAATTTTAATGGGCACAGCTGGTTTAGGTTTTGGCTGACGAATATATTTGATGGGATTTTTCATGAAAGTTTCTTTGTTTTCCTTACTTGAAAAGAAATAAATATATTGTCTATGGATTACAGGAAAGACTTTTTCCTGGCTTTGTTGTGGTTTGATTACAGCTCCTTCACTTAGCTGTGGCATAAACAAAATGGGAAGCAGTTGATTAGGTTTGACAAAGCCTCCTCTCTCTCCATCCTACAGAAGTGGCTTTATAGGCAGGTAGAGGAGTACCAACTACATGAAACAGGCCATCAAAGCATGCAGAAATTCATACATAAGGACATCATATTTTGTCTGAGTCTGAGGAACTCCCATACATATGCGATTCTTGTACAGAAAGATGAAGTAAACATTGAAGACAAAAAGAATATTCACTGTTTCCAGCAGGTGGTACCGTAACACTTTCTGTCGGTCAAGAGAGTGTAGTCAGAGACGTGTAACAATACTTTTTTATTATTATTATTTAATTTTCAAGGAATAAAGAGAATAACTTTATTCCTCTGTGAATTAAAACCTGCCTAACAGTAGAAGATACACTGAGAATACTGTATTCAGCAGAAGTCATGCACAAATGAAGAAAACAAAATAATATCAATACTTACATTATGGTGAAATTTAAACCACAACAAGATAAGTCAAAAAACCTGGGCTGTTGTTCACTATGGAAGAACTTGGTCATGTCCCTATTGCAGGAGGAACTGCCTTAAAGTTTCAATAAAAGATGCTCTAGAACAAACTGTTCTAAAACTGTTAGATATCTGTAGAAAAAAATTGCCCAAACAAGATGACATTAACTTGACAGCTCTAAAGGGACTCAGAAGTGCAGTTGGTATGGACTGATATATAACCTATTGTTCATGTTGGCCTGCCTTCCACAAAAAAGGAAGGTAGGGAAAGTGACCATTTTTTGAAAAGGCCTTATGGAAGACAGTCCAGTAAATCTGACTCTCTATTGAGCAAACTGAAATGTATTAAGGAAAAAAAAAACAAAACAGTAGTTACAGATGTACACATGAAATAATGGGGAAGATCCAACTCAGCTTCTTGTAGAGGGAAATTACACCTCACAAATCTATTGGTATTCTTTGAATGAGTCAGTAAGTATGTGGATAATTTGGTCTGGTTGTTACAGTAAGAGATGGGATTGTTCTACTTCATGGCATTACCTTGCCAGATCTTTCTCTGATTCTTAGGTTCTTATTCCTGCATCAAGTCATTTCAGGGTGCTTGCCCTCAATTTTTAAGATGCCAGGAGTCTGTTCTACTGTCTATCTGCTCCAATTTCTCCTTTAACTCATAATTTTTATTCTCTGCTTATCTAATCAATGGCATAAATTCTTTCCCCCCATTTAATGTAAAAGTAATGGGAATACACTCTTATCTACCTTTCTACAAAAAACTTCCAGTTCATAATCAATTTAATTCTTTCTATTATATCCTAAAATACCCTTAAAATGCTCCTATTTCCCTTTCATTATTGTCAGTATGTATATTTCCACTGTCAGCACTCCACTCTGATTTTATCTAATAGCTTTCCATTACTTCTTTCTTCTAGCTAAACTGTATTTTTTGGTTAGTAAAAAACAAGTATACAGCATAAACACACAAGCTGGAGAAACAGAATGACAAAAATGCAGTGCAATCTAACACAACAAAGTGCAAGGTCTAGCATGTAGGGACTAGTAAGAATTAAATATATAAGCTAGAGTTCAGTAATTGGAAATGACAGAAGAGAAGAAATATCTTCTTCCATTAATATGTCCCTAGATTATTAGATGCCAATTTGATGTGGCCATGGAAAATGCAATTCTGACCCTAAAACATTTTGATTATGTAAAGCTGTAATGAGAGTTGATCTCTATACAATTCTGATTGCCAAGGTTAAAGAAAGATAAAAGTAATCTAAAACAGGTGAAGACCCAACGTGATGACTATACAAAAGGGAATAAAAGTTACCTGATTAATTAGCATAATAAAGTGAAGCCTAAAGGATGTTTCCTTCAGGAAATTCCTGGTTTCTGTATCTTGTTCACTGTTTTGGTTTTTTTTTTTTTAAATCAATCCTGATTTTTAATTTCTGATTTACTCCTACATCTGCCTGCTTTTATTTCTAGCACTAAAATCAAAAATTCACCTGCCAGCATTTCACTTGCTACCTATCAGCCCATTTTTGGGTATAGATGTGAGTACTTTCTGACCTTGACTTTACAGATCTCTAGTAAATTACTAAGGAATTAGATTGGTTGCTCTTCAATTCTTACAAATCCAAACCTCAAACCTTTTCTGTTCCTTTTCACTGCTTCTAGATGGCTTTCCTGTGCTTTGTGTATCACTAAGAATTAGGCATTTCTGTCTGGTTTAGTGCCACCTTTCATTGTGCCTCCAGTGCTAATGCAACAGACTTTACCAAACATCTCTCAGTGTTAGCTGCAACACTAAAAAGACTAACATCTTTTATTATCAATGCTTGCTATATTTTGTGTATATTCAGTGGTGTAATTTTGATTTAGTAGTATAGTTTTCAATAAATATTTCTGGTATTTGTCGCTACTGTCTTGTAGGATGCGTAATACATTTTTAAAAGCTATTACTTCTTGAAAATATTCTTCAGCTATTGGAGAACATTACCTTAACTGGATCCCATTGACCAAAAGAGCTTGAAAATTTATAGGAGAAAACTAGCATCTTATGTGCAAGTGGCAAACTTATTGGGTAACATTTCTCAAAAATGCTTCCACGATTTTCCATTAGGTCACTGAGCTTGCTATAGATTTGGTAGCGTACGATGTGAGGCTTCCGTCCTCCATTGATTTCAATTTGTGGTATTAACAATTTCTCAAGTTCTTCCTGGTGATGAATGAAAACATAATATTAGAATCATAAACATGAAAAGATTTGTAATGATGGCTGACAGCAAGATTTTCTGTGAACTATCAAGAATTTCTTAGCAAAATTTGATTTCAGATGAGAATTGGTCTTCCTACCCCTTGAAGTTTAAACCACCCAACCTATATTGAGTATCACACTATTTGTTTAAAAAAAAGAGGAAAATCTGACAGTTAACTTTGAGGAATCTACTATGATAAAGCTAAAGCTTGAGCAGTATCTTTTATTTTAAAAATAATCGAATAGCATTCTTTCCCTACTCCAAACAACGTATGCAGGCTCTGGTGATTTATTGTTTCCCAGCTTATTCAAGCAATGTATAGAAACAATCAATTTTCTTCAGAGTTTTTTCTAGCAATCCAAGACTTCTACAAGTGCTAGTGTGTATCAATGTCATCATCACATATGGTGTTGGTAAAGGTTAGATTCGTTTTGCAAATCTTAGACGTACATCTTAGCTATCTGCTTCTGTAAACCTTCTCTCTGGACAGTGAATAAAATGTCTTGCAAATCTTTATTAGTTCCCTTCTGAAGTAAGATCCTTAGTTGATAGTAAATAAATGGCACCAATCTATTTATTGCCTTAGACACAGTCATTAACATTGCAGATATATAAAGTTAGATGAGGTTACCTCACCATAGGTAATTGCACTGATTTCTGTAACTAAGAACTGTATAAGAATTAGAGATGTCTAATAAGAATTTTGCCTTTGAAATTATTTTGAAATACTGTTCATATATTTATGACTCTCTAGTTTGGTTCTTTGCATCAACTGACCTGTCAAAAAAGGAAATAAGGACCTCAAGACTGGGGAGGTCCACTCAAAAGTTTCCTTTGTTTCACACTATTTGTTTATTAGTCTTATAATTTACACTTAAAGTATGTACCTTCTCACTACAGCCTTCTTCTTGCTCAACATATTTAGATCATGAGTACGGCAGCACAATTTTTTAAGCCCTATAACTTCTGAATTTGACAAATAAAACTGAAAACACTTCCTGCATCATGTGAACATGTAATTTAAGAAAATAAGTAGTGGAAGTACCTGTACACCTTGTAAAGCGACTATTTCTGAATCAAACCTTTCTGCAATTTCATTTTGCATTCGATCAACAGCATCACTCTCCTGTTCTTCTTCAGACTCTTCTTCCTCTTCTTCTAAAAACTCTTCTTCAAGTAAAGCTTCAACATCTTCATTTTCGTTCTCATCTTCCTCTTCAGTGCCTTTATAATATTCCTTATTTCCTAAAGCCTATAAAGGTAAAAGGTTTTGTTGTTTCATGTCTACGATACAGAAGCTTTGAAGGAACATATGTTATTCTTATCTCGTTTTAATTAGAAAAGAACATTAATTAATTGGAGCATCTTTTATTGTAAACAAAAATCCTAGAATCACACTTCAGAATAAAATACAGAAGCATTGCACTGTGCATACAGTGAAGCATTGTATCAGTTCACAGAATCACAGCATCTTAAGGGTTGGAAGGGACCTGGAATGATCATCTAGTCCAACCCCCCTGCCACAGCAAGAACAGTTGTGAGAGTTCTTAAAAAAAATGAAGTGCTATGCTGCAGTTTTGGTAAGAGGAGTATTTTTTTCATACACACTGTTGTGGTTTGTAAGCAATTTGTTAATGATCATCTAGTTAGCTGAATGGTGTAGCTGACAATTTCATGAGCAGTCAAGTAGTTCAAATAGTACGTTAATGCATTTATAAATATATGATGCAATTGAGTTTGGGCAGAAATCCTAGTACGGTCCTATTCTGGATTTACCATGGATTTGACAGAGTACCTAAAACACATGCCTAATTGCAATTAGTGGGGCTATTCTTATGCTTAGAAAGTAGATGCATTAAACACATTCAGAAGTATTTTGCTGAACTGGAGCACATATTGACAATTCTTTTAAATTTGTTTTTAGTGTTAATGAGTTAATTTTTCTAAAACAATTTAAACATTATGTCAGATTCTTTTTGAAAGTTAAAGTTCCTGACAGTCTAGTACATTTTCACTATTCTACATTGTCCTGAATACTCTGTGACTAAAAGCTCTGGACACTTTTAATATAGGAATGTAAACACTTCTATTTAAAATCTTTTTATTAGCTTTTCTTACCTTCTGTTTCTTTTGGTTTTGTTCTGCTAAAAGTTCTTCCCTTCTTCTAGCAATCTGCTCACTCTGTTAAGTGAAAAAAAATGTATGAAGACCAATGATATTTCCTAATAAAAGCTCTCCTCTGAGTATTGGTAATGTGATTTAGCATTAATGTTGTTCTTCTCACCTTAAAACTCTGTTTCTAGTTGCTTCTAATAAAAAAATATTATCTGTGCAGCTTGAAATTTTGCAGACTAGGTAGGCATACCTCTCCATTAGGTACCTGGGTTGTAAATTTTAGTAAAACTAACTTTGCAATTTCTCAGATTGAGATTGAGGGGAAGACTGTGATTCTGATCACATTGAAAATGTGATAATATTTTTATTGCTAAGCTGCAGAGCTTCTAAATTTATAGGCAATTTCTGGCATTTGGCAAAGAGGTGATTGAGCATAGTATTAAATGTGTATTGTTCCCTATGCCTGCTTAAAACTGCCCAATTTCAACCAAGTTAAAAGCATTTGAAATATAGTCCCCCATATATGTTCAGTAGATACATGTAAAATACTTGCTGGCTAAATCCTGACCCAGAAATAATAAGCAAACACATTCTTCTTAAGGCCAGTGGAGTTTATGGGGATTCAACTTGTAATTGTTGTTCTTGCTCATTGTAATGCTGTCACCCGAACTGAGATCAGAAAACCTGAGTATGTCAACAGGTAGGCAATAGTGAAATTTTAGAAATCAATGTTAACTCCAAGTGAAATGATGTGGACACCAGAGCACTTTAAGCAGAGCAGCAAGAAAATCTGCACAGACTGATTTTCACTACTTGTGACTAAACTCTGGTGTTCCTGAACACCACTGCATTGCAGATATACTCCTTGTTCTCAGTGTCATGTTACCAGCTTCTCTCAGTGGAGAAGGAAACTCTAGGATAGTATTCAGCTGGTATGTCTGCTTTTCTCAGATTCTCTATGTCCTCCAGCTTTAGTAACAAAAGAAGGGGTAACAGCACACCCAGCAATGCTGTATTCTCACAGCACACTCAGGCTTGCTCACCAACTGGATGCTGTGGAAAAATACTAAATATATAACAAAACTATATTGCAATACACATCAGCAAAAATATCAAATTACTATTGTTAGAAAATCCTGATTTCTGATCTTTCCTTAAGTCTTAATACCTTTATCAATTTGTATCTTTGTCTTGTGTATGTGTTTTAAATAGGAACCTGTAATTTTCCTTTATCATTGGAAGCCATATAGATGTCTACATTGTTCATTAGAAGTTCGGACACTGGATTTGTAGCACAGGTATTTGCCACTCGAATAATTATTGCTTACAGGGTGAGCTTTGTATAGCAACGTAGGCTAGTCATTAGATTGAAGCTTTTTTCAAGTAAAATTTCCAGTTTGCACGAGGAAGGACTAAATTGAAAAAATAAAATAGTTGAACTCTTCTAGACTATGTGCATTCTCAGAGACTGGCACAACCAGTTCAGAAAACTTACTGGTATTGTATAAACCTTGCCCAAATTCCATTGTACTAACTTCCTGTGTGTCAGCTGCTCTGTAGTATATTATGCTCACACCTTTTCTGATAGTACATGTGAAGTACTTCATCTCACTTTTATAGAAAGTTAGGAACCCTGAATATATTGCATCTGTTGATTGTAAATCATAGTATTCAGGTTACTTCAAGTAAATTGTAACCTGTTCAGTAGCAGGTACAGCTTTGTTCAAACGGGAGACTGTGCAGCAGTGCAGTAGCACTGAGATTGTAGCTTGTTGCTATTACATTTCTATGCAGACTATCATAGCTGGAAACAGGCACATACACTGTACAGTACCTGCAAAGTCAGCCTATGGGACATGCGGATGACCTCAACAGCCCACGCTCAGGGAATCTGGGATGTGGTAACAGTACAGTGCATGAAAGAAGATTTTTGTGTATTTGATTTTATATGCTCGTATTCCTAGAATCATAGAATGGTAGGGTTGGATGGGGACCTTTAGAGATCATCTAGTCCAACCTCCCTGCAGAAGCAAGTCCTCTTACATCAGATCACATAGGAATGTGTCCAGGCGGGTCTTGAAGACTTCCAAGGAAGGAGACTGCACAAAATATTCACTTTGTCCATCTAGTTGCCTTTTGTCCAAGGCTTTCCAGACTTCTGGCATTCTGTCAGACTGCCAGTTGTCTGCCAGCACAGCTACTTTTCTTGGGCTATGAGACATCTAAACTCCTGCATGTCTTAATTGCACTTAGGAGGAAAGGACTCCTAAATTCTTTTTCATTCCTATGGTAAATCTAGGAATGGTGTGACTGTGTGGGGCTGTCTCCTGGTTCCCATATCTGTTTCTCGTATGCCTTTCACTGCTTTGGGAGTTTTAGGATCTGTGTTCAGACTTTTACTGCTGAAACTGGAAAAAGTAGACAGGACTGAAAACTCACCCTTATTTTTGCTTTCAGGTCTTTCAATTTCTTTTTACGTTCCTTCTTCTTATACTGTCTCTCTTTCCAATTTTTCAGACGTGGAGGAAAAAGACGGTCAAGAACATTATTTTCTTCTACTTGAATAAAAACTGCAACATCAGGACAGAGTCCTCGTTCTGACAAGTACTGGGCTTCATCTGAAGTACGAGGGAAACCATCCAGTATAAATCCTACGGATCTCATTAGAAAGTGAGATATTTATCATTACACAATGGAATTTAAAGTGCAACACAGTGCAAATGCAATTACTTTTTTTTTTTTGAACTCTCTTATGAAATTTATATGTTAAAAGTAAACTTAAAAAAATACTTTCATTGATTGTCTTTTGACAACATAAAACTGATACTTCACTAAATATTTTAATTGGTGTACTAATAAATGTATTTCTTCTCAGGTTTTAATGTGCAGAGATGAATTTTTTAAAAACAACTTTAGAAAAACAAAATAAATGCGTCCTCTGTATTGCTTGTATCACTCTTAGCCACTGTTCTCAAAAAAATAGAAGGTTCCCCAAACATTGTTTTGGTAACATCTGCAAAAGAAAGCTTGTTGCCTGGACATTTATTTTTCAGAAATGTCTAACAATTTCTTCTCTAGTATAGGATGAGAATTTTTTTTACTCAGCATGACTTGGATCTCCTTTCCAAAAACAAGTGAGGTATGTCTGGAAAGCTCTTTGGCCTTTTGGAGTTCTGTAAAGCTAAGTGCTGTGTTAATAATAAATTAATATTTGTCTTTCTTTATTACTTTAGACCTTTATAGAATACATTGTAAGGCTGCAAAAAACCAAAGAAACTTCAAGGAGTGGGAGTGGATAGAACAGGTGGTCCTGGATGTTGTGGGAAAAAGTTGGGGGAAGATATCAATCATGATATATATATATTGTGATGAAAGTTGTCTTCTCTTACATAGTCCCAGAGGAAACTGAATTTATATAGCACAACAGTATATGTAATGCTGGGTAATTTTTTGTCTTTTTTTCTAGAACCAATCTGCCTATTTTTGCACCATTAGAAGAATGTTGTCTCCTGTCTGTGGGTGGACAGGACAAAAATTAATTAGAGGATCTTTTTTATTCTTTTAAAGGCATTCTCATACTATTAAGAATCGAATAATAGTCAAGCTGCAAGAAGCTGCTATCTGGATGGGAGTGTATTGAGTAGATAGGACTAGGAAAAAGTGATGTTCCCTGCTGAAACTGCATCCTGAAAAGCCAGTCTGCTTTTTAGGAGTCAATGGTCTTACTTATGCAACAATAATCTGCATTTAGCACAGTAGTATGGATGTACTTTCTAATATGAAAACAAGTCTATTGTGGAAACATCACTGAAGTGCAGATTGTGATGAATGCGCATGATAACCTGATTCTGTGTTATTTTGGAGACCATTGATACTTTGCCTTTGCTTTATATTTATAATATATGGAAATCAACAGTTACAGCTGGATTCCAGTTCTCCATGTTTATTAATTACAAGAAAACATAAAAGGTTTATTTACATATGTATCCTGTAAGGTCACAAAAACTACTTGGCTATTCAGGAGATTTAATTTAATTCAAGTAACTAAGTACTTCTGTCCAGTCCTGTGCAGAGTGTATGAGACATTATATTACTCTCAAAATAGCCATCAAAAAAGAGCCAAAAATCGTAAGACCAAGAGGTACGTCACGATTCATGTGAAGTACCAGAGCATTGAAATAATCTCTGTAACAGTTATTTGTGATTGTGGACACAATGCATTATGTACTTCCTAAGAGTAATTAAAGAAAGAGAGAATCTGATTACAGTTACCGGAATGGCTCTTTATTCCACCAATCGGGAACAATGTTATCGAGGACTTTGGGAGGCAGTGCCTCATTATCCATGAGATTTGCCTTGATTGCTTCTTCCTCATCTGTTAAGTCCACTGCCTTTAAGGAAAATCCACAAAAAATGAAAAGAAACCCCATCAAACCTGCCTGAAACCAAGNAGAAAGAAAGAAAGAAAGAAAGAAAGAAAGAAAGAAAGAAAGAAAGAAAGAAAGAAAGAAAGAAAGAAAGAAAGAAAGAAAGAAAGAAAGAAAGAAAGATCAACCCAACACATTTACTGGTTTTTGGCTCCATTTGTCACATTTCACTGTACTACATGATGCATTTTGGGTAGCTGACATTTACCTTAAGCTTTGATAGATACTCTTTCAGTGTCTTGAATCAAAGTGAAAGAGAATTATACAAATGAAATTAAATTATTTTGGAGAGGTAATGGATCAGTGAAAACCCATATAGTCAGTTAAGTCTGATGGTAGTCAGAGAAACGCTTAGGGAGTCCATAACCTTATCCTCTACAGTTTTGTGCATGGACCAACAAACTAGTTTCTAAATTGAACTGCAATGGCATCAGCTGTGCTGTAGTCATGCTGTCAGGTAAGAAGAAGAAGATTGTTTGCCAACAGATACAAAGACGATAAGGAGAAAATGGTAATAGAAATGCCTTTGTGTGAGACGTACCGATGCAAAAAAATCCCCCATACTGAGTGAGAGGCAGCCATAAACATCAGTGCCAGCAAAACTTGCCATATTTTTGGCTGTGGTGACCAAGTTATAAACCAGCTTGCCAAAAGAATCTCCTGTTAGACTTAACTGATGGAAACCTGAATTGTTATTCTGACATCCATGATTTTGATTGGTATTCCATTTGTGTTGAAGAATTTGTTTCTACAATTACCAGCTCTTGTATCATTTCATTAGGAACACCACCTTCCAGTTATCAGGGACCTGCCCTGCTTTTCAAGACAATAGAGAATGGCCTTGAATGCAGCTTTGGCAGATTCACTGGCAGCTGCAAATGCACCCCCTTGACTTGTATATGTCTAGATTAATTACACAATCCCAAATCTGATCCTATTCCACTTCCAGTACTACTGCTCTTTACCAATAGTTTCCTACTAGGGACAGAGGTCTAGACAGATACAGACAGGATTGTACTTATGAAGACCACAGTAAAGAAGGCATTGAGCATCTCAGCCCTTTCGGTGTCTTTCATCAAATGATCCCCTGCCCCACTCTGTAGCAGACTTCTATTTTCTAGGTCATCCTTTTGCTATCATTGTTCTGTGGAAATTCTTCTTGCTACCCTTCAATCCATCACAAGTTTATGCTTTCAGAGTGTTCATCGTCCTAATGCTTCTTCAGACCCTGTAGTAGGAAGCCTTTGAAGGTCTTTGATGACTAGCAACTTGAAAGAACATGGCAGTTTTCAGGAGCACACACACACAAAAGAAAGATCTTACAATGTGATGCAGAAGCTTATTTATTCCTGAAGCTTTCAGAGTTGGACAAACCCTTATTTGCATTGTCTAGGAGTAGATTTTCAATTTCTCTGTACTATGCATTTTTGGAAATACTCATATGCTGAGTACCTGTGTTAAGACTTCTCCAAAAAACAAAGGCTTTTATCATATCCATTGCTGTCTAAAGAAGAATGAATATGCTTTGAAACCTCGTCTGTTTTTGCCCAATATATCACTGTCTAATAAAAAAAAGATACTCCTGATAAACATTTAAGTAAATGTTTAGGGCAATTATAACCTTCAAGAGATGGGTTTTAGAATGTATATTTATAACAGTTTTGAAGCAGTATTCAATTTGATTAAGAAAAAGCCCTTGTTTTCTGAAAACTATGCTTCATTAATTATTCTACCAGCATCATTTCTGATTTTTTTACCAGGGATGATCAGACTGAAGGGCTGGTACAGTCATTGTATTCTTTTACCCTTAGAAACTGCAGAGGACACTGCGGGTGAATACTTCTAAACTCCTCTGCAATTGGAGCACATGCATCACACTGAACCTGTATATTAAAAATACTTGAAGGAAATCATATCTTCACATTATTGTGATGATCTTTTTTTCCCCCTCAGTTTATCTTCCATTGCTTGATTTAGCATCTATTTCTACCATGTAGAAAACCTCTGTACATAATTCTTGGAAAAGTTTTGAAGAATGTTTGTGGCATTCATAAGAAAGCATTGTCAACAATTATTATTTCCAAATTTCATTACATAAATGATTTAACCTAAGTGATTTTTATCAAGCTAATATTTAATAGAAAATTCCTGTTCTTATCTGAAAATGGTTATTTTGTGCATGGATATAAAAAAAGATCAGAGTATTACCTGTTTGCTTTTTTCAGTCTCAGTTTTAGTCATGATCTGAGATAAGTCTTCTAGTTCCTGGGATGGAACTGACATTTCAGTGTCATCTTCTTCAGGTTCTTCATCAAAATGGGGCCCAACTTTCACTTTTGTTTTGGGTAAGATCAATTGCTGTAGATATTCTTCAAACTGAATATGAAAAATGCCCAATTTGTCTGCTATGTGTTGTGCACAAGTAGTTTTACCTGCTCCATGAGCCCCAAGTAAGAACACACGTAAAGGAGGAGCCTATAAGAAAAAAACCCGAATATTTTGTAACAATTTAGAGTCTACAGTGCACCCCTTACTGTTTTTCACTTCCAACATATCATTATAGAAGTTACATTAAAAACAGTCACATAATTTTGTGTTTTGATTTTTCCAGGCTATTTATTGGTGTTTCTAACAGACTACTTGCTCTCTGGAAATACTGAACAAACACTAGAGCAGTTGATGCCAGCAGGTGAAAAAGACAGTTCATTAGCCAATTCTGGCAAATCTTCCCTTCTTTTACCCTTCTTCCACTTATTAAAGATAGCAAAAAATCCCCAATATGTATGACCTGTTAATCACATCTTGTGATTAATGTAAGACTATATAATCTTCTGCTTTTCTGCTCTATTTGAAACACCATTAATTCAATGCATTAATCTAAGCATACGCTAAAAAGTCACTAGGGAAGCAATGTATTTCATTTGTTTATTTGCCTGATGTATTTATTGTTACCTAGAAAAAATCAGCAAGAAGAAACAGTTATAAATCTGAACAGAAAATAGTTATCTTAATATGTTATTACCTACTATTAGCTAATACGATGCTAATTGCTGAGTGACCTCACTCGCAAACTTCTTGCTATGTTTCTCTCTCCCCTGTTCAGTTTAGGAAGGGGAGTGACAGAACAGCTTGGTGGGCATCTGGCACCCAGCCAGGGATAAACCACCACAAACAACTCTGAAGATTCTTACTTGTATTGGTTCATTATGAGCCACATATTCCTCAGGGTTCTTCAAAAATTTATCTCTGTACTTAGAAGTTGAAAAGTAATAAATTTTTTCTCGATATTTAGCTGCATGTTCAGAGTTTCCTGGGTAAAGGACAAAATTCTCTTTCAGACTGACTGGACAAAAGTGTTTTGTGTCTCCCATGTGCCTTTTCTTTTCCTTAGATTTTTCTTCATCCTGAAAATATGAAAAGTAAAAAAAAAAAGTAAAGATGATGTCATCCAGGACACAGGAATACAATGCAAGTGTTCTTGAAGCACATGCTGATATTAATTATGCAAGAAGGCTGAAACTGGACCAAACAAAATCAGGTTCAAAACCTTTACTTCTCTGAAAAGAAATTAGTTAAAATTAAAAGCATAAATAGACAAAACCAGCATGCTTACTTCTTCATTTTCATTTTCCTCTTCTTCCACTCCTTCTTTATCTTTTTCTTCAGCAATCAGATCTTCTGCTTCCCCATTTAGGTCTTCAGCAGATAATTCCCAACCATGATATTTAAAAGGTTCTGAAAAGGTTAATGTGGTTTTTTTTTTGGTTTGAATATTTTTCACGTGGCTATGCCAGAATATGTTCTCTTTATCCATAAAAGTAAGCAAACACATTAAAGCAGGTCACACAAACTGTATATTGCATTTCTCCTACTCATAGAACAAGATGTTCTCCCCGAATCTAGGAATTAATATATTGCTTCTTCCAAAAATGGAAATACTACTGGCTGGTTTTTGTTTGAGATATTGGTATTTTCAATGGGAACGTGGAATACAAAACTATTACATAAACACACGCATACTGGGGAAAATAGTCAAATTTTATTTGATTATAACGCTAGGAAAAAATAGTATTATTTATCTAGTATACAAAATTGTTAGAGATTTGAACAGACAAGTGAATAAAGGTAATTTGCTAACATCAATACTGTAAAAATCTGGTCTTGAAGCACAATCTGTGCAGCTGAGTAAATTAGTATTACACATCATGAAAGTCTCATTGACTTCAATGTCTCTTTGAGGAAAACTTTCTTATCTGTTCATTTCTCAAACCAATATCCTGACATGAAGACATACAGCAAGTACCTTGAGAAACACACTGACAGACTGTTTGGGGAGCTATTATGTACATTCTTGTATAGTTGTATGTATATTTTTCAAATATGTTCTCCACTCTTCCTGTGTCTTAAAGGCTGTAGGTGTGCTTATCAGCTCAACCAGAGAACACAGCATGTCCTGTTCCTACTTCAAGTGAATAATACAGAACTCAGTATAACCTATCCTTCTCCATGTATTCATCACACAAGCTCTCCAGAATCCCTCTTGGTAGGTTAAGTGTAAATCACATAAACAGTATTACTTACTTTCCATAACCAGCACAGTTTGATCAAGTAGACTTTCTGGAGTTTGCTCAGCAATCTCTAAAACAACAATCTGAACTGAAGATGACTCCTTGATTTCTGACTCCACTGTTTGCCAGCCACACATAAAAAGGTCAATCTTCCTTTTAATTATTTCCATTTCTGGTATATCTGGAAAGTCATCCTCTGAAAACTGAGGTAGTATGATTTCTGAAAATCAAATATATAGAAAGCAGTACTCCTTTAAAATGTTTTGCATTTAAAAATTAGTCATTATGCTTTAGGATTATTTTTGTTTTCTTCAAAAATGGTGGCTGACATTTTTAGTGCTGCTTCCTTCTATCTGCCCCTGCCTCATAATTATGCATTATTTTATTACTACTTTACAAAGGCATTTTGAAAATGCCAAATTCATCATGTTGACACAGTGTAGATAACACCACTTCTCCAGGAAAATAAACAAGGCCAAATTACTTAAATAAATTTGCATGTGGCTACTTAAATCAGCACACAAATAAATATCACTCCTTCTACAAAGAAATATAAGGAATATATATGAATTTAAAAAGTAAGATTTAACAATGAGCAGTTTTTGACAGGCTATCCATGTGGTGAGGCCTCATATAGAACATGCCAGTACAGGATGAAATAGAGAGCAAGGAAAAATAGTATACACTTGCAAAGAAGCAACTTCATGTTCTGACCTGGTTCAGGTTCAGTTACTGAAGCTGTTGTGGAGTGTTCAAGCTGCACGTTAGGCAGTTGTTCATTTTCAAGTGGAGTATGTTCTCTTTCTGTGAATAGAAATACAATGCATACTACTAGGTGATTTTCCTCTTTGGCATGAGATATCAATATATTGGTGTTAATGAAGCAGACCTTCATTGACTCGCACAAAAGCACACACACATATATATAAAGATCAACAAGGGAAAACTGCAGAGAAAATAGAAGATTTAGGGGAGAGAGGAAGAAGAAGAGACTAAACAAAGATGTGTGCTTCAGTGCAAATACCTAGGATTTGAGAGGTGGTATTGAAGACAAATCCTAAACTGATAAAGGTAACAGAGTGAGCTAAACTGCTAAATCATGCAATATGAGTTCTTAAACAAATTACAACTGATGTCTCTAACTGTAACTAACAAAGGAGGCAAAACATACCTACAAAAGACAAGCCTAGGGAATGCTACAAACCAGGAGTGCTGCTAACAGAGTGAGCAAACAGAGCATGGCACAGCAATGGGCACAGAGGGGTGCGCAGAAAGGGTGGTATTAGCCCACGAGCTCATGAGGAGAGTTCAGTTGGTGGTCAACAACCTCTCAGAAGGAGCTTAGTTATGTCCTTAGCACTCATCAGAATGGATATGGCAATCCAGATAGAGGTCCCTCAAAATCATGCAACCCTGTGGGGCTCAAGCTGCAGGGCACGCCAGAGCATTTAGCTGATAAAAGAAGTAGACTAGTATAACCATGTGCTGCCCTGCCTGAGACAGAAATAGGAACAACCACCAGAAAACAGAAAGAAGATCAAGAGGATCCTACATCACTCCCTCCCCTGGGCTGAAGGTGGTAGCTTAAAGGAAAAGAGTGGCTGGAGGCAAATCCACACTTGAGGCAGCAGGTGAAACCTCTCCTTGCCCATCTTGTCTTCCCAGGTGCCTCTGTATAACAGGTATGAGGCTTTTGATGTAGAAGGTCAGTCAATGGCTGATGTGAATGACAGTCCATCTACACCAGAGGTACTGCAATAGGACAAGGGATATTGTTTTAAACTAAAAGAGAGTAGAGATTTAGACTAAATATAAGGAAGAATTTTTTTTACAATTAGAGTGGTGAAACACAGCAACAAGTCGGCCAGAGAGACTGTGAATGCCCCATCCCTGGAAACATTCAAGGTCAGGTTGGACGGAGCTCTGAGCAATCTGATCTAGGTGAGGAATGTGGACTAGGTAACCTTTAAAGGTCCCTTTCAATCCAGACTACTCTATGATTCTATGACAGGTACACAGATTACGATCTACCTTTTAAAAGTGATCTGTAATGTGAATGCCTTGATTCCTGGGTACCTAATATTTAATCTTTGCAGACATAATGAACCCACTTTTGCCTATTAAATGAAACAGAAACTGTGGGTGTGAAATAGCTTGAAATTTACATCTATTTGTTCAGAGAATTGGCATATGTCCATTTCACAACTAAGTGTGCAAAAGAATTAAAAAAAGAATTAATTTCTTCTATCTTTCAAGTCTAATTTGAATTACTTAAGTACTAAATGTGGTCTTTTATGACTTATGAATATATATTTCCAATTGTTCATTGCTACAAATGTACAGAAATTAATGAAGAGTTTATCAGGCATTCAGAGACAATTTGGCCATATATGTGCAAGGAAATATTAAAGTTTACATCAGATGATGGCATAAATTATGCACTACATATGCATTAAAAATATACTAAATATCATAAAAGAAATTGTACCAATTTCAAATAAAAGTGGTTTTTTTTCTCCTCATTGATAATATTTTTTTTTACCTTTTCAAATACTAGCAATTTCCATTTATAACAAGTCATGTGTGGAGACATTTTGGCTCTTCCCAGTGAAATAGATAAGCATGCTAAAATTACTATGATAATATGCTGCTCTGGAAGAAATGGATATCACCTCTATTTATCCTACTGAGTGTAGGTGTTAAAGGTTGATGGTCATCCCAAAAAACAGAGGAGTCACATCATACTTGAGAGTCACTGCGTTATTCACAGGATTCTCAGGAACAGCTTCTCTTACACTATTGGCAAAGCCCTTGCAAGCGACAGCAACCTAGGTTTACCATGTTCTTGGAGTGTAACTTTGCATGCTGTTCGCTCTGCACTTTCTCAGATATATGCTTATAGGGATCTCAATCCACTTATTTTTGCAAAGGCATGTAATACCTATGTTATACCAAATACTGGTGCTATGAAACAATACACACTGTATGTATGTGTGAAGTAATTCTAAGATGTACCAACAATGAGATGCAGAAGTGTAACTCATTTCTCTGGAGGATAGAAGTCATCCATAGTTATAAAAGGATAAAGGCTGTGAATGTAAATCTCATCTTCCAGTCATTACCCTCCAGCACAAGAAGTATAAAAATGATGACAATAATAAGTAATGCAAAGATGAATGAATAAATACATGAAAATTTAAAAAATGTCTACTTGGACTGAGAAACTCTCACAGAAAAATTTTGGCCTTAATGAAGGTGTGTCTGCAATAACTTGTTTAATGAGTAAGGGAAAGTAAATACTTTACTCTCTTAAGATAACTTGGCAGAAGTTGTTAGTGTCACTTGTTTAAGATCAGAGAAGTCTAAGCCTGTCTCCTAACACTCTCATGAAAAGTTAACAAAAGTTAGAGATTGAAGGAATGCATTAATATAAATAAGAAATTCATAGGTACTGCTCATGGTAAACATGACTAAACCATGCCAAATTTGTTGCCATACTTCATGAGCAAAGTAACAAAGGGATAGCTGCTTGCACCATCATGCATTTTGCTAAAAGAGCCACAGGGAATTAAAAACTTGGTATTGACACACTAACAGAAAAAGAGGAAGATGCTCATTGGTTCCTACTAATTGCAATTAGTTGCCCTTTCTACATTGCAAGCCCTGAGACAAAGTTGTGTCTCAGCTAGAAAAAGACACAAGGGTGCCCAGATGACACCATCATCACCTTGTGCTTACTAAATCATGAACAGTCTGTCAGCAGCAATGTGGTGTTGCTGCTGCTATTCTCATTCCCTGCACTCATATAATTGTCAACCTTGATTTTCTTCTTTTTCTTATAAATTTTATTTTGTGTTCTGTTAAACAAGTCTGATATCAGTGCCTTTAGCTAACAGACAGAAAAGCAATTGAAAGCAATGACTTCAATGGTCTGATATTACTAAAAGTTTCCTGGGACTTACAGTGTATACTGTGTTTGTCTCTTGCCAGAAAAGTAGCAGCAAGAAAGAGCTTGAACAGAGGATGGAGTGATTTTCTACTTTGCTATAATTTTCCCCTCCTCTTTTTGTTTCTGTCTTGTTCTGAGTTTGAAAGAGCAGGAACAGATTTTGACACAAATACAACATGTTCAGCCTATTTCAATAAACTCTTACTAAAAAAGGGACTATTTGTACTGGCTTTCCTTATATAACTTCCTATGCATAAAAAGGAGAGCTATTACTAAAAGTGGAAGCCTTATAGCATCCCTTCTGTGTTAAAAGCTCACACAATTTTTTTAAAAGTACAAAACGCCAACACATTAAGACCCCGTGTTTATGGTAACTCCTCGGCATTACTCAGGCCAACGCTCACTATGTGAAATTGTGGCACTGTAACATTCCTTTTGAGTTTGTCCCAGTCTGAAAAATCCAAACAATTCACCTGACTTATTAATTTAATTGCTTTCTTACAATTTTCTTCTTCAAGAAAACTAGTGTCTCCTCTAAGAACTGAATGTCTCTCAATCTTTTCTTGTGGAATGTTGAAGAAATAAAAAAATGCCACATTTAATTTTCCAAATTAGGGCCAGATCAAAAAATGCCATTACTAGGTAGCTGGATTTCAGTGATTAGGGTATCAGTAAGCTTCGGCAGGAAACAGGACTAAACATAATGGTCAGTGTAGAGATGCTGCCTAACTTCTGTCTAAAATGCTATCAACTAAAGCATCACCTGGAAGTGTCAGCAGCAACTAGGATGTGTGGGAGCCTGCAGGACAAGAAATATATCTAAAAAAACTTTCTGACTTGGATGGCTAAGCAACCTATGAAGATATTACATCAAAGGTCAGTGCTATTCCTGTCTTTCAGAAGCAAGCAAGCCAGTGACCTGCCTCCAGTGAGTTATTTGCCAAAGAGCTAGAGTCAGGGATTCCTGTTATTTTGTCATTGGCCAAATTTTACAATATGCAGGGTTTCAAGTACATGTCTCCTTTTGACATTCTTTCATGTCTCACTAAGGCTGCCCCCCTTGTTAGTTTGCCACTTGTACCTTTTTCTACAACTCTCCACTCCATATATGGCAGTTTTGGGCACTGCAATGTCTACATCTCCTTAAGGATCTGGGTCTTAATGTGTACTCCTCTAGAAGCATATTAAATTTCTACATTTAAGAATTTCACTCTTCCACTTAGGAAGCTGAAAATTCTTTCAGTACCTCCATTTATCTCTACTGTATGTATGTGAAATTGAGATTAGAAGTAAATCAGGCCCTCTATGGCAATATGTATGCTTGCTCAGGGACCTGAGGGCACTCTGGGATGTCCCTGGCCAGGCCCCTCCATGGGCCAAACTGGGCTCACTCATGGGCCAACACCCAGGAAGGTGTCTAATTCCTGGGGGTGGAGCTGCCCTACTCCTGGATGGGGTAGTGGGACCAGCTCTTGCTGCTGGGCTGTCCTGATGGCCACATTACTACCCCTGTTCCTTTGGAGGCAGTTGGCCCTCACAGCATCCTGCAAAACTTTATTTTAATTGAGCCACTTTTAAATAATAAATAAGCATTTTGGAAAGTATTTTTGTGATTCATTATAAAAAAGAATAACTAGTGCATTTCCCTTTTTTTTTCCCCACAGCTTTGAACAACATGAACTATTAGACTGCTGCTTCAGTGGCTAATCTGCTCTCCGTGTGAATGAGTACTAACCAAAACTGCAAAAGGGCAATATCATCAAGCAGAAAAACCTTGAAAAGAGACTTCAAATAGTCTGATCTTGAATTCTTTTTTTTTCTTGAAAATGTTTGTAAACATTTGCATTTTATTAAACTATACATTCATTTCATGTCTGTCATTACATAAGTTATCCCCTGCATTTCTGTCTCTTGCCATGATTCTAAATAGGAACATGAAAATAACTTCCTTTTAATATATCTGAACAGATGTTGTGTAAATAGTACAATTAATTATGTTGAATTTTGCAGGGATGTATTCCAAATGAGACAGAGATGTAGCCAGGTAAAATGTGTTTAAATTTGGGCAGCTCTAATGCATTATGCAATGATGACTTCATTAGGAAAACACATTTTAAGAAAATAAGCAAAGGATGCATCAATAATTAGGTTACATTAACTGGTTTTCGCACGTGTTATCCCTGGCACATTCACATTGTAGACATCACATGTGCTGCCTTGTGAACCACAGCCCTATTCAAAGCAATAAAATATGGGAGATGGCAATGCGTGCTGTCTGGATCTAGCCTACAACAGATTGGTTTTTATACTCCTGCCCTTTAAAAACCTCCCAGTTCTGAATGGGTCATGAAACTTTGGAAATATACAGGCTGGAAAATGGATTTAAATTAATATCATCATCTGAGCCAGAATACTGAACATAGTAACAAATTCACTCAATAGAGTGCTTCTCATGCGACCCTTAATCTCAGAAACACCTGCAATTCATGTTAGACCTCTCCTGACAGGCTCTATTTAGCAAATGATAGCCCTGCACATGTTCCAGCTTTGATTCTCCACTCTATGCAGTATTCCACTCTTTGATTCTCTTTCTATCTGAGATTTTTCTCAAAGAACCATATCCAGCAGCAATTTTTGCATACTTATGGAGCTTTTAAATAGATTACACAGGCCTAGGTGACTTGTAGAAACATTCCCCCAGAAAGAAAAGTAATGAAAGGAAAAGGGTTATATTCTTAGGGAAAAGAGACAATTCAAAAATTGGACAACCCAAACATTATTTGGTTTCAGTTCACTTATTTTAAACTTATGATAAAAAATGTTGTTTCTGTGGCATTTGGTTTGTTTCAAACTGGGTTTCTGTGACCAAAAATACTGAAAATATTTTAAAATAAGGTAGCTCTACCTTTGCTGTTAAATATGAGTTATAATAATTGTTCTTGTAGAGGTAATTTACAGTGAAAAGATATTTTTAAAGAAATAAGAAACATAGTTACAAAAAATACTTGAAAAGACAGTCATGGTTTAAAAATAAATGAATCTAAAAATGCAAAGAAGTTTCCCTGAGAGGAAGAGGCTGTCTATCTAACTGTTCTTAATTTGTTTTCCTTATCACAGAGGTGATAGGAAACAATCCTCCTCAGCCTTAAATTTGGCACTTTTACAGGGAAAGCTTATATGGCAATCTGTCATATTCTTTTGCTCTGTGTCTTCTTTACTTTTACTGAGCATAGTTACCATAGAGACAAACAATCCTCAAAGGCTTTCTGCCTCCACGTTCTCCAAGTGAGTTGCTGGGGAAAGGCTTTAATAGATTTTTTCCCAGTGTTCTGCTAGTATTAGATAAGACTTGTTCTGCCCTCTGTCCATATCCAGCAACAAAAAAGATGAAAAAAAATCTTTCCTCCCCTCTCCGCGAACCTGAGACAGAGACACCAGAAGCCAGCATGTCTTCTTCACTAGAGTTTAACTATCAAAATAAACATAAAGGCAAAATGCAGGATAACAGTGACACTTCCATTCCTTGGAACTGATATATGTTTCATTATTAACATACTTTCATTTATCTTTTTTAAACAGACCTTGTGGTTTATTTATACAGATATTTCATTACTTAAAATATTTGCTGCCAAATAATTTTCAGCATATTACAGTGAAATCTACTTAGCAGACAAGCTGACTTTCTGTGTAATATTTACAGTGTTTGGAAAAAAAGCAGTTTGGTTTACAGATTCAATTGATTGTTTCTAATATATAAAAAGGTATGTATTTAACAACTTGCTATTTAAAAATAAAATGCTTTATGTTGGATTTATTTCTATTTTGGACTCTGACATTTTCTAAATATTTTAGTAGACAAAAACTAAAATGTATATTTTAAAAAATATAGCTGACCATCTCCATTGAAGACAAGTTGCCTTTTAAAGAGTTTTGAGTGAGTATAAGGTTTCATAGAATCATAGAATGTTAAGGGTTGGAAGGGACCTTTAGAGATCATATAGTCCAAACCCTCTGCAGAAGCAGGTCAATCTAGATTAGGTCGCATTAGGAACATGTCCAGGCAAGTCTTGAAGACCTCCAAGGAAGGAGACTACACACCCTCCCTGGGGTTCATGTATCTTTTCATTAGCTTATGTTCTATGAAGTTCTGTACACTACAGAATTTTATGCTACACTAAAAAGAAGAAAACATGACTTTGTGTGAAATCTAGCAAGCTGTTAGAAGCACGAGTGACTAGGAAAATACAGGATATACTTTAATCATTCACATTCAAAGTTAAAATTAATGCATTCTTCTTCGTCCCAAGATTCCCAGCCACGGGGACTGGTAATTTCTGATTAATGTGGATATAATAATAGAATAATAGAATGGTAGGGGTTGGAAGGGACCTTTAGAGATCATCTAGTCCAACTCCTCTGCAGAAGCAGGTTCACCTAGATCAGGTCACACAGGAACATGTCCAGATGGGTCTTGAAGACCTCCAAGGACGGAGACTCCAATTTTTAAATGGTTTGTAGAACCAAGGTTTATTAAAGTCACATCTAGGTGTTTGTGAGTACTGCAATTTGATTATTTCCTGGGTTTTTTTCCTCCCATTTTTTCCTGGTATTTTCTTCTTTCTACTTTTTCTTTTTTTGAGAAGGTCACAATTCATGAGAGTGATTTTCAAAAGCTTTTTTTGTCCTTTTATTTTCCTCCCATATCACTTCATCTTATAACAANCTGGAGAGCCTGTGCGCCGCAGAGCAGCCCCACACGAGAGGCAGAAAGGAGTTGCAACGTTTGGGACAAATATGTGTCGGTGCAGCCCGTGCAGGGCTTTGCGACAAATGCGCGTTGGTGCAGCCCGTGCAGGGCTTTGGGACAAATGCGCGTTGACACAGCCCGTGCAGGGCTTTGGGACAAATGCACGTCGATGCAGCCCGTAAAGGGCTGCCGTGTGTGTGTTACCCCACAGACTTGCAAGGAGGACTGGTGCGGAGCCCACCTGCCCTGACGTTAGACAAATGGCAGAAGCCACCAGGAACGGACTGACTGAAACCCCCACTCCCTGCCCCCCTGGGCCGTTCAGGGGGGACGGAGGTATAAAACACCAGGATCAGGGCTCTGAGCCCGGGAAGAGGGGAGGAGTGGGGAGCAGGTGGTCTTAAAGGGCTGGTCGGACTC
>WBNH01009467.1:0-166180 GCA_013401255.1 Urocolius indicus | reverse complement strand
TTGTTTTGGTTATGTTTTGGGGTTTTATGCTTTAGTTGGTATTAAATTATTTTCTGTTTTCTTCCCCAAGCCAAGTAGCCTGGTCTGTTTTGTCCTGCACCTTAAGCGGCAATTAAGCCCTCCCTGCCCTTTAGCAATCCTCAAGTCTTTGGTACTTGAGCCTAATCGTGGTCTTTTGTTCCCTGATGGGCCTAAACCACGACAGTGCTCGTGGATTTCTGAATACAGTAGGTTATGTCTACCTAGAATTTCAGTAACATTCACTTTATTTGTTAGTTCCGTAGATCTCTGTACCTATTAATTAATTTGATGTTTAGGCAGTAGAGGCAATAGTGAGATTTTGTTGTTTTTCAAAGTGAAAATACTTGATGCATTATTTTTAACATGAAATAACAATATACTTTTAATTGCATTTATAAGTGTTTCAATTATTTGAATCTGACTATTCTGTTATAAGCTTCTTTAAAAGAAAAAAAGTTAAGGTAGGGAATGATATTTACAAATATAGTAGTAAAAGCTTGCAGGAAAGGAAGATATACAATTCCTGATACTAGCAAGTAAGGGAGATTACATGTGCTACAAGTCTAACCTGTGGGTTCAGATTCTTCCTCATAACATGTGGAGTCATTGGACTGTTTCTGGGGCATTTGTTCAGTTTCAGGTGAAAGCTGCTCACCACTGTCCTCAAATTCTGTTAGCACAAAAAAAATCGTTAGTACCTTCAACAAACCCATTGAGGGGTGATAGAGGCACTACAGAAATAAAGATAATCTTGGATCAAACTGCAAAACTTCTATTTGATCACCTGCAAAAAAGGAGTTACTTAATCTAATACTTTGGTACTGCACACCGACTAAAACATTTTAAGATCTGTTACCTGATCTGTGAGGAAAGGTAGCCCACAGAATTATAGAATAAAGAATTGTTTAGAATGGAATCATAGAATTATAGAATCATTTCAGCTGTAAGAGACCTTTAAGATCATCAGGTTCAGCCTTTGTCCCAGCCCTATCAACCACTAGCCCATCTCCCTAAGTGCAACATCCACCCGTCTCTTAAACACCTCCAGGGATGGTGACTCTACCATTTCCCTGGGCAGCCTGTTCCAATGCCTGACAACCCTTTCAGTAAAGAAATTCCTCTTCATATCCAGCCTGAACCTCCCCTGGTGCAATTCCAAGCCGTTTCCTCTGGTCCTATTGCTTGTTACTAGGGAGAACAGACTGTCCCCCACCTCACTTCAACTTCCTTTTTGCTACTTTTAGACAGCAATAATGTCTCCCCTGAGCCTTATTTTCTCTAGGCTAAACAGTTCCAGATCCTCAGCTCCAAATCCTTTCCTAGCTTGGCAGCCCACCTCTGGATGCTCTCCAGCATGTCAATGTCTGTCTTGTATAGAGGGGCTCAAACCTGGACACAGTATTCGAGGTGTGGCCTCACCAAAGCCAAGTACAGAGGAATGACCACCTCCCGCCTCCTGCTGCAACACTGTTCCTGATACAGGCCAGGAGTGAAGTACTTTATTTAATTCAGTGCTTTTATCTAAGAATATTTTTCATTCATTATAATCTACGTGTTTTGTGCTCAAACTATGCTAGAAAGCAAGACCTTGCAAGAGTGCACTTGGTGTTCTACAGAACAGCTCCTGTTGGGCAGAAGTGCTCCTGACTTGAAGAAGGGCTTGAGCACTCAAAGGCTGGTGTAACTTTTCGGACTGTATTGGTTTGTCAATAAAGAATATTGCTATAAAACATCACTAGCACATCTCAAGTTATGATTACCTCAAACCAAAATTATATTAAAAAGGAATGTATTGTAAAATCTGAAATAAAAGCATTTGTTTTCATGTACCTCTCTTTTTTTTTTGTCAAAGAAACCACAAACATAATGAAAAACAAGTTGGAAACACTGAATGCTCCAGTTGAGTTTGCTATAAAAAGACAGAAATCTCTTGCAGAAAAGCAGAGCTGACAACAGAAGTACAGAAAAGAAAGTCTTGAACAACTGTAACTGTTTGCTTCAGTGGATAAAAGCAATGGTATGGGATATTTTATTGCTGAAACATGGCAGGAAAGAAATATGGCCGGTTTTACTTCAGGTACATTGGAATGAACCCACATCTACCTGAATGAACCAGGTCTACCTGAAGCTGTGTAACTTTTTTACAACGCCTGACAAATATTCTCATGAAGTCATGTAGCTGTCTCCTAGTACAAAAAAGAGCAAAGCTACTGAATTTTTAAAACAGTAAGAAATTTCTGAAGGGATCTACAATGATCATCTAGTCCACTGTCTGATCAATGCAGGGCTGACAAAAAGTTAAAGCATGTTGTCAACGGCATCACCCAAATGTGTCCTTAATCAATCACCACACCTTCCAGTGTCTGACCATCTTCATAAAGAAGTGCTTCCTAATGTTCAGTTTAAAGCTTCTCTGCAGAGCTTTAAACTGTTTCCATATGATATGATATGTGAGACGTCAAAAGAGCATGACTTGGGTTCTGGAGAACTTTCCTGAGTTTTTGGTTTTATACCATTAATGCTATAAAAAAAAACCCCCAAACTGTGAACATATCATTCATCTATATTTTTAGACACGTCACGTGGGAGAAAAGCTTCAGTCAATGTGCTGATGGCACTACCTGTGAAATAAAACAGATGTCAGGCTAAGAGCAGCATGACTGAAGTGTTTTGGTGAGTCAGTATTTGATTATTGAAATTAAATGTAGGCGAAGAAAATATTATTTTCTCTGAAGGACTTGCCACGTGTTAAGAACACAAGTGTGTATATGACATTATTACTGCTATCATTAGTAATTGTTGTTTTGATGTACTCAGATCAAAATGAGTAAGGTATTCAAAACTAAAATGAACTCTGTTGTTGGAGACAGAGATAAATATCTGTGTAGAGCCCTTAATACTTCAGAACTCAGTTTGGAGAACAGCTGTATGTTTTATTAGAAACTATAAAAAGTTATAATGTAGATTTTTTTTAAAAGGTATGTAATTTAGAGAATCCTACAAATCTGGAGCATTTCTTTTAGACAGTAGGTGAAATGTTACCTGACTAAAAATAAAAAGCATGCTATCATATTATACTACTTTCACTGTACTTGATATAGGCTATCTTATACTTACCTTTATGACTCAGGCTTTGTTTTATATATATAGGTAAAGTAAACGCCAGACTGGATAATCAACTAAAGTGTATGTGGTAAACTTTAACAATATAGAACTTATTGACTATAAAATTCTTCTACAGAAACCAGTATGTTATGATGAAAAGGAAGACATTCCTACACAATGGCAGTGTAGGCCCTCACTGCTGAGAGCAAAACATCCCAGAAAATTATGTGCTTCAATTTTCAATTTCATCTCCAGGCCTTAAGTAATAATTTAGGCTGTGGTGGAGAAAATTTGAGGTTTCATAGCAGAGGAAGAAAATACTCTAGAATCCCCAACCTAGTTCTTAACATAGAGACAAATACTCATGTATGGTACTTCATCTTGACAGTAGATCCAAATCAGACAGCGAGGTTCTTCTAAGAAAGCAGGCAGTGATTAAAGAAAGCAAAAATAAGAGTACAACCCTGCAACTTTTTTTGACTGCTGAGGGTCATAAACATTGAAATTAACTGGAATCAATTCTAAACCTCAACCCAACTGACAGAATTGTCTGAGGTGCAAAATCCAGCCTATTTGTGACAGTTGACCTGCCTCCAAATCCTCTGTCTGAGGTGCAAAATCCAGCCTATTTGTGACAGTTGACCTGCCTCCAAACCCTCACTCCTCACAGATTATTCCTCCAGGACAATAATGTCATTGCTAGAAACAAAGTATAGTATGATTCTGATATATAAGTAGGATCTTTATAAAAAATACAGGGGCTAAACAAAAACATGTGGTTCTGTCAATACAGAAAGAAGAAAAGAAAGAAAGTGTTTAGTTAAAATGTTTTCTTAATGTTGTTATTAGATGGGAAGCCTCATGTAATACATTTACTTCCGTTATTTTTCATGTTGCTAGGTTATGTTATTAAAGGTTAATCTCTATAAGCACAAAGGAGGGGAGGAATGATGACAGGTGGAAGAACCCCAATAACCTAATCAGAACAAACATAACCTTGACTCGAGTCCCCTCAGGGTCATTAGAAGAGGATAAGAAAGGCATTTCTTGGTTGTGACATCTATTGAGATGAGTCAACCACAGAAGCTCTCCCTGGCTGAAAGGGATTCCTGCATCTAAGGGTACAAGGTTCATTAGGGGATGCCAGGAAAAATGTTCGGAATTGCAAGACTTACTATAAGGCATTTCTGAAAAGGACCAAAAGCAAAGAGAAGGAGGGATCGAAGTGTTTGGGGGAAGGATCAAGCATGGATATTGGAGCAAGATGATGAAAGGTGAAATAGGAATACATGCTCAGACTCATTACTGCATGGTCCTGGAGACATGGAGCTGCAGCAGCCTCACCTCTACTGGGCTACTGGATTCAACAATTCATAGTGTATATTGCTACTAGATTCAGTGATTCTTCATGCTAAGAGAGACATTCCTGAAATAATTTCTGATAGAGAGTCCAATGTCTTGGATTTATTCAAAACTGCAACTATGCTGGATGATTTAATACACATCTCTATTCTGTAATACCTGTTAAGAATGACACATAGAAATGAGTGCCTAAATCAGTGAAGGAAGCAAAGACAATAACATAAAGTCATTTTTTCCAGATACTGAATGTAAAAAGGAAATGAAACCTGTAAACTCTGCATAAAAACCAAATTGCTAAATGATCTGAAATGCTTAATTTGATAAAACAGAAGTCAAATGATAGACACTTTCACCTTTCTCCTCTGGAGACTGATCTTCCTCTGATGTCAGTATTTCTTGCATTTCTGTTCTGTAGGTACAAAATTATTCATCTTTAGACTTACAGAAATACTACACATTAAACAAAGATGTGGAAATATAACTTGAGTTGCACAAAATAAAAGTCAAATATACTTTTATCATCTAAAATGTCCTTGTCTCATTGCATCAAAAGGCTGGACTAATGAAAGGCTAATGAAAACACATTTAGCAAAAGATTCTTCTGCCATTACATTCATTGATGAGATATTTCTCAAGGTTAACACATATTGGATTACTTTCCATACATCACAACTATTCTTAAGGTCCTGTTTTAGAATATTTATGTTAATAAATGCACTGATACTTTTAACATAAGGTAACGCTAGAATTGTCTTGTGCTCTGTTTATACATTCAGATATTTGGAATATTTTACCTTTCTTGTTTCTTTTTCAATGCTTCATCTGTTAGTCTTTTCAAAATCTTAGAATCAATTTCATCTTTATTTGCTAAGTACGTTCTATGCAGTATACAGACTCCTGCAGTACAATTACACAAGAGTAATGAGTTTTATGCATCTATATAAAAAATAAAGTTGAGCTAAGAAAATTATATAATAAATGATAGATAGCTTTTTTTAAAGCAAAGGAAATTTCTTACTTTTTTAAACAAAAGAAAAGGCATATATGCCACTGAAATATTATTATTTTGTTGCTTTCTAAGTGGTTTAATAAACTGAATTTGGGATATGGGATGGTTTTGACAAGGGCTACAATGGGACACAGCACTGAAAGGATTTATCTTACATTTCCATATTATTATTATTATTCTGGCATTTATTTTGTTTCTATGTGTAAAAAAACTATGATGAATTAAAGTTAAAACGTCCAAAACCCATAAAGAATATACATACCTACACTACTACAGCTGGCTGACTGAAATGAAGAATATGCTGTTCCTACTGGGAACCCTACTGACTTATTTACTTTGATGAATAGATTTATGATATATTACTGTGTGGCAGAAATCCATTTCCATCAGTAGACTTATGCCAGTTAGATGTAGGGACTAGCTCAGGGAACAGCATACAAAGTAATGACTCAAAATGCTGTGAAAATGTAAGCTACACAACTACACTATTTTTTCAGCAATGGAAATTAGTGGGAAGCAAAGAGAGGGTTAACAAACAATAAAAAAGAATAAAATGAAGCAAAACAGCTAAATTCAAGGAAACATATAAAAAAGCTACACTTTTAGCTAAATACTACAGCAGATATTATGATCTTGTCTTTCAGCTCACCTTATTCATCCTTTTTTCTCCCAGTCCTCATGTGATCACTACCATCAACTAACAAAAAGTATTTTTTTCTGAATTTGAACTATGAGAAGCATGTTACTTAACCATTAGCAGCACTGCTGTTCATTTGTAGTAAACGGTATTTTTTGTGAGCAGTTTATATTTTAAATCAAAACTTTCAATTAAAGGTGTTTTTGAAAAGTAACAGTGAGTGAAGAGAATTTTTTTTTTTTAATATTTGTAACTGTTCTTTAGAGAATCCTGTCTTGGTATCCTTCTGCAAAGAAGTTGTGAGAGTTTTCAGTAGCTTTTCCTGGTGGCCCAGACATGCGCTTTTCTATCTTCATGTTTTCTCACAGTATTGTAAAAAGCCGTAACACCAAAAAATATTAATTTACTTGATTATTCAGAGTCAAAATGACATTGAAGTAAAGCAACTTCAACTACAAAATTATCATATGTATTTAGTCTATGTACGAGCTCCAGCCAATCAGAAGATTTTTTTTTTTTTTTTAAGATGTTTAAGGTGTAATAAAATTTTACAAAGCTATGTGACTAAGTAGTTTAGGTACCGTAGCTGGGTTGTGAAGATGATTAGCTGATCAGATGACATGCTTCTGAAAAGTTTTTGTTCATTTTTTTCTTCGTTTTAATAAGAAATCCGTTCTGAGTAAACTCTGTAACCTTGCTTTGCTCAGATTGATGTTTATATTCAGGGACAAGGGTTTGAAAAGCTCTCTGGACTCATTCAAATATTACGCAGTTACTAAGCTTTCTTGAGCTAAGTATGAACAGACCTATCTTTCATTTCTTGCTGGAGAATTTCTACTACTGAAGTTTCTACTACCTTTAGATAACAGACTGGGTTGAACAGGTAACCATCAAATATTGCCATACTGAACTTTGTGGTGTGGTATGAATCAAGTAGGCAAAATCCATTAAGACATGATTTGATGGGCTAACGTTTTAACGTTGTATGGATCTGTTATTTTTTTCATGTCTGATACCAATCTTCCTTAGAAAGTAAAAATCCCTTCCTCTGAATTCGTGGGTACTAAGTTATTCTATCAGTCTGGGTAAGTTCAACATTTTTTGACCCCAGAATGGGGAACAGGATACACATGCATCCAAGTAGTTCTCCCTACCTTTTCTCTTAAGCAGAGAAAGTTCTTATTTACCTGATTCTGCAAGTGAGGAAACCAATGCACAGGCTGGGAAATTTGACTGAGAAAAGTCACATCACATGCTAGTGGCCAGTCAGACACAGCTTACTAAAGTCTGAAACTGCATGAGTGCAGTGGTGCTTACTGATGATTGTAAACAGGATGAAATTTTAAATAGAATTATTCTTTGCTGCTTTTGTAAAGTGTTCCTGTTTTCAACTCTGTGTAATTCCACATTGTAAGAAATTTGGGGTACCATTCTGGATTCACTAGAATTTTCACTGGATTTTCCATCTCTAGACCCCTCAAAATTTATAAATGGGATGTAACTACTAGTTTTTCTTACAAGTGTTCTTTATATACAGATATCAACACAGAAAAAAGAAAATATTAATTTTCATTAGTGTGCATTTACTAACCAGCTTTGTCCGTATCCTTCAGACAGACAACGGTGTCAGGTAAAAGTCCTTTTTCTGATAAAGCTGACCAGTGATCTACTGACAGAGGGTAGTTATCCACTACCCATCCTCCTTTTTCTGGAGCACCAGGAAACCTGTCTTTGTTGTTCTTCTTAAGCTGTATAAAATGTCAAGTTCATTAAAACAGAAAGACTAAGGTACTCTGTGAGTTGTTCAAAAAGACTTCACAATACAAAATTATTTTCTAAATGTTACGATCATTTCCTATTGTCATTGCAGCTTGATAAAAGATGTCTACAACTTTATATGTCCAAATGAAATAAGACACAAAAAGAGATTAATGTGCCAGTGATTTTTTAAGTTTGCTTATAAATTATTTAAATTGCAGTCTCAATAGCTACAGACCAGGAAAAAAATTAAAATAAGTAAATATTCTTGGATAAACTTTCATATGCAATTATTTTCAAACTCATGTAACTGCTGTTGAGCTCTGTAATAGTGACTAAGAATAGGAGAATAGGGCAAGCATATAGTGATATTGCCCTCAGTCAATTCTCTCAGAATGTAACAATTTATAGCCCAGATACTTTGCAAGGCAGAAATAATTTTATTTTTTTTATAGAGATACATAGATAGAGAGTCTTCAATAGATTTATCTTTCATGATCTTGCTCAATCTCTCCTCAATCCTATGCAAGCTTTCAGACTACATGCTACAAACCAATCTTATCTTTCAAATGGAAGAATTAAGAACATAAATTAATAATGTATAAACTGTTATAAGTTGCTCTCATAAAAAAAGTGCTTTGCTGTACAGTACTTGTAGTTTTACCTCTGTAATAGCCTTCTCCAGTATGTCCGCATATGTTTCAGGTGGCAATGTATCTTCAGAGACTGAGACACTTTTTATGGCTTCTTCTACCATCGCTTGAACTTCTGGATGGTCAGCAGTTATCTCTGTCATTCCTGAAATACAGATTTTTCAAGGCACTTTACTTAATTCTGAAATACTCATTTCCTCTGGTCAGAAATAAATGCCAAGCAATTAAATCCAGCCACTTTGTAACTGCAGTGCGGCAGTCATGTTAAGCAACATTGCACATTCATGCTAAAACAGAATTAAATGTCAGTTCTTCTGAATGCAGTTCTAGAGGGTTTTTCATAAAAATCTATTTTAAGGTCTTGGTCTGCTCTCTTTTTTTTTTTTTTAGAAAATAATTTTTAACTTTACAGTATTTTCTACAACTATGTGAAATGTTGTTTTAATATGTTGTGTTTAATACGAATGGAATGACATTTGTGTACGATCAGACACCTACAGCACCTGATAAATCAGAGGTCAAGACAGTGTCTTGTCAACAAACGAGAAGCCTTCCCTAAGATGCACAAATTGTTCATATTGGCTCCATTTTATTTTAATGGCTGATACAATAAACTGTAATTGTTTGGTGGTTTCTTTTTTTAAGGAAAAATCAGAGTTAGTTCACATTTTAGATACTAATTTGATAAAATTTGGTGCAGAACTGCTTTAAGCAACTGCAATATCTTTTCTATAGTTATGCCAAGATTTTTCACTGATTGTGTTGACACTTTTTGCATGCACAAATATACACCTTATCAGTTTACTTCTGCCAAGCTGCAAGATCCCTCAGAAAAGAACAATATCTTACTAAGTGCTTCTGTTCTGAAAAAAACCTCAATGTAACCCAAATGCCATACCAGACCTGTCAGTTTTCATGCCTAAAGATCTTACATTCTACTTCTCCAAGTTAAGAAATAGATCTTTCTTCCATCTCTTTTGCTGGTAAAGAATGTCACAATCAAAGGAAGAGTATAACTGAAGGAGCAGATGTTTTCCTTTAAAAAGACAAAGAAATTTCTAAAAACAACCCCAGAATCCTCATTTATTTAATTTCCATTTTAGATCCTTATAAATATATTTTGTCAATGTTCATTAGTTGGATGTACCTAATAATTCATCTTCCTTAGTTGAGGTAAAAGATCAGTCTGATCTGTATGAAAAAATACTATTACTTGTAAACCATGTGAGACTTACAAATATATTTATAACATATGGCATACATATAGGCAAAAACTCCTACTCCTGAATTCAGATCCTATTTTCACTTTTTTTTTCTTTGTATATGCATTAACATCTATTTTCTCTCTATCTATTAAACAATTCTGAAACAATCATGCTATAAGAAGATACAAAAGTGGAAATAGCAAACTTTTCATCAAAATACATGCTTAGATCCTACAAAGATCAGTAGGAGTTTTTTCCTTTGTACGCTAACATGATATTAACATCTTTCAATGACAAAATTGACTATTTCACAAACTCACAGAATCCCAGAATGGTAGTGTTGGAAGGGACCTTGAGAGATCATCCAGTCCAACCCTCCTGCTCAAGCAGGTCTGCCTAGATCTGGTCCCATAGGAATGTGTCCAGGTGCGTGTCCAGAGGAGACTCCACACCCTCCCTGGGCAGCCTGTACCAGGGCTCTCTCACCCTTACAGGAAAGAAGTTTTTCCTCATGTTCAGGTGGAACTTCCAGCTCATGCCCAGTACTCCTTGTCCTGTTACTGGACACTACAGAAAAAGACTCGTCCCAACTTCTTAACACATGTCCTTTAGCTAGTTATAAGTGTTGATAAGATTCCTGGTCCTTCTTCTCCAGGCTAAACAGCCCCAGGTCTTGCAGCCTTTCCTCCTAAGAGAGATGTTCCAGTCCCCTGATCATCTTGGTGGCCCTGCACTGGACTCTCTCCAGAAGTTCCTTATCACTCTTGATTTGGGGAGCCCAGAACTAGACACAGTCCTCCAGATGTGGCTTTACCAGGGCTGAGTAGAAGGGAAGGAGAGCTTCCCTTGACCTGCTGGCCACTTTCATTTTAGGTTTCTCAAAATGACAGTATCAGCAACAAGGGAAAAAAAAAAATAGTCCTAGAAGGGTAAATAAGGAGAAAAAAAAGATTATGTTTCATTTTTTAATCTGCAAGACATACTGAAGGCATGGAATAGAATGACATGCTTAAAATAATTTTTTTTTGGTTTTTTGGGTTTTTTTTTTAAGATGATGGCAGATTTTCCTAGTGTCTCCTCTTCCAAATTTACTCCCTGTCTGGTTTTAGTGGGTTCTTCAGAGTCATTTGCTGCTTAGACAGTACAATGCTCTTGGAAGTCTCCCATAGTTGTGAAATCATATTCACTTCACAGAAAACTAGATCAGTAGAAAACCTTTATACAAATACTTCACCACAAAATGGATCTGACTAAATCAGCTGTGTATCAGCTTCCTCTTCAACTGTAGTCTGTGGAATCCCTCAACATGACTTCTAAGAACCACAAGCCCTAGTGAAGGCAAGACTAGAAGCCATCAGTCTGTGAGACACAAATGGCTTTCTAGCAGTTCTGTTTTTTATATGTGAATTTCTCCCCTTAAAAGAGGTCAGAAATAGGACAAGAAAAAAAAAAAAGGAGAGTTTTAAAATGTTCAAGTCCTGAATCTTTCTTCAGTTCAACAGCTTTAATATCCTTCCCAGTATTCCCCTCAAAGAGAACAATGTGGTTGGTTGAACTGGGTGTCATCTGAATGCCTTAGGAGACTACAGTTGTCTGAGTATGTAATTTACCTTTTTATTTTGAATCAGAAGAGTATGTTTTAAGTGAATCTCCTGATCATTCTCTTCTAATGCTTCAGTACACACGGTAAAGCAGTCTTGAAACATGCAAACTAATTGATTCCTTTTGAGATACTACAGGCTGAAACCATGAAGTGTTCAGCCCATGAGATGACTATACAGCTAGTTGGAACATCCTCCATACATGACGTAGATATTGAGTCCTTAGCACCTGACCTACTGCTACAGTAGATAAAACCTGAGGATTTCTGTGGAGTTTCATAGTCTCGCTGTCTATCCTTGAATTGGATTTGGAAGCACTCAGGACAGTGAGGAGGCCATTTAACCAAATAAATCAATATTATCTCTTCTACATAATTTTTAGTGATTCTCTGTAATTGTCTCAAAAGGCAGAATTTACTAGGTACTTAACGAAATAATTTCCTTAGGAGTAAGAAATAGCTTTTGGGGTTCAAGCTTCCAAAAATACTCAATTTCCTCTTCTGAAGCTTTTTTTCTTCCTATGATAATTTACACCCTTCATTTTAGTTCTATTTTACAATAAAACTGTTTGAGCTCTACAAGGTTATTAATTAGGATTAAGATCTAATTAATCCTAATGTGATTTCACATATCTGTCCTCAGAAGTATTTACATAGCCAGATAAGTGGTACATAACATTGTTTAATCGTTTCAATTTTGGTGTCACAGTTCACCATCGCTCTTACTGAAACGCCAATGTTTTTTGCGTGCCTGTCACCAGAGGAATATACTGACTTCTCATCAGTATATTCTTGTCTTGCATGTGTCTACCCATTACAGAATCTTAAGGGTTAAAAGGGACCTCAAAGTTCAACCCCCCACCAGAGCAGGACCACCTAGAGTAGGTCACTTGTCCAAAAGTAATTAAAATAGAAAATTTACAACCAGTGTCAGTCAGAACCAATTTCTCCTTTCAAAGTGAGCTCAGAAAACTCTTTTTTAAATACTCGTGGCCCTTAACTTCATAGAATTTATATATACTTTCAAAAATACTTAATTCTGCTCAGCTCTTCCTTTCGCTGCATGTTCTTTTAATTCATATACAACTGTAACAACGTCTATATTATACAGCAAATTCACAGCAATTGCTTCAGTTAAATTATCTAAAGCAAGCAAGATAGCTTCAAAGACCATGGAGTATCTTATTTACCTGATTCTCTTGATTGTTCTTCTATTTCCAACCTATTTTTCACTGCTGCTATAGCCATTTCTACTGTAGCCTTTCGCACTTGCTCAATGGTTTCTTCTCTTGCTTCTTTTATATGGGGTTGAATGAGTTTGGCCATATCAAGAACCTAGTCAAATGATTTAAAAATAAAAGATAGTGAAATACAGCATCTTATCCAACTTCTATGCAATGAAATTAATTAGGAAAAACTCTGCAAATTAAAAAAACCCAACCAACATATCAATCAAGTGCTGGATTTTAGGGTGGAAAAAAATTCAAATTTGCATTTACATTTAATTATCTTAGATACAAAAGTTATTCCTAATATCCTTATGCTAAGACAAATAATTTACATATAAACATTTGCCTTACAAAGAGGGTAAATAAAAATACTTTTGAAATTTAGCTACTTTTATAGAAATGAATTCACTGAATTACTATGTTTCCTCTGCAATCTGTATGTTTGCAATATCTCTCTTACCAAAACAACAGGAATAAGAATGTACTTAACTAACTGCCAAGCCTCAGCTGATACCATTGTTACATAAGACATTTACAAACCTACCTTTCCCTTATATTTGTGTGCAATGAGGTTACAAATAGTTGTTCTTCCAGAGAATGGAGGACCAAATACTAGCACTTTACACGGAGGAATTGGCATTGGTGGTAACAGGTAAGGCCGTGGATTCAGCATAAATTTTTTCAGTGCCTCTGGGGATGACAGTACATACATTTTACCTAGAAAACTTAAAGCAGAAAAGAGGCTAACAGATACAGACAGTTATGTTATAAAATATAAATAAAATTTTTAAGATGTCAAATTCTGCTAACCTGACAGCCAAGTCTGGGTTTCCCATTACAATGTCACCTTCTTTTAGAGCCACAGGACATGCTTGCCCCCACCTGCTTCTACGCCATCGATATCTGGGTGCTATTAGTTTGAAAGACGACAGAACTCGTAGAAGTTCATCCTGTTTATTAAAACAATAAAAACAACATACGTGATTTTTGTCTGAAGCTACATATGCCTTGCTCTTAGTCTTTTCTGATATATTTTCTTGGAAAACAAGCACACCTAAAAAGAAAACCACATCACATTTTTTAGCATATTTTTTCAAATCACATATTTCAGAATTGAAGGACAATTTTAAGAAGAAACTATTTAGTTTTCAATTATATTTAATAAAAATAATACTTGAAATAGTTCCCTTAGGCTTCAGGTATTTCAAAAGTTTAAAATGATAGAACAAATGAAGTACAAATCAGGCATATTGAAGACAACAGAAAATGGCCAAGATTTCTAAAGGGAATGAAGAAAGGAACATAGTCTGTGCAGAGTAATAGCGAGGTCAAACTATCTCTTGTAGGCATGCAGAAATGTCATAAGCTAGAAGTAAGTCCAATAAAGCATTTACAGAAGTTGAACAGTGAGTGAATCCTAAAGCTTACAGTGACTTTAAATTATTCAGAATAATACAGGCAAGTGCTCATTTGAAGAACTGAAGAAGGACCTTCAGATTCCAGGAAGTGAGACCTAAAAATAGCAGTTTTACACAGAAAATTATGAGTTGTAATTGAATGTCTCTACTCAGGAACAGATCTTGCAATTATAATACATACTTCCATGAAAACAATAGGTCAATGCCCAAGAGTAGTTAGAAAACCAACCTGAACATTAGGAATGTTTAGCAAAGAGAGAATAGAAGATAAAGTTTTATTCTTTATGGTGTAAATCCTGCCTTCATCTATGCTGCTATGTGCATTCTGCCATCCTAATCTCCAAAAGAGTACAGTAGAACTGGAAAAGGCTCAGTAAAAGATAATATGACTGATCAATCACACAAAAAGATTGTCACATAAGAAATAAGATTAAGTAGAGTGGAATTCTTCAGTCCAGGAACAAAAGAGATATATAAGAACACGATAGAATTCTGAAATCATGAGTTATTAGAGGACAGATATAGAGAACTAAAGTATTTACTGATTTTTGCATATCAGCAATTAGAGAACACTGAGCTAAAAGGCAGCAGGTTCAACATAAAGAAAAGCAGTCTGTATATAATGTCTAGTTAAGCTGCAAACTCCTTGACTCAAATACTGTGGATAGTAGAAGCTTAGACATAGACTAACACACACTAACTAAATAATAAATACAGATGACCTCTGAAAGTCTTTTGCTTGTGAAATTGTTGAGGACTGAGAAAACAGAAAAGTGAGAGTGCTTCTCTGAGAAGGTATAGCTGGGTCTTCCAGTTACAGTACCATTCATATACGCAAAGTTGTGTTTAAGAAATAGGAAAGATGACTGCAAGTGAATATAGGTGAAAACATTTCTACAAAGGCTTCTGGTTTTCACTCTTATTTGGAAGGGACACATTATAATTGTCATGATTCAGCATAATTTAGCAATAATTTGTCATGTTGCTAATTAATTATGGGAAATACACCATATGTGATTTCACTTATGGAGGGTGTTGCTAAATTATTATTACCATGCTATTTCTCATTCAGAAAAAGAGTAAAAGCTGAGCTAAGAGTCAGATGCTGAGATTCTTATCTTTCACCTAAAGTTTCTTCCTATTCTTGGAAGAAATTATTCCTCTATTGCTAAAACAAATATATTGTTCCAAGTTTTATTATAATATGCCAACTTCTTTTTCATGACAGACCTTTACTTTTCAAACTCTTTTACGTGAAATATCCTAAATTGACATGTCTGGGAAATCAAGGTTCAAAAATATGTCTTAATTGCATGGTAAAAAAAAAAAAAAAAAAGATGTTACAAGCTTATATCAGAAAATAAAAAATATTTTTATAATTATTACAGTAAGTGACATTTTCAAAAAGCATACTTACATTTTTCAGTCCCTCCAGCATTTCCTCCTCCTGACTTTGAAGCGTAGTTATTGGAGCTCCATTTTGAACACCCAGAGATTGAAGTCGAACAACCACTGACTGAAGAGGAAATAACTCTTGACTTAATACCAATCAAAACTGCTTTTGTGATTTGAATGACCTCCAAAGTATTTTATAAACTGTAACTTACTGCTAATATGGTTGGAATTATTATACAACTTGATTATCTTTACTATCAATTTTCCATTGTAATGGTCACAAAAAGATCATAAATGAGGAAATTATATGTTCCAACTCTGTAAAATTAGTGAGGTCCACATAGGACTATTCTTGGTAGTGAAGTTAAGCATAAATTGAAAGAACGCCTACAAAATTATAATTGCTTCAATTTGTTTCAATTAACAGCAAAATGCAGGAGCATCTCACTTCCTACGTTGTCAAAGACTATCTCAATTTAAAACCCCATACTTTAGGTTCTGATTGGAAGCAATTCCTGTTTCTGAGGCAGAGGATGAGATTATTTAACTTCAAATTTTATCACTGTGTTTTTTCACAGAGATAATGTGTTGCTATTTTATGACCTGAAAATACAGACACAAGCACTCAGCAGAATTGTTAAAAGAATGAAGTGTCTTTACAGTTTTTACACTGTGAAACAATATCAAAGTCTATAAAAATGTTGTCATTATTTTAGAGAGCAGCACAAAGTAAGTCAATTCTGTAAATATTTTATACTGAAAATGTTTTCATATCTCCTGTTAATAATAATATTTTACATTAATATGCAAAGTGCTAAAAACATATGGATACAATACAAAAGAGTTTACAGCTTCTCTACAAATATTGTGGTGTAACATATATGTAAGCCTGGAGGCAGTACAGAGTATCTTATAATTGTTTTAGTAGAGTAACAAAAGCAAGCATCTCAAAGGTTATGTTTTTTAACAGTTATTGAGTTTTATACACACCTTAAAATTTTACCAACACTTTAATACAGAAAATAATCCACAGAATGAAGAAATTATTTTCTAGTGAAGGTCATCTAAGTTGGTGCATAGCTTACTTACCACAAGGAGATCATCTGGTTGTTGATTTCCATCTAGTTCAATAAGATACTCACAATCCTGTTCAGCCATCAAGTCCTGCATAACAACAAAGTCATATCAACTGAGTATACTCAGATAATGACATTGAGTTAATTCTGTTCCTACACATAGAATCATATAATTGTTTGGGTTGGAAGGTACCTTGAAGATCACCTAGTTCCAATCCCTTTGCCATGGGAATGAACACCTTCCACTAAGACCATGTTGCTCAAAGCCCTGTGCAACCTGGCCTTGAATATTTTCAGGCATGGGGCAGACACAAGCTCTCTGGGCAAAGCTGGACTCCTTTTATTCTTTTTAAAAACTTTTATTTGGTGATGAATTAATACAGAGAAAATTCCAAAACTGGAATTACAATGGGCTCAGGAACCAGATTAAATGTCCGAGCTCAAATGCAAGATTGCTACAAAGAATCAAGATTCAGTAACACTTTGTATGTTCACCCAACTTCTAATTCTCTGCTGGAAACTTGTGACAATGTCAATTAACAGATTTCTTGGAAATAACACCCATAAGACCAATTTTTAAATTTTGGTTCTGACTCTCAATTTCTGTAACCTTCCCCCCCCACCCCCCCTCCATATTTTCAATTTTCTCATTAGGAAAGAAGATACTGGACTACAATAGATATCCTATGCTGACTACAATAGATATCCTATGTCTGTTTTTAATGTCTCTTTCTGAGGACTGAGAACACTCACTTCATTCCTTACAGGTGGTTTAACCCAAGCCCTGAAAAAGCTGAGTGAAGGTGACTTTATAACTTTCTAGGTAACATATTCCAGTTCTTCACTGCACTTATGCCCAGAGTTCACACCTGTAAAATTTGCTTTTGTGTAATATCATCTCAATTATTGACAGTTTATGACTATCTAAAACCTCACAGACTGCAGATTGTCTGTAGTACTGCCTAGATAATTATTTTAGATGCTGTAGCTGTTCATTAGATTTTCTCCCTAAATGTAGTAATTCACACTTATTTCTACTCGATTTCTTCCTAACAATTTATCATGAAATTGGTCTGTTCTCTAAAGCTCTTTCTATCTCTCTATCATAGTTCAGTGCAATCCACATATCTTATAAGCTTTCTTTTCAGTTTCATTATCTCAACCTCTACCTGGGCCAACGGTAGACCTCTATTTTCTTTTAATCTATTAGTGGACCACTATGTTTATTAATACATTAACCATCAGTGAAGCCTAAGACAGACATACCAGGTAGTAGAATTTGTTGAAAGTGTTAAAGTTTGGTTAAAATCCTAAAGTAATTTAATCTAAACATCTTTCCATGAGTTTGCTTACAAGAAATCAATGAGATTGTATAATGATAAAAGATAATACATTTTTTGCTTTCCACTTCACAACAGTAACGTTTGTTACTCCTGCAAAAAAATATTACACCAGTTTTGCACAATTTCAACCTTTGTGGTTGCCTGCACATGGAGATTAATGAAGAGAAAACCCAGAACTAATTATTGTGTTGGACCCATTCTGTTTTTCTGGGGTTTTGCAAACTTAAAAAACAGTGCAAGACATTTGAAAAAAAAATCTTTTGTTACACATAATCATATTATTTTGCTGTCTCTTACGTCTAAAGGGTGAAGCATTATATCCTTATACAGTCCAACTCTCTCCTCCACATTTTCAAGAATATCTTCTGGCCTCTGCACTAACTGATGCAAAACTTCTGATGTCATAAGTGGTTTTTCTGCAGGCTGCAGAACAAAAAGTTAAATATTTCAAGATACAGCAATAAAATAATGTGCTAATTTTTGTCTTTACTCCAAAGAAATAAAGTAGCTTTCCAGAGTATTGCAGTGAGTATTAGCTCAGTGATTGTTGACTGTGATCCTATTCTGATGAATTGTAGTTTCCAAACATTGAGAAGAACGTGCCTAGAACTTTCATTGCTAAGTCTCTGGCCAGCATTATAAACCACAACAATTAAATCTGAATTCAAAATTAATACCGTCATGAAAAAGAGAGAAAATCCATTGGTAGTAGTCTAGGACCAAAATCAGAATACAAGCTAATATCTATCCTACAAACACTAGCAAAACTTGCTACAATAAACAAAAATTAAGAACTTTGGGTTAGACCAAGAGATAGACAATATCGAGTCACTATTCTCCAGATATACTTTCATTTATAGCAAGAAACAGACTTCTGAGTTACAGACTGAATAAAGGCTAAGATGCACATTAATCACCACTTGCTGTCATTTAAACCTATCGTTTCAGTATCATCTCTAAAGTCGAAAAAAATTCATTCATAATGTAGTATGATGAAATTTTAGAATATTGGAATTTGTTCCGCTTTGTCTAGAGAACATCATAATTTATATTTTGCAACGTTTAGAAATTAGCACTATTCACCTCCTCCTCTTCCTGCTCTTCATCATCTTCTTCATTCTTTTCATCTTCTTCTTCATTCTCTTCTTCATGCTGATCTTTCTCTTTCTTACACTTCTCAATAACATTAGGATCCCACTGGTTCCTCTGATACACCTGTCCTGATTCAGGGTGTTGCCTTTGTCCTGATATTCTGTGGCATAAGTCAAAGTCTGAACACTGGCAAAAAATCATTAAAGGGAAATCCTGTGTAAATTGTACTGCTACAATACTGTTTCTTTTTCCTGAAATTGTGGAATTGGGGATAGGAGTCTGTTTGGCAAATATTTGGACTCATAAACTTCTGAATAAACATAACATAACATAATAAACATAACATTCTGAATAAACACAAAATTTTCTAAAGCAGCAAATATGAAAGAAAGACTTAAGTGTAGTTTTTCCGATCTGCATTTTATATTTCATATTAGAAGTATAGCCACTACTTGAGCACATTTTGCCATGGAAGTTATACTTTGTAGTGTAACAAGTGTAGGTGTAGTTTAAAGATAAAAGTATTTTGCAGACAGGCTTGTGATTGTTGTTCCTCTGACCTCTCAGAGCTCTACTATTACCCAAAAGTATAGTCCCACTGTGTCAGAGGCAGTTTGGAGCTCTAGAAGAGTAAGCAATGGTCTTTCCATAGAATGTCCTACTGACACAAATTTAGTTTAATATTAAACACAGATAAATCTGGATGCAGTCTGTGGTGGTGAAGTTTTCTTATAGTCAGGATTGAGAGGTCTGCCTAAGAAGTTTATCCTAACTAAACATCCTAACTGTAACATTTACCCTAACTAAAATGGTTCCTTCACAGCTAATAGTCTGTTTCCCACTTCCCACTGTGACCTGCCCACTTCTGAGCTAAAATAATCCTGGCTGTGCCACTCCATCTCCTTCACCAAGAGCCTTCTTTCTACAGTGTCACATTATGCACTGTTTGATTCCATCTTAGAATTGTGGCTGTTAACAAGCTACTTAAGGAGTCCATCCATTCCAGGGATGGTTACCTGACTTTGTTAACTTTGAAAAGATTGTTTTTTCTCACCTCTGTTTGTTGTTGTTTTGTGAGTTTTTTTTTCCTGAAAAGATATGCTGGCTGGGACTCTGTAATCACTTGTCAGAGAACAGGGGAGCAGAGGGAAAGATGCTGTCTCAGTGTTTGCTCATTATGATCATAGCTTCTATCTGACCTATCCTAAATTGTACTTGCATTAATTAATACACACTTGAAGGCCCCAGATCTTCAACAGGTCTTAAGATTGGTATCTTCCAATTCTAATATGGAATTGGAGGTGGGGCACAACAAAAAAATAATCATTCCTCTTTTCTAAATCATTAACACATATCCTGAAAACATATATGAAAAATCTGAGATAACGTGAAAATATTGTAATTGTTAAGGTCAAATTTTTCCAGAAATGGAGAACTGACTTCTGCAGAAAATACATTGGTTTTGATATTGCATTGCTAGCAACAGGCACACTACACTTATTTCCTGAGGTATCCCTTGAAATATACAATACTTTAGGATATTTCTGTGTTTCTATGGTGAGTCATACAGCTGCAATGACTGCTGTATGACATAGCACATTTTGAAACAGTGAAGGAGAAATTGATCAGACATGGTTCTTTTAAAAAAAGGTGTATTTTCTGTTCCTTTTCTTGGAGAGACAAAATTTCTCTAAATTGATCTGCTAACAGTATTACCCACAGTTATCTAGAATCTCCCTTCTTCCTTTCTTTTTACTATATTGAAAATGGTTACAATTCTGACATATTGGTGAAAATAGCTTGGGCCCACTGAAATAAAAGACAAAATTACTCATTTGCCTTTGGAGCAAGAATTTTTAATGAGCATTCAGCCTCAGTCATCTTCCTGGTGGAAAAGATAATGTAACTTCATAAAGTTAAGAAATCTGTTTCTTTTCCAGTGTAGTTAGTATCACTTTTCTATTTGTACTATTGCACATGAAACTATACAAAATATATTCTCAAGAACTGAGATTTCCCACTATCTGGTGTTAAAACAAAGATTGACTTTCTGTAGCTGAAAAAAATCAAAACTGCCTGAACATTAGCACCAGAATATGTTTCTCTGATGTTTTATAATCTTTCCATGAGCATAGGAAAAAAAGGAATCATTCACAAATTTTCATTATGCATGGTCAAACAAACTAGGTTTCAAAAATACGGAATTAAGACAAACATGGACTTAAATCTGGCAAAGTGATAGACTAGGTCCAGGCACTGAAGCTTAGCATCTTACAAGCCACAGAGATATGACAACTAGAATCAAAATCCCAATGAGAGCACACCACCAGAGTATGATTATTCAGAGTTGCCTTGGATGGTCATTCTACACATTCAGAGTAAAAAATGAAAATAATCTAGTTGATAAGAAATAAAATGTTGCAAGGGGAAATGCCTGAACCCTTGCTCATGATTATACATTCTGTTAATTTGTCTGCAGAGTGTCTGGCAAAGTTTGGTGTAGGCTACCTAGTATTCTCCCTGGTGAACAGCTGGGCACAAGTTGGAGAATGGCACAGGCCTAGGGCCTTTCCAGGAGAGCAGGTTGGACACAGCCACCCCATTCAGACTAACAAGACAGGTTAGCTGTGTTCTGCCAAACCATCTGGCTAGGTACATGAAGAGCTGCTCTTGTCTTATTTTCTAACATGGACATAGCAAATAGCTTTTAAGTTACATTGAGGAAGTCCTCTTAATCGTACTCTAACAATGATTTAGGTTTCTCTGGTTGTATCAGAGTAACTGTTATAAATTAATTGGTATGTCACATTAATACTCATGAAGAAATTGTGATTTGTAAATGAGATGAACTAATAATGACTAAGAAGCAGTTTCACAATTAGTGAACTAAAAAACCCAACCAGTTTTCTTTCTAACTTCCATATGAGAAGTTTCTTTCAGAAATACAAGAACGGCAGATGTACATGTATCCAAAATCCCATAATTATCATGTTATTCAAAGTTTTCTTTTCTTGAAAACCCGTATTTTCTAATTAGCAGAGGTACAAAGACTGAAACTGGAACTGAAGTCTTAAGAAATCCTCCTTGTTTTACATGAGCAATGCTTATAACGGAAAAAAACTAGTGTAATTCCATTCCGATATGAAAGAGAGCTATTTTTATTCCTCAACAAATACTATACTCAAATGCACAGAGGGAAATATTATCTTTTGACTTTGCAGCATATTAGTCTACTAATAACTAGGAAAAATACTACCAAGTTACTGAAGATTACATTACCTTAATGTTAATCAGGAAATCCGGTTTTAATTTTAGATACTTTATTTTTTCTATTTGCTGTGAAACAGTCATGTATTCCTCTGAGAGAGAAGGAAATCCACTGAGAACATAACCTGCCAAATACATTTTGTTAAATATATCTTTTAGAAGGCTATGTGAAATACAGGACTGGTTATACTCGTCTCCTTTAAACAATACATCTATTTAGTGGCACAATTTTAAACCAAGTACATGACAACACTAGTAAAATTGTGCACTCATGTCTGCTTCTGATGAAATACAGGCAAAAAGGTGCGATGTTTTCTACTTGATATGGGACTCTCAAAGTTTGATAACTCAGATAACAAATACCAGGAATATATAGGCATTAAAGATCATACTTGGACCATTTGCTTCAGGTGCTTAGCTCAGACATTGTAGTAGCTAAAAAGTGACAAGCTTTTAGGGACCATTTTTGCCATTTCCTAAAAGGCATTGCAAAAAGTTGCCACTCTATGATACAAAGCATTTAAACTAGGGAGTCCAGACTTTTTACACAACCCTGAAAGGTCTTCAACAATAAAAGGAGCCTGAACAGCAGTCTGGGATACATAGTGCTCCTCAATGTTAAGACATCTCAAATGGAGGCACTATGCACACAGCATGCATACTGAAGTACCTAATCTGGTAAGCATCCATTCACTCAGGACTCACAGTGTTGAGTCCTCTTTGGCAAGCAGTCTCTGACTATATATAATAAGCATGGTTGTAATAATACCTTTTTCCCAGTATTAGAGTGCTTAGCCTCGTAGATGAACTTCAAGTTCCCCAGACAGTACTACTAATGGCTGCATGCAGTGCAGTAAGAACTGTGGTATAGCAAGGCACTCAGTATTCACGAGGCCAGAATGAGAGACTAAATAAGGATCAGCTGGATTTTTTTAGGCTAATAATTAGAATATTCCCTTAGAGAAATGGTGCATGCTGCAAATGTTGATGGCATTTAAGTGAAAGTCTATACAGCACAAAAACATTGCAAGAAGCCTAAGAACCAAAGTCTTCTTTTCCTTTTGTGAGCTACTATCCATAGAGGCAAAACTAGAAAAAGCAAGAGAGTATAATGTATAGTCATTCTTCTAGGAAATGAGAATCTTGGATTCTAAGTTGTCAGTAATTTCAGTGAATTCTAACTGGTAGGGAGATGTGGGGAGTGTATACAGCCTCTGCTTATCAACAAATCCTGGACAACAACAGCTGATGCAGGAGGAATGGGAATGTAACACGTGAAAGGATTATCCCAAAGTGTTTGTTCTCTGAGATGATGTTTGCCTCCTAATCGATAATGTTGTGGGGAGACTAAGAATGATGAAGTTTACCTAAGGTAATCATCAACCAGGTCAAATAGTAAACAGGTGACTACCAAGAAAGTGTTGAGGTTATTCTATTCCTTGCTATTTTTGTGTATCTGCAATGCAAAAAAAAAATGGTCTGGCTACAAGAACAAAACTTTTATCAACTTTATAGTCAGGTTTACGTCTGTAGTCCTCTGTGATACACACATCTTAGTCATTTGTCATGAGGCTGACTCAAAGGTGGGAATTCAGGTGACACAGACATCTCTTCAAACTTTTATTAAAGTCTTGACATATGGATTAAGAGATTGGTATTTCTGCTGCTACTTCTTCCCTCAAATTTTTGTTTCCTTATCATTTCTCCCCCCCTTTTCTTTTCTTTGTTTTCTTCCCTGTTTCCCTGTCTTTAACCTACTGTTTTAAAAGCTAAGTTTCATCGGATAAGGCTGCAGCTTTTGCAAAACTGTTCAGTCTTGGACTACAGAAGGAACAAAAATGATTGCAGCTGGAAGCTATAGAAGCCTGCTAGTTTTCAGAGAAGTAGAAAGTTAACATCTTCTTAGCACTATAATCTGTCCCTCTCCTATAATAGGAATTTGAAATAAAATCAGTACCAGAAAAGTACCTACATTTTCTTTTATTTTCTTTCCATTTAGTAGTATGTTTGTTTTCAGGAAAGCGAGTTCAGACTCTAGCAAGATCTGCAGCACTATCCTTAGCCTCAATTAACATAATCTTCCCTTAAAAAAGAATTATTACTACTACCAATACTATTCTCTTGTAACCTACTCTCGGTGATGAAATGCAAAGGGAATAAATAATGTTGTAAGAAAAAAGCAAAAAATACCATAATAGTTTGCATTCTCAATAACCTGTTTTCCTTATTTTTCATTATTTTAAATGTTAAAATATTTTTGCTGGTGGATTTTGTTGTTACAAAACGGTTCAAGAAAATAAAACCACTTGTATTTTAAATCTGAAACTTTTTCTAACTAGATGATATTCCAAACAAGAATCACAACAACACTTAAAATTTGAGGCAAATTAGTTTTCTCAAAATAAACACAACATAGGGTCAGTATGACACTTCCTGATCTCCCATATTGGTAAATTAATTCCTAAATACACCTGCAGATTTCCTGTAACCTGAAAAGCACAACAAAAAGTGCTACCATCTACTAAAAATATATTATATTTGAGCAGTAATGGATGCAAAATGTGTCAAAATTATAGCCAGATGATTCTAAGAAGCTTAGCCTTCAAATAAATATACTTACCAAAATGAGTAACTTCTGGTGACTCAATCTTTTTCAGAATCATTTCTGTAACCAGTTCCTCAGAAATACTTTGACCTTTTAACAACAGTTCTTGACACTAAGGTAAAATGCAAGACATAGTCTTATACACTATGTATTTGTCAAGAATGACAAAAAACTTGCTAGAAGATTAGACTTTTACCTTAAGCCCATATTCTGTTTCTTCCTGAATATTTGTTTGAATTACCTCCAAAGCTGAGGAAGCACATCAGATAGAACAGAAAAAAAAAGAATGAATTAATCAATTAAAAGTATTTTATATACGGACATGTAAATACAGATACATACATACATACACACACACATAGAGGCATGTATGTGTGCTCCAAACAACCAGACTATTTTTGAATGAGCAGTCATTATATTTAGGGCCATTATTATATTTTGTCCACCCAGAACTTGGTGCCTTCTGGCAGTGTGTGGGCAGATGCTTCTCCCCACAATTTAACCCTATAGAAACTACAGACAAATGCACAATAGCAGCTTGTAGGACTATTTTAACTACTGATTGATAACAAATTAGTATTACTGCTGTGTAATGCAGAGATATGAGCTCAAACACTTCCCAGATTTTAAAAGCAAGTTTTAGAAAAAGAACAGTTTAGACATACAAAACTATTTGCTTTAAAAAAAAAAAAGCCCTTAAAGCTCTACTCCTTATATAGCCTAATTGTCTAAAATTAAATAAATACTGCCTGCCCTCTGCCTCTGTGGACAGTGACATCATAGCAGAATGATCCTGGAAGTCTGTCATACTTCTATACTATTGAAATTAATAGATATAAAAAAGTTTTTAAGAATGACCCTTACAGCTACATCTACATTATGAGTAAACCAGGGCAGGGAAAGGTCCTCAAGTTGGATGGCTTAGGTCTACAGAGCTAAAATCTTTCTTCCCAAAACACAGTAGCTGCTTGTAAACAGTTCCTGCCAGTTATGATGACTCTTGTGCATACTGTCCTTCATACTAGCAACGAGTGTTCAGGACAGCAGTACTTTCCATATGCCAAAATTAAAGTGTACTGACAATTCAGACAACTGAAAAGCAGCACTTTACACATAACCCCGTCCCTGTTTTGTTTATGAGTTTTGTCATGAGTTTTGTTTTGTTTATGATACTTCATTGGATAAATGAATAGACAGTATTTAGTTAACTTAAAAAAACTGTGAACAGCTTTCCAACTTAGTAATTCTCTATCTTATTTTGTTTGTTTGTTTCCAAAAATAACACAGTACAGGACATTAAAACAAAGAAGTGAGTCTAGTGGAGGGTACCAAGATGATTTAAAGTGTTGAGTGTACTAAAATAGGCCAAAAAAAAACCTGGCCTTGTTCATCCTGGAGAAAATAGGACAGGTCTTACTGCTATCTAAAACTGGTTACTGGGAAATCATAAAGACAGCCCCATTGTTTTGACCAAAGTGCAGATGGGACAAGAAGTGACAGACAGAAGTAAGAACGTAAGAAATTCCAATGAGCAAATGAGAAAGCACTTTTTCATCCTGAAGGTGGTCAGATATGATGTTTGCCCAGAGACATGGTAGAAACTCCATCCTTGGAGATATTCCAGACTCAAATGGACACAGCCCTGAGCAACGTTCTCTAGCTGACCCTGCTCGGAGTGGAAGGTTGGACCCAATGACCTCTGGATGTCCTCTAGGCTAAATTATTCACATTTATGTGTGTTGAATTTGTTTCTTTTTTTTAGATGTGGAAAAATTAAACTACTAGCAAAAGTTGAAAGAAGATGTGTGTGTACACGTGTGAGGATACAATGGACACAAGAATAATAAAATAAATATAATGAGTAAAAGAAGAAATTAATAATTTTCTGAATCTACTAGAAATAAGGCAAAAAAATGTAATAAGTGAGATTTACAGCAGTCATTTAGAAAAGTTTTCTAGTGGCAAAGATTATTACACACATAGATTGCCTAGACATTTTTAAAACCAAATTTGATAGATATTTGTCAGTAGTAGTTTAAATGCATTCAAACAGTGTATATTGGCTTAAATACATTCCTAAATTATGTTCTGTGTTTTAGACTAGGTATTACTTTTTTTTAGACAATTCTATGAGTTAAAAATTGTATATGTACATAAGTAAAAAACCCAAAAACTTTATTAAAAGTGAATTTAACATACTGTAATTCCAAATCTTCAAAATAAGAGTAAGATACTTCATTTGATAAATAACTCTACATATTCACAGGAATGTGAAATGCAACAATACCCACTAGAGGGCTTTTATTAGAACAATAAAAAAACCTAGGGGGCACACTTAAAAGAAAAAGTGTAATAAAAATTGACATATAAAGAGTTCACTTGAGTGAATTGAGATTTGTGAATTATAATGTTACAGATACAAAAATATTAACAGGGCTTTAAAAAATGTACTGATTTTTAAATTATGAGTTACTGCTGAGAAAATTTGTACAAACTAAAAATGGCAGAGATTTAATTATTTTCCGCAGGAATCTACTTTCTTGCTGAGATGCCTCAAAAAAAAAATCTCTAGCAATGTCTTGACAGGGAATAAGATAATGATATAAGCAACAAGTTTTACTCTACAGGCCTTCAAAAATCTTTCATTAGAGGAACTGCCAGAAATGGTGCTGGATAGCTTAAAAAAATTCAATGACATTTTGTATTCTAGTAAGTGCATAGTGGGAAAAATTAACTACACCTTCTGAATCAGATATTTTTGGTTTAGAAATTGGAAGGTGCCAGCTCTCGTTCCTTTGCTTCTGTTTCCTGGAGTACATTCCTCCCTGTATTAGGCATTGCACAATCAGAAAGGAAAGATTTTCCTATTTTTTCATGGCATGTATGAGAAAATCCGTGCTCCCTGGAGTTTAATGAACTGCCTCCATATGAACTGGAAGAGTGAAATGAACCATCTTACAGGACTGGGAATACACTTGACTATCATGTTATGTATATCCCCCTTCTGGACAAAAGAAATAGAGTGATTCCTTAAGCCTCTCTATATTAAAAGGCCATTTTTCAGCAATTGCATTTCTGGCAAGATGGCTAGTTGGTCCTCATCAGCCGTCTTTACTGCAATCAGAAACTTGACATTTTGAATTACAGGGAACAGTGAGGGTATTCTAAACCACTAGGTACTATGAAGCCAATGTAACATTACAAATACAGAACATGTGTTTACCTTCTATGAAAATGCATTTCCATATTTGTGCTAGTTTTCTTGCTAATGTTTTCTTTCCAGAACCCTTTAATGAAAAAGACACATTTAAATGAAAAAATGGGCAGAAATAAAAAAAAAATCCAAACATATTACACACAAAAGAATATACTTTCATATGATAAACATGATTAAAAGCTACCATCAGGATTAGGGCCCCAGAGTTACGCACTGGGAAAACACAGTCTTTTTAATATCATCTTCTATTTTACACTTCCTAATCTACTATTACTGCCCTTTGCAGTTAATCATTTCCAAAGTAATTACACTGACTTTGTCTTTGAGTAACTCTATCTAAAACTCAGATACAGTTTCCCAAAAAGTCCTATGAGAAATTCTTTGGGACTCAAATTTATTATCTTCAGTCTCAAAGCAAATTACGATGCATCTGTTCAGCTGTTTCTGAGCAAGATACACAGGGATAGTATTCTTTGACTAAAACAATGAATACATTAAAATTGTCCCTGTTAGTCTTGAAATCTGCTATAGATACTGACAAAATGTTTTTATCATCACTCACTTGAATCCTGAGGAACCAACATAAACAAAGAATAATGAGCCCTCTAAGAATACAGCTACTTGAATGGGATATTACAAAACTCACCATCTTCCACCCTTAGAATGATGCCCTTTTCTCAAGGACCTACAAGACCTGTTTTGACCATCTTTTTGCCTTGGATAAATTTTGCGATTAAGAAATAGTAAAAATTAGACAAATAAATCCCACTCCCAGACAAAAGTGTATCAGCAAACACTCCAGCCTACTCACATCTTACATATTAAAGGTGTGATGAGACCGCATGTATTTGGTTTTGCTTTAATGACATTATGTTAATATATATCTTTTAAGTTAAAGAGATGCTCTACACATCAGCCATATAAATAAGACATTATCATAACAAAAGAATATTACATGTTCTTCCCTATTCACCAGGCCTGTGCAATTTCAATACCTGAAAATTTGTTTTACTATCAAGCAGCTCCTGAAGGCAATTATTTCAGATAAGCATATATATTCATTGTATCTTTATTGCATTATCTTTTAGTAAGTATTTTATGCTGGTTTGGTCTATAAAAATGTAAAGTTATCTTTTTCATGTAAGGTTAGAAATTTGACAGTTTAACACTAGGTGAGCCAGTCCACTGTAGTTTTTTACTGAGCTGAATGCACTCTTTCAAGTCTCATAGTGACCACAGGCTATCAATTTATACACTCTCATGTGATGTTTTTATTTCATCCACTTGCAGAACATCATCCTGCCTCCTTTCTTAGTTTGGTCTGATTTGCAGTCAGCAAACTGGACCCAAGGAGTAAGAAAGGATGAAGGCTTGTGCAAATAACTAGGGACTTGGAGCCTTCCAGTCTGTTGAAAGTCTTTGGAAAAAAAAAGGAAACACAGCTTCATCTTAGCACTGTGGCCATTTTCCATGATATAACCTGTCCCTGTCACGAGACTATGTGCTGGCACACTACATCACATAGGATGGCTCTACATTATTATGTGATGTGGTGCAGAGAAGGACTGGGGCTTGATTTGATGGGTCAGCTGTCACTGAAGTTTGGGCTGATTGCTAGTTCTAGGTGCACACCATTTATCTCTCTACATGCTCAACAGGATGAAGCAGATTTCCATATAGTCATTTCAGGCTCTGTTGTGGTACCTAATGAAATGCCACACAAATACAGAGGGCAAGCTGCTAGAAGAACTCATTTTCACACTGGAAGTGGTGTGCTCTGAAGGCACCTATCACGAGCAGCTGAAACGTTCTAGAGGAAAGCAGCTTTCAGGGTACATGAGGTATGATTGAGCATAGACATAAGGCAAAGTTGCACCAGAAAAGAATCCCCTCAGCAAACTAAAGCACTAATATAAAACCACCCATAGAGTCTCCTACATGTGGGGAAATGTATGGCATATAATTAAAGCAAAGTTTTACTATGAAAGTTAAAAGATTCAATAACTCATTGCATGTCTGTAGGTCTGTACATTAACCTGAAATTCTTTTATGTCTTTAACCTATCAAGTTTTAAAAAAATTAGAATACTGAAATAACATGAAAACAATCCGATTGCCAATGTGAAAAGAGAAGAAAACTTTTTTGAGCAATGTGTGTTTTTTAAGTACAGTAATCACTTTTTTTTTGTAGTAACGGACTGGTCACTCAGGCCCCAAACTGGCTTAATTAAATGAGATTATAATCTTTACAACACTCTGTAGGTCTTTGATCTTTTTGGCAGCATCACTAAACTATGTTTTGAAAGGAAAAGTACAATTGTTAGCAGAATATCTGAAGAAAAAACTTCTATCACACATCTTACTGGCTTTCCAAGGATAAGTAAGCAAGTGGGCTTGGACAGCAGAAAAGATTTTTCAGCTTCATCTTCATTAAAGATATCTGCAAAGGGCTCAGCTTGTTTTCCCTCTTGTGAAGCCATATATTATCTAAGACTGGGAGGAAAAAAAAAAGTGCTTATAAATTCAGTAGCTTACATATGTGTAAAATGATACATACTTAAAAATGGAACTGGATAATAATAATGTGATACAAAGTGAATGGCGTTGTAACTTCCTTCTGGTCCCTGAAATGGTCCACAGTCCTTCTAAGGTCTTTGCTTGGGAGTTTCAGAAGAGCCCCACTATGGTCAATGCACCTACTTGCTGCCATGTCCACTGCTACGTACTGGAATAAGGCTTTGGGGCATTACGCTGCGGTTCACGGTCAGTTCTGTGACCCTCTCATAAGTTTCAGCTCAAAATTTGGCTGGTTCTTTCAAACAAGTAAGAGTCCATAGATGCGAGGAGCTTGATGAAGCACGTCTGAAGGAGGCCAAACGACACTTCCCTTTCATTACAGGGGCACTTAAGTCTCAAACCCTGCCCAACTCAGTAATTAAAACGTTTTTATTCAGGATGAAAAATCTGGAAGTGCTTCGAAAGATCAACCTGAAACACTGACACATTGACAGGGCCAAGTACTTTAATTTTTACAAACCCCAAACCCCAACCCTTCATTTTTCCCAGGGAAACCCGCCGCCTGAACTCCTTCCCCAACCTTCACAATCAAGAAACAATTGACAGTAAACAGTAAACCCCCCGAACGCGCCAGAGGAATAAACCAGAACCTCCGGCGCTACTAAAACTCCGGCGGGGTGCTGTTTCCCACCCACCCCTGCAGCTCAAGCCCGACGGGCTCCTCAAACGCTCGGCGAGGGGGTGTGTGGGCGGGGAGGAGGGGGTGGGGAGAGGCACTTACGCTAAACGACGGGACGGGCGCACCGAGCACCGCGCGCGCCCCGCCGCCGCCACTGGCTACTGTAACCTGGTAGCCCGGGCAACCGATGAGCGCCGCCCCCTTCCCTTCGGCCCGCCCCTCGCAAGGCGGATGAGGGCGGAGCAGGCAGGGGCCGCTTGGGGCTCCCGCGGGCGGGGATGGGGATGGGGCTTCGGAGCTGTTCCTGGTGCTGACCGTGCGGATGGGCGGGCGGGCGGACACACCGCCCTCGCCCCGCCTGCTCCGAGCGGCCACGCGCGACGCCGCGTTACGGCCCCCACCGGGCGGCGGCGCGGGCGCACTGTCACCCGCCACTCCGCGCGCCTGCGCGGTGTTGCGCCGGCACTTCCGCCTTCCTTCCCTCCGACCCGTCCCGTCCCGTCCCGTCCCGTCCGAGTGCGACTGGGGCTCGTTCTCCGTGCTCAGCGCCGTCGTGTCCCGTCCCCCGCCCTGCTCCCGCCGGAGCTCAGCTTTTCCCTCGGCTGCAGACGGGCAGCACCTCCCGCCCTTCCTGCCCTCGCCGCGCCTCGTGGCCAGGGCTGAGCCCGTCCCCCCCCCCAGCCCCGCTTAGCAGCCATGCCGCCGGCGCCAGCCGCCGCCCCCATCATCAGCTCCGTGCAGAAGCTGGTGCTGTACGAGACCAGGGCTGTAAGTAACGTCTGCCCCGCCGCCGCCGCCGCTGCCGCCGCTCCCGGGTTTTTCAGCTGCTCTTCAGCGTGTCTCTCTGCCGCTTGGTTTCGGCCCCCAGCGCTGCTGACGTACACAAGCCCCGACACTGGGAGCCAGGCAGCGCCGGAGTCTCGCGCCCCAGCGCTGCCGGGCGGTGGGGGCGGCCGTCGGGGCGGCGTGGCCGCTGCAGGACCGCAGCACGGGCACTTTCGTCCCTGCGCTGTTGCTGCCCGTGGTGTTTGCACAGCTCCCTGCTGCTTGTCTTGTGCGGCCGTCGCCAGTCAGCCAGGCTAACAGCCCTGACGCAGGCCGTGGCAAATCTGGAATGGGCAGCTGTAGCTGTCCAGAAAGAAAAAAATAAGAATTTCATTAATAATTTAATCAGGATAACCGAAGTGGTTATCTCCTGTGCCTGTCTGTTTACTTTTTCTGAGAGGTTTCACTTATCGACTGAATAGCTTGTTGAGCAGCTTCCAGAGCTTTCGGCCTGACCTCTGGAAGTAAGCTCTTGAATATTTTTAGCACTCCTTGGTATTCTGTTGCAGAAGCCATAGGGATGTGTACTTCTCAGTACTTTTTGCCAATGGGCAAAGTGGATTGGAGGTTTGACCAGTAATTGTTTCTTCAGACATGTGATGAGCACGATGTCTGAGTCGGAATCCAACTCTGGGTGTAAATAAGCTGACATAATACAGATGTGTTTATCTTCCTTTAGTTCCTGATCCAACAAATTGCTTTGTGTAGTTTTGTTTCATAGTAGGTTGGAGTTTTTTTTTTCATTTGAGGTAATTTTGTTCAGAGGTAAGAACCATGGCTCTAAGTTAGCTCTACTTTTAAGTTCCCATGTNGTATTCTGTTGCAGAAGCCATAGGGATGTGTACTTCTCAGTACTTTTTGCCAATGGGCAAAGTGGATTGGAGGTTTGACCAGTAATTGTTTCTTCAGACATGTGATGAGCACGATGTCTGAGTCGGAATCCAACTCTGGGTGTAAATAAGCTGACATAATACAGATGTGTTTATCTTCCTTTAGTTCCTGATCCAACAAATTGCTTTGTGTAGTTTTGTTTCATAGTAGGTTGGAGTTTTTTTTTCATTTGAGGTAATTTTGTTCAGAGGTAAGAACCATGGCTCTACTTTTAAGTTCCCATGTTACCTGTAGTGCAAATAGAAAGATAATTTGTACACTGAAGTCACTGTAGCCTCTTGAAAACTTACCCGAGATGGCACATGTGGGCCAAGGGGAATGCAGTTTGTCCCAATATAAAGAAGAGTCAGACTTCTAGCTTTCATTCTGTTACAAGCAGATTTCTGTGTTTGGGCAACTTCCCCATTAAACAACCTGTGAAACAGGAGGAAGATTAAAGCAGGAAGAATTATTGGTACAACTAAATGAAAAAAAAAATAAACAAAAAAATGAGATTGCTTTTACTTTCCAGACTCTTATCTTTTTCCTATGCCTAAAGGAATTTTGATGACTGCCTTTGTCATCTTTCTTAACATTGCCTGAAAACAGTTTGTCGTTTTATTTTTGGCAAAGGTATTGCTATATGTGAAGAGAGCCATGGAGAAAAATAGTTCCTGAATCAGGTCCTGAATAACTGAATTTTGTTGTTCTTGGCTCAGAACTCTTGCTGCTTTTCAGATAGCAGAGATTTGGCTTTTTGTGACTGGCACGCGTGGGCATTCTGGCTTATTTCTCTCTGAGCTGTAAGGCTCAGCTGCTGAGAGACAGCGTGCTGCATACAGGGACAAAATTATGCTTTAGCGTGCTGTCAGCTTGCTACTAGGCCATTCAATTTGATCTTGTTAGTTCAGGAACCACAGTTTTTCACATCTGGCTAGAGGTAACTGTCAATATCTGCCTGAATAGGTGGATTTGCTCACACTTTGTTGTGTTCAGAAATCAGCAGGGGACTGATCAGCAGCCCTGGTCACTCCAGGAGGCAAGATGGTATTGATCAGCTATGAAAGACAGTGATTTGTGCATCAGCCTGTGCCACTTGGAAGTGTCTCAGCTGAGTAATGGTGTGTCAAAACTGTTTCTTCAGTCACTTCTTGTGAATGATGTAAATGGAGTATTTTCCATGAATATGGTTATATGCTTTTGCTAAAAAATAAAAAAGCATGCTATACTACTGCGAATCACAGTCCTTTGAGTTATGATCCTTTTCATACAAAGGAAAAAGGCTATAGGAATACTTTTGAAGGTGTTTTTGTTTGTTTTTGTTTTTTTTTAAAGATTGATGCACTTAATAAAATCACAGATTTATGTAGGCTGGAAGGGATTTCTGACATTCATCTACTCCAACCTTCTGCTCAAAGCAGCTTCGACAAAAGCATGATGTCAGCGCTGTGTCCAATTGAGTTTTTAATATCTCAAAAGTACAGAGATTCTACAGTCTCTGCAGACAACATGTTCTAGTGCTTGATCACCCTTATGATTTAAGAAAGAAAAAAAGGAGGAGGCAGAGGTGAGGAAGAAATTCCTTATATTAAGTTGCAGTTTTACGTCCTTCACCTTGTATCTGCTGCATCTTGTCTGCCCACTCTCTTACCTGCATCATGTTTCTGGATAGTTTTAGAAAGCAGTAAGTTCCTGCAAATGCAGAACAAACCAAATTAGCTCAGCCTGTCCCAATGCATCACGTGTTCTGTTTTGACTATCTTGATAGCTTTCTGCGGGACTCATTTTGGTGTCAATGCCTATGTTGCAGTGGGAAGGCCAAACTGACTTCAGACTTGATCAGGTCACAGAGAATTTGAGAGAAATTTGCTGTTAAAGCTAATACAATATCACTTCGGGCCGCTGATAAAGTTCCCACTTCTCCTCAAGGTACCCCTCATGCAGCCTCTTTTGCATTAAATCTTTCAGTCATGCAATTGCCAGCTGTGACAGCGATACGACAGAAGCATCACCCAGACATAAAATTCAATAGCTTTCTCCTGGTTCAGGTTGCTCTTCTGATTTTGCTAAGGCCATATGCTTGCTAGGTACAACTTAAGCACATGGGACATGGAGTTGTATCAGATGAATGACTTGTCACCAAAGGGAAAAACAGTGGAGTTTATACTGAGCAAAATGCTTATTCCTGTAAAACCCCCGCAGTGTTCAAGGAGGAAGAGATGATGTGGATGAGAAAGTGGAAAAAGCAGAAATGGTTTAGGTAGGGATTTTTTGGTTGGTGTTTTTTTTTTTTGAGTTAAGAATACAGTATAAAATTCAAAGAGGAAAAACTCTGGTAGGTTTATGGGAGTCAAACACGAAAGACTCCTAGAAGTGAGAAGAACTGAATTCATAGCTGTCAGCTGAAGCAACAGGGACAAAATTGTGTATTTTCTGTTAATGCTGATATTTAGGATAGTTGCTGAGACCTATCTTTTAAACACTGTGGGTCAATAAATACCATAGAGATGTGAATTGTGTCTCCTGTATGTCCTGGAAAGTTGAAGGTTTGTTTAGAAGTAGTCAGAAAAATATGAACTGAAACAGTTTTATTCCGACCAATGCCAATTATCTTTTATTTTTTGCATATATTTACTGTTGAAATGCACACCAGAGGGCAGTAAAGGTATTTCAGCAGTATGACTAATATGACGCAAAAGATGTTTTCCTCTGTTCTTCTGAAGATGGAACATTTGTATATCCCCCAAATGAAGCCCACCCAAAAGCTGTAGAGTTAGTTCATTGGAAATTATCATTCCCCTGAGGTAGTGCAACATTGGACAAGTTTATGCCATCTCTGTAGAGGCGTATCACTTGCCTGTCTTTCAGGATGTTATGAGGCTTAATTAATATGATTTTATTCTAATCAGGTTCCTCTACAGTCTCCATCTCCACAGTATCCAAATGACTTGCACAAGCTTATTAAGCAATGTGACTAGCATAATTACCTGTAGATTTTTCTGCCCTTCTCCCCAGGGAAAAAGACTGTGGATTTGGTTTTGTGCCTTTTTTTTTTTTAAATTCGTTTATTCTAAAAAAAATTGAATGTTTTTATATTAACAAAACCAAGGTTTGATTATTTAGTGCTGAAGTTAGTCTGTGTTCAAAGGAGAAACTTTGATCTAAAAAATGATTTCACTGAAAAAGCTACAGAATTTGTACTGAATTAAAAGTACATTAATATTTACACATATCTAAATGGTGGATGTCAGGAGGTTGAGGCGTCATTTTTTCCTGTTGTATCTAGTGACAGACCAAGAAGTAATGGAAAGAAGCTGGAACACAAAAAGTTCCGTTTAAACATAAGGAAAAACTATTTTACTGTGAGGGTGAGAGAGCTCTGGCACAGGCTGCCCAGGGAGGGTGTGGAGTCTCCTTCTCTGGAGATTTTCAAAACCTGCCTCAATATGTTCCTGTGTGACCTGATCTAGGCGGACCTGCCTCTGCAAGGGGGTTGGACTAGAACTCTAAAGGTCCCTTCCAACCCCTACCATTCTATGATTAATATAAACAGTTAGCTGATGCACTTAAAAGATGTTGAATGAGTGAACAACCTACTTAGCAACCATTAGCTATCGTAATTTTCTAGCTAGAAGTGACTGTGAAACTTGGTCTCTCTGGAATGATTTCATTAGCAGAAGATAGCCTCTGTTGCTTGACTGTCCTGTTCCCTCTGTAATGGTGTTCCAAGAATGGCAGCGATGTAATGGAGCAGAGGATGGAGTTCAAACAAGAGAAGGAGTTATGTGAAACTCAGGAAAGGGAGTGGAGAATCTCCATGATGAAAAGCTGAGGGAGCTGGGGCTCTTCAGCTTGGAGAAGAAGAGACTCATTAATGTTTACAAATATGTAAAGTGGATGTCAGCAGGTTGGAGCCAGGCTCTTCTCAGTGATGTCCCATGATAAGACAAGGGGCAATGGTTACAAGCTGGAACGTGAGAGGTTCCAAAGAAATATAAGAATTTCTTTGCTGTGAGGGTGACGGAGCACTGGAACAGGCTTCTCAGGAGACATTCAAAACCCCACCTGGACAAGTTCCTGTGTGACCTATACTAGGAGGTCCTGCTCTGGCAGGGGGGTTGGACTAGATAATCTTTTGAGATCCCTTCCAACCCTTAAGATTCTTTGGTTCTGGTTGATTGTCTTAGTATTCTGCCATATATATAGACAAGAGAACAGAAAATCAACTGGTGTATGTGGAATCTGAGACCATTTCTGAGTACGGCAGGTACTTTTTGGAAGAGCAGCGATAAGAGCACTACAAGTTTTGAAGTGTATATACTATTCAGGCAGAACAGAAATAAAATTTTAAATTGGTAGCACCATGCTGCATGTGAAAGCATTCAAACATTTGCCTAACTTGTTTTGGCAGCATATGTTTTATTTCTTTTGTGTTGTCCTGGTTGTCATTATGTAGTCACTAGATCAACAGGAGAGAGGTACTCCTATAGACTTGGGGATTTTTGTGAATCCACTTTTCTGGAGGGAATGGTGATGAGAGGATTGTGGATAAATGATCATTAATTGTTGTATTTAAATCTACTGGAAGGATGAAGAAAAATAGGTATTTTCTATCACTGGTTTTTATTTTCAAAATGAAGTTTCTTATGGCCCTAAAACTGAATATTTTTTCTCATTTAAAGTAAGGATTTGCTTTATGAGTACAATTGTACAGAACGAGAGTTAAAGATAAAATGAGTAAAAAGACTGAGGTTGTGAAAAAGGGAACAATCAGTGGAACAATCAGTGTTGGAGTAGAAGTTAAATATATTCAACATGCAGATTTGAAGGTGTAGGAAGATTAAACAGTGGGATTGCTGTAAATATTTTTAAATTGTTCCTGTCAGGGTTGGTGCTGGAACATTACGAATGGAATGTTAAATCCATTCTGAAGTCCTGTACATCGTTTTCTGCAGGAAAGTAATGGAAAATCAAGGTAAATGACACAAGATGTAGTCTAAACTATCAGATTAACATGTTCATTTTGCACATATTTGTCTAAGAATTAGATGATTATGTAATTGAACCAGTTCCTGTATGGAAGTGCACTGCCACAAGGAAGATCTCTGGTTTCACTAAAGGAAGAAGAAAGGTTAGTAGGGAAGTTAGTGTGGAGTTAATAATGAGCCATCTCATAGGGCTTGTTTGTTTATTTATTTATTTATTTAAAGTAATGGTTTTAGGACTGATATACTACAGCATTTTTAGTGATGTTTTTAGCCTGAAATGTGGTTCGATGGATCAGAGTTTTGAAATACTGCAAATAATTAAGATAATCAGAGCACAAAGTAGCAAGAAATGATGATGAACCTCAGGAGATGATAAAATAAATAATTTGAAATAGAATGGCATACTATGAACCATCATGCACCTTAGGATAGATTACATGCCAATGAAAGTTTGATGGGAGTGTATGAATTCAGAAGCAGTAGAGGAGGAGGAGAAGGATCCGGGTATTTTTTCTGAAGAAGAGGTAGGAGTGTGAGCCACTGATGAAGTACAACTCTGAAAATGGCAGATGTGGTCTTCTGTGGTATAGTCATGAATGAGAAATACTAGTGTATCTCTATAATGAGACCATGTATGGTATATTGTGTACACTTTCTGTACGAATTCATTTAAGAAATAGGAATTCAACCAGAAGCAAGTCCACTGAAATTCCAGTGAAGTAACATAAATGCTGGAGATGTCTTAGGAGGAGAAAAGGGACAGCAATATTTCTCTAGTCTGTTGAAATGAGTTTTGAAAATGCATCCAGTGACTGATGTTTCTGAAAGCATTCCAGCAGAATAGATGCTAAAGAGGAGAAAAGTGTTTGGATGAAAGAAAATTTATAGATTGATTGTTAATAGATTTAGCTGAAAATTAGAAGGGAGAATCTTAAGGAACTCCACAGTGGAGAAGCAAGAGCAAAATCCTATTTTCGTTGCCCTGGGACAAAATGAAATTACTATATGCTGTGTCTGTTGCATGCAGAGTGGGTAATTATTCCTGCATATACTGAGAGTGGTGCTTGTCAGAGTGTGTTCTTAATGTTTGTCATTTTGAAAGAGCTGCGTTTGAAGAATTTCAACAGGTTACTGGAAGCAAACAGCATGCCAACTGATTTTTTGCTATTTTCATGTACCTCTTTGCCCCTTATCATCTCTTCCTCTGTGTCATTCTGCCAGTTTCTATGAGTGGTGAAAGGTAAATATTCTCTGAACTGTTACAGGCTTTATAGAAAGAAAGAATGTAGTAGAATTTTTGTTGTACCTTGTGTCTAGGTGTAATGATTTTTCTACCCTTATTCAGTGTAGTAAAGAAAAAGGCTTAACTTGTACCTTTTTTTAACCCTATTTAGTATCCTGTTTGTCTTGAAGATATATGATCTGCTGTCAAGTGCAGTACTGGTTAAAACTGCCACAAAAATTTGAGGAAGAGGCTTTTTCTTGTGTAACTTTGTGACTGTTCTGAAGGAGAGTGGAGATGTGAGGCAGGTGACAATTACCATTACCCTGCTCAGTTAAGCATAAATTAAAACAGAGAGATAATTGCATGCTCATCTAAAATCAGTGTTCATAAAAGTTTCTCATCTGGCACCCCGATGTGTGTCTTTAGTCTAACAGAAAGTGTGACTAGTATGTAAATACCTTTCTGTGCTGGGTGCAGGTGCCCAGCTGCTTAGGAGGCTGCAGGGTGGCTGCTGTGAGGAGCAGCTGGGTTTGCTCCATGTCAGACATAGATGGTTCCAGCCATCTCCAACCAGCTCACTACAGTGATTGCTGAGCCCAACAGCCAAGATGACAGTACATCTGTAATAATGTATTTAGTAAAGAGTAAATAATGCTATGTAGCAGCTGTGAGGGAATAGGAAAAATGTGAGAGAAATGTTCCTGCAGACACCAAAGTCAGTGAAAAAGATGCTCCAGGAACCAGAACAGAGACTCTGCAGCCCCTCAGACTCCCGGACCATGCTGGAGCAGGGGGATATTTCCTGAAGGAGCAGCAGCAGGGAGAAGTGAGATGGAAGGAGCAGGAGAGAGGCACTGTTAGGAATTGACTGCATCCCTCCATTTCATACAACCCTATGCTGCTCAGCACAGGGCAAGGTAGAGGAGCTGGGAGTAAAGCAGTGCCTGGGAAGAAGGGAGAGTGGGGAGAAAAGGAGATTTAATTTATACGTTTCTTGCTATCAGAACCTATTTTGTCAATAACTTACATTTGTTTTCCCCAAGTCAAGTCTCTTTTGCCTGTGACAGTAAATGTTAGGTAACCTGGCCTTACTTTGACCCATCACCTTTTCCATCTTATTTTCTCCACTTGAACTTTTAAGGATAGGGAGTGAGAGAGAGGCCAAGTAAGGTCAACCCACCACACTTCCATAGGGATTTGAGTTTTTAGACATATCCATAGGCTCAACAGGTATCTTTTGTAAGCATCATGTATAAGTTCTGAAGTATTTTCTTTACGCTGCTTGCAGGTTTAAAAATTGTTTTTGTGCACTGCCGTATTTTTCAAGTAACTATTAGTCTATTTTTCACTTTTCCTTTTTGCTGATTGTGTGTTGCTTTTTAACTGATGAATGAAATAAGTTTTCTATAATGATAACATTTCTTAATGATAGTCTGTAAAAAGAAGCAAATGATTGTTCTAAACCATGAGTTCTAAGAAGTAGTCTTTTAAAAGAAAAAAAAATGTAGGCAGAAGGTTTGATTTCAAAACTATTATCCTGCTGTTATAAACAACAGTTTGCACTAAGAGTTTTTAGATTTTGTTTAGACTCCTTTTAGAAGAAGCTATTTTTATTGGCTTGTCTGAATCAAAAGATTGATAAAAGAGGGTGTAAATCCTTTCAATTATATTGCTTTGGTTAAAACTCAGTCCCAGGTGGAAGTGACTAATGATTGCTCCTATCTTATGATTGCTTAGTGATAATTGTGCAATAAATTAAGCTTCAGTCCAGATCTCATAGCTGTGTGTTGTGCTGCTGTGGTTGGTAAAGTGCACTTTTATTAACAAGTTTCAGCAAAGGCCAAGGGCAGACTAAACCTGGAAACGGCGTGTTTCATCTCACTTGATGGTTGAAGGGCTGTGGCAGTTTCTTCTTGTATACTGTTTTGTTGAGAATGTGCTTTGTTGGTCAAGGTCATCTATCTAAGTGCTGTGGCTTTGCTGTGGACTAAAAATGTTTGAGACATTTGGAAAATGCTCAATTTGTTCAGTTCAACCTAGTAATAAACAGAATAAAAATAGAATCTCCCAGAAAAGTTTACCTGTGGATTCTCATTTCCTTTACTGTGATGATTTCTGTTAATTAAAATAGTTGTAAACAGTACAGCACATCTGAGCTTTGATTAATTTTACATTTATATTACAACCTCAGAAATTAATTTATGTTATGTTACATTCGCAGCATTGTGTTGATTTGCTGTTTTTCTGTATTCTTTCTTGTTCATGTGATGGCAAATTTAATTGCATTACATGACACTGTTACAGTTTTATTTGTGCTCTGTACTAGCCATAAAGACAGTCTTATTTATTCATTAGATGCATACATTAGGTTGAAACAGTAGCTAATGCTGAAATGTCTTTTTTGTTTTGTTTAATATTTGCGTTGTCATTTTTTGTATCATCTTTGTTTTCATTTCAGATCTTGAAAGTTGAATAGGAGCTGGCATATCATGCCATTTTTTGAGATATTCTGGGGTTGTTGATTGTTAGCCAGATCTGAAAACTTTCCAAGGAGACATCTAATTTTGGGTTCCCAGTATTTGGGTAGCTTCTTTAAGTTCGTTGGTGTTGGTTTTTGATGCTCTTCTCAACTGGCTTTCCTTAATTACCCAGCCTTGCTTTCTAACTTAAACCAAAACCTGTAAATCAGTCCTTAAAGGACTTCAAAAAGAGCTTTTTAAGTACTCTTCATTACAGTGGTTGCTACCATAGTCTGCAGATAAAATTACTTCTCATCTAATGTAACTCTGCTACTGTTCGAAGCAGCAGCACTTAAAACTGGCACTGTAGCTGTGCATAGCTTGCTCTAGCAGCTGTGAAGCTGTTGTGAGTGATACATTCCTCATAGCACTTTCTTATGTTTAATCAGTCTATTAAAATGGAAATAGAAAAGCATCCAGCTGAACATCCTTAGAAATTGCATTTGCAACTCTTTACTCATCTCCCCCTCCCCCCCGCCCCGCCCCAGCCATGTCATGTTCCAGTTTTGCATGTGGGCTTTGGTCTAAACTGCTGTTAATGAGCTGGACATAGCGGGGAGAGATCTATGAGCTGTATTGCAGTTGTGTGGACATTAATCAACAATTTTCTGCAAATATAAAAGCAGCACTTTCAAAATGACAGCTAACTTATCGTCTGTGTTACAAATGGATATGCTATTTCCTTGTGGCCATTCACTTTCTATGACATGAAGAAAAAAGGTGGTATGATGACATACTGTAAGCAAGCGTCTGTCTTGGTGGTTTGGTGTTTCTTGTTGGAGAGCAATACCAGCAGAAGAGCTCCGTCCTCTGCTGTTGTGCCATTTGATGCAATGCAGTGAGGGCTCTGACCTGTTCCCTGTCTTCATTATTTCTGTTCTTGGAAGCACAGATCTTGGCACTAAGGGGTCTCCCATGACAGGTACTCTGAGGAGGGCAGGCTGAGGAGCCTGGGCTGTGCACAGCATTACATCGCTGCTAAAAAAAAACGGTAGGAAGCAGTTTCCTGTTCCAAAGTGCTGCCTGAAAGGCTTCGGTGAAAGAGTGCTGTGATGGAATATCGCTTTGAAGGGTTTCCTTTGCTGTAAAGAGCAAAATTTGCCATTCAGTAAGCACTGTAATGTCTGTGTATAATTTGGAGCCAAGAGTTGTTGATGTTTCCTTTTATAGCTCTTAACTTTAAGTATTCTATTTTCCTTATTAACTATTACCAACTAGACCCTTTTGTGATTTCAGAGGCTGAAGAGGGCTTGAAGTTCTTTTACCTTAAATATTTTGACAGTAAAGATATTTCTTAACATCTAACTGGTGTAAATCTGGAAAATCTGAGGTTTATGTGAATGTTATTATATATTCCTTCTCCTACTTCTTAAATCCATGTGACAGTTAAGAGCTGGCAGCATAGATTCACGTGAATTTGCCATGCTCTCCTACTTGGCTGAGCGTTATTAATAAGTTAGACCTTGCTGTGTGGTAGCACCATACTGATTAAATTATTTAGTAAAATGAGAGCTGCTTACATCAGTCCTGCAACCTGTGCTTACTTTTAATTCCTCTGTATGCAAAAGCTGATTTATAGCTTGATTTCTTCAAATGAGAAATGGACACGTGTATTTGTGGTTTTTCATATTTTACATGAGAATTAAAGATAATATATTTTTTAAGTAGTATTTTTAACCAGCATGGCTGGTCAAATTAAAGTTGTGTTGTGGAAGAACACCAGTGAGAAGTATGTCGTGGTAAGTGCAGATGGGCAATGAGCTGGTGAAGGGTTTGGAGAACAAGTGTTACGAAGAGCATCTGAGGAAGCGGGTTATTTAGCCTAGAGAAAAGAAGGCTAAGAGGATGCATGTTCACTCTCTACAATATCTGAAAGGTAGTCAGTCTCTCTGGTAATGAATGATAGGGCAAGAGGAAACAGATTCAAGTTGTGCCAGAGGAGGTTTAGGTTGGAAATTCGGAAGAAAAAACATTGGAATGAGCTGCCCAGGTATGTGGTGTAGTCCTCATCCCTGGAGATGTTTAAAAGATGCATAGATGAGGTGCTGAGGGACACAATTTAGTTCAGTGATGGGCTTGGCAGTGTTAGATTAGTGATTGGATTCAATGATCTTAAAGGTCTTTTCCAACCGAAAGGATTCTATGGTTCTAAATGTAAGCAAAAAAAATGAAGAAAATTTGCAGTACTGAAGTACTTAGTTTTGTGTGTTTACATGGAGTAGGAAAGACTACTTGACAGAAATAGCAATGGACTACAACATAGCAATAGTAGTTTTAGGTCATAAGATGTAACATACTTTTTTGTATAAGCTTCTGGTAAATTTTACAAAGCAAATAGGAAGGCAGTAGTGCCTGGTCTAAGCTACAGTTATTCCTCTAAACAGATTTTTACCTTTCTTCAATTTTTGATTATTTTTTTCCTTCTACAATGGAGAGAATGAAGCCTTTTAAACTGTAAAGGTTGATTGTATACACATATATGTACCTAAGGTACTAGTATCTAAACCAGTTTATGAACAGTCCATATAGAGTATTACATATTTGATGTTAGTTGAAATGAATCTAGTGTAGAAACTATATGAATGGCATTGTTAAGGCCTTGTGTTACAATGGGTTTTGGTTGCTTTATCTTGTATGATATTCTGACTTTCTTTTCATGTAGAGATATTTTCTCGTTGGAAGTAATCCTGCAGAGACCAAATACCGTGTTTTGAAAATAGATCGCACTGAACCAAAGGATTTGGTTATAATCGATGATAAGGTAAATGCCTCTCTGTTTACTTGTTGTTTTTGTTTTTTCAGTTATTCTAAATTAACCTGTCTGTATTGAGCTGAATTTAAACATTACACATTTAATCAGTTTCAACGATGGTGTATTACAGAATCATAGAGTCAAATAACAATTGAAATTGGAGAGGATCTCTGGAGATTGTATAGTCCTACCCTTGTGCTCAGAGCAACATCAGCTACATTGGGTTGCTCAGGGCCGTGCCCAGTCTGGAGACTCCATGATGTCTCTAGGTAACTTGTTCCACTGTTCAGCCATCCTCACAGTAAAAAAACTAACTGTGTCATTTGCTGTATTTCAATTTGTGCTCATTGCCTCTTGTCCTTGGATACCACTGAGTGGAGTCTACCTCAGACTTCTTTACTCTCTCTACCAGTTATTTGTACACATTGATAAGATCACTCCTGAGCTTTCTCTTCTGCAGGCTGATCAATCCTTACTCTCTCAGCTAGTCCTGATGTGCCAGATGCATACAATATTATCATGAAAGTGACTAGGTACAGTATGGGAGTGGCCATACATTTCTTAACAGCATGTTCACTTTAATGGCATTTTCCCATGCTTTTCAGTTTATTACATATGTGCTCCCAATGGTTTTCTTATGTTCAGCTATGCTATTCTAAGTGCAGAGTGCATTTACTATCTATACAGATTTTCAGTGTTTCTGATACATCTGAAGCAAAATAAACAGCAGCAACAAGAGTTTTAATGTACAAAATAGAATAAGACTCAATTCCTTTCCAGCGAGTTTATGGCTTAAAATCTTAAAACTTCAGATTTTGAAATGTGTGAATTCACATATGACTGTGACTTGACTATTTCCATTGCCACAAATGCTGAATTTTGTGCCTAAAAAATTCATACGTGTTGCTAGAACTGAAACAGAAGACAGAGGATGTATAGTATACATTTTGTCTATTGTATATTAAGTAAATTCAGCTATTCTCTGACACGAAATAACATTTAACCATAAAAGCATTAACTTAAGTGACTTTTTATTTTAAAGCATGTGTACACGCAACAAGAAGTGAGGGAACTTCTTGGCCGTTTAGACCTGGGAAACAGAACAAAGATTGGTCAGAAGGGTTCTTCTGGATTATCTCGAGCTGTCTCTGCTTTTGGTGTAGTAGGTAGGTGTTTTTTTTTGTAAAATCTTTTATTTTTTTAGGAGGTGAGGCTTACTGTGTCATGCTGTATATGTTTCGAAGTACAAGTGGCCAGTACAGGGATGAGAGTTGTACGATAACTAGTCTCTTCCGCTAAGAGAGAGATCTGGGAAACAGGCAAACTCTAGAAGCTTGGTTGAAGATCTCACTGAATTCAACTGATTAGGTCATATTTCTTCATTATGAGGTATCCAGATAGATGGCTCAATTTTGGCTTTGGTTAACTTTTTGCAGTGATATATTTAAAGGCTTCTTTTTCATATTTGAACAAGTATAACTGACTGGTATATAAACTGGATTTTTAAATGCTGATCAGCTGTTCATAACCCTAGCTAATTGCTTCAAGGAATTAATGGCTTATGAAAGTCACTACTTTCCTGTCTATTGTTAGATACTGAGGTCGATTATATTGATGGGTGATATCTCCAAAGTAAATGTTAATATGTGCTCTGACAGCCCCCAAGAATACTTTGCACTTTATTTGTATGAATATGCACCTGGACATCTAAATCCAAAGCTGCAAAGGAGGTGAAGAATGCAAGGAGTTTAAAAGATACTCCTGAATTTTGTATAACAAACGAAACATAAGAAAATATTATTAGTACTCTAAAGTGGCAGATTAAGAAAACTTTCTTCTAAACTCTTTTTGCCTGTGAAGCATTTTGGAACTTACCAATGGATCCAATTTTCAGGAATTCTTCAGATGAAGTTTATGTTCCTTGTAAATCTAAGAGTATTAATAATAAAGCTTCTAACAGTCTCCCAGCATTGGTTTTTTTGTGTAAGTCATTAATGCTAGCTATCTAAATACATATCTGGTTAGAAAGTGGTTGTGTTCAGTGAAAATTCTTGCACCCCAATTGTATGTTTGTTTATATGTACTCTCCATAACAGGAGAGTTTCTATTCTGTAGCTGGATAAATGTATTGGTTGTCATATACAATGTACTATTTTGAGATTGTTTTTAGAAGATGCTCTCTTTGTGATCTGCAGATTATCCTGCACTTTTAAAGTATACAATCTAGACATCTTCCATCTTGATCCCATGTAATCATGTCTGTATAAACATGTAATTTGAGGGAATGCAGCTGGTTGTTTATTCCTGCCTCCTAACTGAGTTCAGGAGGACAGGCTTCTTTTATGTAGAATTGGAAAGTACAGCTTTGTTTGAATCTTCGGTTATTTTGTTAAGGAGAGACAGTGCATTCACTGCACTCAGAATGAGAGTGCTGATATGCCAAATTCTGTTTTGCCATATGATGTTTAAAAGTAGAAGTAATTTTTAAATTGGAAGAATGAGAACAAGGGATAAAATTGCGTTCCTTATCAAATTTTGGTATAGCGCTTAGTGAAATTCAAAGGGTACAGACTGTTCATGTAAGTGATTTCATTACTTGGAGGATACAGGAAGAACTTTGAATGCTATCTAACAACTGAAATTCAATAGTCTGGCTGCTTCAAATGGAAGACTTTGTGTTTTATTGTCAGCAGGGTGTCCTCTCCCTGTGCAGGTGAGAGCATTTTTCCAAGGGAGGCTAATAAGGCAGGAGAAAAGATTGCAGTTGATTCAGTCACATTGCAGCCTCCAGCAGTGACAGGAGGAAAACGTGTGATTTACTCATCCTTCTTCTTTAATTTATAATGCAAAGCTAAAAGAACTGAATGTAAACGCAAGTAAAAATGTGCCTTGTGAGGGTCCATCCACCATCTTGTCCTGCCAGTTAATACAGTTGTTGACAGTGCAGCAGTGGCTTGCGTTTCAGGCTCTTTACTGGTAGCAACCCATCAAAGCAGCTACCTTCAAGAGCTAATTAATGTAATTTATTTGTTATTACAACTTAGTACTGCTGTATCACTACCTATATTTTATTAGAAATAAATTTGGGTTGGGGGAAGCCACCTTGTTATAAGCAATAAAGCCAAACACTGCCTGTTGTACCTCTTTAGGGTCCGATGTTGATACCTGGGAGAGGAAATAAAGGAAAGGATTACTCCTGATGCTCTGACTGACTGATCTGGGAAAGATGCCCCTGTAAACGGGGAATTTAATTCCTTGTTGTTAGAGTGCAGAGCTGTTGTAGTACTCTCAACTCCTTTTGTTGTTCTGTGTCCCTGCCCAGCAGGGAATCTGAAAACAAACTGGAGACTGGAATTTTCCTTGCCCTGGAAAATTACCCTTTTATTATCTGATGTAATTAGGATGTGCCTTGCTCTGAATAGTGAGAGTCCTATAAAAAGCAAATATAAGTATCATAGGTAGACAGCAACTTACTCTGAATTTTCAGTGTCTTAAATCTGCTACCTAATATTAAAAGTATACACAGTGGAATGGAAAAAAAATAGAAACAATGTACTTTGTTAAGTAACTCCTACTGGGAGTGAATTGTAAGACTGTCTCTATGTATGTTTGTATTTTTTACATATATCAATAAGAACAAAAAAAAAAAACTTATGAATTCTTGAAAGAATTCTGGTAGTTTTTTCTGAATATATTTGATCAAATCAATGCAAGCATCCAAATAATAGCATTTTAATGCTGTTTTAACAGGGTTTGTCAGGTTTTTAGAAGGCTACTACATTGTGCTAATAACAAAAAGAAGAAAAATGGCAGATATTGGAGGTCATGCAATATACAAAATAGAAGATACAAATATGATCTACATTCCAAATGACTCTGTAAGGGTTACTCATCCTGATGAAGCCAGGTAAATAATGGTAGTATACAGTATGTGCGTTTTGAATATTGTCTAAGCAATGGTGAGCTGCAATTAGAAATTTTGGTCATAGATTTCCTTCTGTTAGTATATAATTCAAGCCATTCTATCTTAGTTTATAAATTAGTGTGGAATAATGGAGAATGGGCCACAAGCTCTGTGATCTATAGCCTGGAAGGTAGATAGAAGTGTTGCAGTCATTCAGAGATTTTTGTCCTCATCTCTGTTACCTACACATCAAAGCTATGTCCTAACAAATATCCACCAGGAAGCATCCAATATAATATTGTTCTTACCAGGACAAACCAATACTAATGCTGTCTTATATTGTTTTGGACACTGACTTCTTTTGTTAGTAGTTCTGGCATCATGTTACATCTGAAGAGGTCTTGTGGGTCCTTCAAAAAGGGCTAAGTAGATTATTTAATAATTCTGTGCTGTCAGAATTTTACGAATGTTGCTGTTGTAAAGGGTGATAAACTGGCCCACTGGTGCATTTAGCTTCCTTTTTCCTTTTTTGTGACTTTTTTCTAACTAAAGAAATTTGAGCCTTTGATCAACAGGGAACATTGTATGAAATGTAGAACTACGAACTGGTGGTACTTTTATCAGCGTGCAGTAACTTTACTTCTATGAAATAGCAGGAAAATGTTATCAATAATGATCTCTAAAGGTCCCTTCCAACCCCTACAATTCTATTCTATTCTATAAACTGCTCTTCATTCTGTACCAAGTGCGAATAGTCAGAGTGATGACTTAGGATAAACTGATGTCAGGTAATAAATCAGGCTAATGATAGCTATTTAAAAAGTTTCTACTTTAAGGTATGACACATCATAAACCTCAATTTTCCCTCTTAGAGTGCAGCAGACTGTACTATCTAACCTAAATATTTCTGATGTTAGCCATTTTATCATTCAGACGGTATTAATGGTTTCTTCTGAGAATTTGCAAGGGTATGACAGGTTGAAGTAAATATTTATTTTCCTATTCATTTATTTGAGAATAACTGTGAAAATCTTGTATAGTATTGTTGGGAATTTATGTTAAGTCCTAGGGAAAGGACTGAGGATAGTCCTGAGGAAAGGCTGCAGTATCTGGAGCTGTTCAGCCTAGACGAGACTGAGAGGGGACCTCATTAATACTTAAAAGTATTTAAAGGGGACATGCCAAGAGTATGGGGCAACACTTTTTTCTGTAGTGTCCAGTGATAGGGCTAGGGGTAGTGGATGAAAGCTGGAACACAAGAAGTTCCACTTAAGGAGGAACTTCTTTACTGTGAGGATGAGGGAGCTCTGGCCCAGGCTGCCCAGGAAGGGTGTGGCGTCTCCTTCTCTAAAGGTTTTGAAATACCCCTGGACGTATTCCTGTGTAACCTGGTCTAGGCAGACCTGCTTGAGCAAGGGAGTTGCATTAGATGATCTTTAGAGGTCCCTTCCAAGCCCTACCATTCTACAATTCTATGAATTTGACCCATGTGTGTGTAAAATAGAACTACAGATTTATCTGCATCTGCTTAAAGAAACAGAATATGTACTTTAGTAGACACTGGATTTTTTAAAAAGGCAATATAATTTATTTAGTTTGCATGCTGATATTCTAGTAGAATTACTTGTGAAAACGAGTACAGTAAGATAGGAACAGAATACAGGGCAAAAGTCAACATTTAATGTAGTTTAATTTCTGAGGTCCTCTGAATAACTTCTTAGTGTCTGTCTGATTAAACTAATAATTCTTCCTTTAACTTGTATTATTTTGTTTAGGTATCTGAGAATCTTTCAAAATGTGGACCTTTCTAGCAACTTCTATTTTAGGTAAGGATTAGTTACTAATTCCTTAAAAAACAAAATGTATACTTAAACTTTCTTGAAGATTCTGCTTTTGTATTTTGATAGCTAAGATCTTTAGGGGAAATAAGAGAAATGATTGCACTTCTTGGCTGTTTTTGTCTGTGTATTTTGAAACTTCTTTATCTGTCAACAAATTGAGTAGGAATAGAGTCTCCATGAAGTTAAAAACTATAGAATGCCATAATATAAAAAATATATAATATAGAAAATATATATATATAATATAGAAAAATATATAATGCCATAATATGCCACTAATGTATATATTAATGGCATAGTAGAAGGTAGACACTGAAATTGCTGTTTCCACTGTCTATTCAACCTTGACAGATTATGTGTAAATTGTCTCTTTGGAAAAGTATTATATTTCAAGGGGTTTGCTTGTCCTCTTGTTTTTAATTTCACAACCTCATTATCCAGAAGTAAAGATTCTCCTGGATTCAGAAACAAAGCTAGAGAAATAGGTCCTCATCTAAGACGTACCCTATGTACGGTACATCTTTCTTACGACCTCCTAGGCATTAAAATTCTCTTGCTTATGGTTTCATAAATGCCATACTTAAGACAAGTTTTTGTGTCCCAGACACTATTACACAGACCCATAATAGTGGCTTCATATAGTCCTTCATATTACACTTTTTTTTTTCTAACAGATAAGCATGTCAGGTCATTATTATGGAAATATGGCAAATATGTGGATTAGATTTTGTTACCATTTGTGATAAATCTAAATGTCCATGTATAAATACATTTTTTGAAATCTATCTAGAACTTAGTGGAGGTCCCGTAATCACTGATGCTATCTTAAGCTAAAATGGAAATGTGTGTATTTCTGATTCAAGTGTTGTGTAAATTTGGTTTTTCCTTGGAGAAATGAGTCCTCATGGCTTGCAAAATTATAGCAGTTATAGTGTTGTCAGTATAAAAGACATGAAAAGCAGAATTTGTTACTGTTATGGAACTAATTAAAAAAAAAAAAAACAAACTCAAACCTTTGTTTATTCAGCAGTCACTGTCTTAAGATGCATCTGTGCTGTAGTCATAAATTGGAGAACAGATACAGTTTTTATGGACCAAATTTTTGGCTGTTTTGAGTTAGGTAGGAGTTAAGTAGTACTTAAATCTCAGGAACAAATAGGTTGTCTGTATGGTTATTTCTGGTGGAATAGCTGTTTTTGATCATCGGGGCAGCTTCTTGGGACACAGTGAATTAAGGATGTTGATATGCTTTGTTCAAAAGGCATACACATTTTTCAGTTACAAGAAGAATATCAATATGATCTCAGCTATGGTACTGTAAACAATTTCTATGTTTGTAAAGCTTCTTTGGGAAATAATCTGTGTCTTTTGCCATCATAGAATCGGAATCTGTGTATCTTAAGTCATCTTTTTTTATTGGATGAAGTACTACTTTGTTTATATAAGTACAGATCTGAAAAGTCCAGTGCATTTGCAGTTATTAATAAATGTTAACTGTCTATCAGTTACAGCTATGATCTGTCTCACTCCCTTCAGTATAATCTTACTGTCCTGAGAATGCCACTTGAGACATTAAAAACTGAAACAACCCAAACCCGACAAGAGAGTTTTGATATATTTGAAGATGAAGGACTTTCAACACAGGGTGGAAGTGGTAAGCAAATATCCCTAGTTAAACTGATGTTGTTGATCATGAGTATGTTTAGTATATGTTCCACTTAAGTTTACTTTTGAGAAACATTCAGGTCTTCTGTATTGATCCATAGTCTCACAACAGTTGTGAGATAATAAAAGATTATGTAAAGTGCCAATTACAGACATTTGAATTTGAACAATGCAATTTCTGGGGGTGATTAATCATTGCTTTGTTAGTTTACATTGCAACTCAGGGAGATAATTGAGCATGCTGACGTTTTTTGGCGATTGATTAATCAACTGACTTGTAAGACTGCCAATAGGAATTTACAAAGAGAGCGGAAAGCAATAACTAAGTACTAATAAATCTTTTTTGTTTAGTGTTGCAAAATATTGACAACAGCGAAATTGTATGAAGTTAGTATCAACCTGATGCAGTAAGCACTATCAGGAAGTCTTAAGAAAAATTATTGATTTCAGATAAAAAACACAGCCTTCTCTTTAGATCTTACATATTCATGAGTGTAAAGATGACCAGTAAGACAGGAAAACTGTTATCTTTCCCTTTTGCTTTATGCACACATGCACAAAAGTTTTCCTTGAAATTCTTATTATTGGATTTCATTCTGTGAAGTTTATGTTGTTTGTGTTTTATTGCCCTGTGGCTTATTATGTGAATGCTTGTAAAAAAATTACTTTTTTTTTACTTTTTGTTATTGTATATATGACACCACTTTTTTCCTTGTTTGTGAAATATCATAAATAACAGTGCTGTGATGCTGTGTGATACCTTTGATTTGTGAGAAGTATATTCCATGTAAAAGTAGTCTCAAATATCTGTGGAGGTTCAGTTGGCCTTTTTAGGTNGGACGCCTACTACAAGGTAGTAATAGAACATTATGCCTTTTAAGTATATCACTGATAGGCAAAACAATACATTAGAGGAGGTGTGCCACTGTTTCGTTTAATGCTCTGCAATTGATATGGAAACCAGTCTAGGTGCAGCATCTGGATTTGTGATTGTATTGGTTATAAAGAGACTCAACAGCCTCTCTACATTACTAGTCACCTGCTGTGTAACCTCTGTTGTACAGAAAGTTAGTACACAGAGAAATATGATTCAAAAATCCTACTTGTCCTAAAGTAACTTTGGTTCCTCCAGTACTGTGTGAATTGCATGGCTTGTCTTTCATCTTTTTAATCCAAAATGAGTCTTCCAAGGCACTGAAGAAGGAATTTATTGGTCCTGCTTTCTGTGCTTCCAGAGGGGACTCTGAAGCTGTAACAAGCACATAGTTAAAATACAGAAATGCCTGAAACCACCCCTGACTCAAATTTATGCAAGACAAACGTGGACACAGTTTTGTCTACTCATTTGTTTTTGACATCCTTTCATCACAACACCTAGAGTAGACCAACAATGACAACAACAAAAAGAAAGATACAGAATATTAGATAAATAACTAATTATCTTTGATATTGGGACATACTGTGTTAAATAATTGTAAAAGTGCAGCATACTGCCATTTAAAAGCCTAAAAGTAATGCTGAATACAGTGTGGGGAAAAAACATAATATTCCATATACTGATGGAAACAAAGATGATAAAATAATGGATTTCCTTTTGAAGAAAAGGATGCCAGTAAATGATACGCTGGTAGTTAAGGAAAATTAAGATAAAATTCCAATGACTCAAATTTTGAACCAGTGCAGGTAAGCTTATTTCTTAATTGCCAATGCATTTTTTTATAACAACTTCTTAGGTGTATTTGGGATTTGCAGTAAGCCTTATGAAAAGTATGTGTGGAATGGCAAGCTTTTGGAGGCTGTAAAAAATACTGTTCACCGTGACTGGCTGCTGTATATTATTCATGGATTCTGTGGGCAATCAAGTATCCTTTTACTGCTGTAACGAGTGTTGGTTTATCACTTTTTTTTTAACTTTGAACATATGAAATACATTGAATTATTTCTTTGTCGTGTAAATACTTTTCAATTTTAGAACTATTAGTTGGCTTTAATTTTCATTACTCTTCTAGGTTTTATATTTATAAGGAATGCTGTTATGTTGTTGTAACAGGGCCCTGACCCAGGTAGACCACATTCTCACTGAGATGCTGTTTATAAGCATGAGCATGAACTTGAGAGCATTTTAAGTCATGAGAGGATTTTAATACAGCTGTGTTTTTTCACAGGTATTTGAACAAAGGGAAGAAAGCTAACCAGAGATGAATTGCTGACATAAGAATGTTCTCTTCCTAATCTTCTTTAAGACACTTTTTTAGTAACTGAGATTGCAGAAATTCTTGTGTTTACACTGTTTCTGTTGAAGGTGGTAATAGAACCTCAGAGCTCTGTGTGAAGAGTTAAATAAACACTAGAATATCTGAAAATCTTTTTTTCTTGACTGCATATTATTTTAATTGAGCCAATGGGTCTATGTACTAGTAGTAGTAGAATTCCAAATATGTGTCACTCTCCAAAGAAATACCATCTCAACATCTTTGTGGATAAGAATTTAGTGTATTACAGAGGCACTCTAATCAACAGTACCAAGTTAATTTAAAAGCCTGTCAGCAAAGTATCTGGGGAAGCAAATACAATTTTGAAATTAAGGTTAATGATGCCTGCAAAATTTTATTTTACTTTTTCATGATTGTAGGGCTTGAGGTTATTGGCTTAGTTCCCAAACAGAAAGCTATATCACTATTTCATCTGTGGTCTTAATCTAAGTAGTGGCTATGGATCTCGCCCAGCAGCATCATGCCTGCAGATGCTTACTGAGTGAAAGTAGTGCTTGCTTTAGGTATTTGATGAGCTGATATCATCTTTACTCTTTCTTGTGCCTTCATTATGCTGAAGAAGCAGTGATAGTCGTACTAGACATCTGATTCTGTAATAATTAAAGCTTAAAAGAAGGCTACCACTGCTTCTGTAGCTGTTTGCCTCAGAGTTTCAGCTGTTGTTAGTTAAGTAGTTTAAAATTTATTTACCTTTCCAGACAAATAAGTAGAGAGTGACTTAATATACCTGATTTGAAATCAGAAGCTTCCTGGCTTAAATGCCAGTATTCACAAAAGTGTTATTTGCAGTCCAAGGTGAATCTTGTACCTATTTCACCTGCATGATCACATCATAACATAGAAATTCCTCTGTGTCTTGTGAAAAGTGGTTGATTTGATGTAGATTTCTGCGTTCAAAGTTCTTAAAAAAATATTGTTGAAAGGGCAGAGCTCTCTCCCAGCTGCAAAATAAATTTGGAGGTAATACTCATCACTATTAAGGAGATTTTAGTAAATCAGACATTTCAGTTTCATTCACTCATTTTAGAGTTTAATTTTGGTTGCATAAAATAAGTGAGTGAAAAACTGCATGTGACAAGTAAACCTTAACTTCTACTTCAAGAACTGTTAATATATGGTCGGCCTATATATGTCACTCTGATAGCCAGAAGATCAAGCAAATTTGCTGGAACACGTTTTCTGAAACGAGGAGCAAACTGTGAGGTAAATTAAATGTGATTTTTAGGAGTTCCCACAATCTTCCCAACAATATGAAAGCTCGAGACTGACTGACTTAAGAACTGAAATGTTTTAGAGATTTGTTAGGGTTTTGACTATAAACGATACTGTTAGATAATGTTATCACAGCTATCCTTAAATTTTTAATTGTGATAATAAAGCTGTTCCTAAACCAGAAGTTTTTTAACTGGCAGTTCTTTTTTTTTTTTTTTTTTTTTTACACTTTATTTCTCAAATAAAGGGAGGGAAAAAAAAGATCTGATAATATACATTTGAGGACAAATGAGAGTTTAACCTTCACTGATGTGCTCTCTTATGATTTGGTGTCTCGCAGTTTAATTGTACTCTGTGATTATCAGTTCTCTATAATTCATGCAGCTTTGTAGTGTTATGTCTACATCATATCTGTATTTCTGTTTGTTTTAGGGAGATGTTGCTAATGAAGTGGAAACTGAACAAATTCTTTATGATGCTTCAGTTATGTCATTTTCTGCGGGGAGTTATTCTTCCTATGTTCAGGTTCGAGGATCTGTCCCTCTGTACTGGTCTCAAGATATTTCAACTATGATGCCTAAGCCACCCATAACATGTATGTACAATTTATTCTTTCTGATAGATTATAATTAGTGCTGTGTCCTAAAGGAACACCTGAGAGAGTAAGTGAAAACCCAATTTGCAAAGATGAACAATTTGTCTACACATTTGTTCTTTGGGAAGCCATAATTTAAGGTAAACCAATGTTCTTCATAATAAACATTGTGGCATACAGACATTCAACCATGTAAAAAGCTGCATCTGATGAAATTGAATGGAAAAAAAATCTCAATCTCAGATCTCACATTCAGAAATGGAGTACAAAAAGCTTTTTGAAGGTGTCAGCTTCTTTGTGCTTATTTTATATACAAGTTAGCTACATTTAACATGGTATTGTGGATGAAATTGTGAACCCATTGAAAATGGTGGACAACACCTGGGCTAAGCTTAATGAGGCCAAAATAATTGCTCTTTGTAAGCACATCATGTAAGTTTTGGCTAAGAAGTCACTTCCAATTTGGAAAAAGGAAGATTTTTTTTTTTTAACAGTTTTTGCATGAAATGAGGGGAAAGTATGCAACTGTATCATTATGGTCAGAGAATTAATATATATTTTGTCAAGAGTACTTTTAAGAGAGAATGACTGAAGTGACCCTACAGCTTGCTTAATGCTGTCCTGAATATATATCTATTTGTTACAGTGGACCAAGCAGATCCTTTTGCACACGTTGCTGCTCTTCACTTCGACCAAATGCTTCAGAGATTTGGCTCTCCCATTATTATTTTAAATCTTGTGAAGGTACAATATTTTCAATATATTCTGTATGTTTCCAAATTTTTAGTATTATGTTTATTTCTATAGAGTCTCTGTGTAATTTCAGTTGTGTTCTAAACTAATATTTGCTTATAAATGACGTATTTTCTTTATAAATCTTTATAAATGCTTACTTTTGCTACTACCCTTCAAAACAAGTTTCCCAAGTTTTATAGACTTCTTACAGTAACCTTTCATTGTTCTTGCAGGTTTTTGCTATTAGCTCTTACGTGTGAATAAGTCCAAATAAATTTACACTGAATTTAATTTAGCACTAAAAAATATGGAAGTAGCATGTGTCTGTGCGAAGTAAGGTTTGTAGGCTTGACAGATGACCACAAACTAACCATGAGCCAGCAATGTGCCCTTGTGGCCAAGAAGGCCATAGCATTCTGGGGTGCATCAAGAAGAATGTGGCCAGCAGGTCAAGGGAGATTTTTGTCCCCCTCTACTCTGTCCTGGTGAGGCCTCATCTGGAGTCCTGTGTCGATTTCTGGGCTCCTCAGCTCAACAGAGACAGAGAAATTCTGGAGAGAGTCCAGTGCAAGGCCACCAAGATGATCAGGGGACTGGAACATCTTCCTTATGAGGAAAGGCTGCGGGAACTGGAGCTGTTAGTCTAGAGAAAAGGAGACTGAGGGGGGATCTCGTTAATATTTATAGGTATATAAATGGTGGGTGTGAGGAGGTTGGGGCATCCCTTTTTTCTCTTGTATCTAGCAACAGGACAAGGGGTAATGGACGAAAGCTGGAACACAGAAAGTTCCATTTAAACATGACAAAAAACTATTCTACTGTTCAGATGAGGGAGCCCTGGCACAGGCTGCCCAGCAAGGTTGTGGAGTCTCCTTGCTTGGAGGTCTTCAAGACCCACCTGCATGTGATCCTATGCAGCCTGATCTAGGTGGACCTGCTTCTGCAGGGGAGTTGGACTAGATCCTCTTTAGAGGTCCCTACTATTCTGTTATTTGGTGATTATGGTAGACTTACATTCTGTTATTTGGTCTGCCTGGTAGAGTCATGGAAGTATGAGAAAGACGGGAGCCTAAAACACTTGATACTAACAAAAGGGCAATGCCATTGTCAGCAGGACTGGACTAAAGCAGGGAGCTTCATGATCACTGCAGTAATTCAATTCACTTCTGTATAAGAGGCTACGGCACAAAAGCTGGATTTTGGGGGACACTGAATTTTTGGTTATTACGTTTATATGGGAGGTTTGGTTTCTTGGGCTTTTTTGTGTGTTTTTATCCAGACATTTTCTGCGGTGATGTCTCTTTCCACATTTGAGTTTAATATATTGATTTGTTTTGCTTGAATCATATCTTGCTTCTTTGTAGTCATTTAAAAAAAATACTAATTTACGGTGTTCTAGAACCATATTCAATAGAAGAAAAGTGTATTCTATATGCACGTAGGAACCATTCTTAATATAAAAAGTTAGGGAAACACAAAAGGAAAGCTTTTAAAACTCTTTAAGTTGGAATAAATGGCAACTAGATAACCTATTTTCTATTTCTAGAAGCTTTTCTGTGTAGGAGTGCTTTTAAGACTGTCCTAGGGTCTGTGGAATCAACTTGGGATCGTATTTGTTGATGAAAAAATGATTTTATCTCTTGCAGCCATAGCTTTCAAAAGCCATTGTTAACAGCATGAGTCTAGGCTCACATGACCTTGACATGTGAGTCATTATATACTTCTATTCACAAGGCTTTTGATATAGTGGCTGAAAATACTTCTATTTCCCTCTCTATAAATGCTCAATATTAAGATGCTAAAATTCATGTTCTTTTCTTACTTTATGTACCATTTAAAAAATAAGTGAGGAGAGGAAGCCTCCAAATCTGAAGACCCTTTTTTTGGACGTTCCTCTTCCTTTTACTTGAATGCTAAGCACTTCTGTCTCTGGTACTTACTTTGTCTCCTTAAATGTTGATGAAATACACATCTATGTCCTCCTGTATCTTTCTATCCTAGAAACTTATTAACTAGTAATGAATGTATTAGGCTACTTTTGAGTTTGTTTATTTAGGACTGCTATTGTGTAGTTAAGGCAGTTTATATAGTATTGGTTGAGAACAGGTTTTAATTTGGATGAAGTTGAGTGGAAAGCCATACTAATATATAGAGTGTGAAAACATAAGCTATATGCAGTGAATGGCAACATAATTCTAATTTAAAAAAAATATTTCAAAGCTGGAAGATGAGAGCTGTTGTTCCCCATCTCGTGTCAGTAATGGAGAAGAAATTGCTTGGATCCTCTTGTACCCTAGAATTAAATGGAGTACTTTTCCTTTCTTCCTTCTTTATCTTTGTCCATTTCATCTGTATTATCAACTTTGTTTCTGTGTACCTTTCTTTGCTCTTATGGGGTTCCATTTTTCAGGCAATTATTATGCACAATTGAAACAGGGGTTTGTACTACTAATCAAGATTCTTAGTTCAAAACACAGAATATTTAGATTTTTCCGTCTCTTTTTTAATTTAATTGTTCTAGTTACGAAGAACTGCGCCCTGATCCTACAGCTTCCACTTCTAATTTCCGTTATATATACCTACATGTAAATGTATATGGGTTATGTACAGTTGTTGATGAAAATTATAAACTTCCTGTTCTTTTTGATAAAGGAACGTGAAAAAAGAAAGCATGAAAGGATTCTCAGTGAAGAACTTGTTGCTGCTGTGACATATCTCAACCAATTCTTACCCCCAGAGCATGCAATCATATATATACCCTGGGATATGGCCAAATACACAAAAAGGTAGAAAAGGTCCTTCTTTGTTCTGATACTCTTAGCTTCAGTTATATTGTGGATATGTATATAAATGTACCTCAAGTTTAAAGCTATAAGGGGAATAGTATAAATGTAAAAAATACATGAGGGCTTTGAACAAGATTAGCTATATATGCAAGCAAGAGATATTTAAGAATGGAAGGTAATGTATATGTCTGCCTGAAGAATTCCTGTGACAGTCAGAGGAATACTGCGAACATGTTTGCTTTAACATATAATTTTGAAATAAGTTTGCTGGCAAGTAGTAGTGGTGGAAATGTTCCAAAATATTGCTTCAATCTCAGTATAAGCAATCTTTAAAAAATAAACAATTGCTTTTGTTACTTGAAGTGTAAGCACTGTAGTAAAAATTTTGAAAATAAAATTATTAATAAACAGAAGTTAAAGTCCCCAACAATGAATGGCTGAATGCCCTGAATGAGCAGGAGATGCAGGAGATCATGAAGGACATACACGGAGACAAATGTTACTGAGCAAAAAAGCACCTTGTAGACAAATGGAGGGAATATGATTTAGCACAATCAGATATCCTGCCTCATTCTTATTTTGTGAAGTTTTGGTAGCAGAAAATCAGTGTGATATAAATGTGGAGGAGTTTTAGATTTTTGAGGTCTTCCTCTTCTAGTTTATGCAATATGTTTTATTAAAAGTAAACAAAATTGCTAAGAAATGGTGTCTAAGTCTGTAAAATCTAAGAAAACTCTAGACATAATTACTTTTGGATAAATAACCTATGATTTCTCACTTTAAATCATTTTTTGTTATTAAATCACTTTCCAAGCAGTGAATTTTTTTTTAGCATTAATATATGTTGATTGTATGTTCTATTTTTCTTTCTTTCCTCAGCAAACTTTGCAATGTCCTTGATAGACTGAATGTGATTGCAGAAAGCGTAGTAAAGAAGACTGGATTTTTTGTAAATCGACCTGATTCCTACTGCAGCATTTTACGGCCAGATGAAAAGTATGGATGATTTAATTGATGCATGATGAATAGCAGCTACTCTTTAGAGAGCTGTATGGAATTTCTGTGTGTATGGCATGGTTTCTTATGTTGAGGTTTAATAAGAAAAAAAAATACAATTTGTTATTAAGTTATAGCTAAAAGAATTGTGTCTGAAATTTAATAGCTGGCTTCTTTTGAGGCATAGTATTAACTATCATCTAAATGTTACCGAGTCCAATGATTTCCAGTGATTTTATGGTATCCATACATACAAAATGAAAACCATTTTTTTTCAAAAAACTGTATTTGTTAAGCTGCTGCAGAGGTACAGTGAGTTATTTAATCAGATGAGTTCTCGAGTCCCTGAAAATCCAGAACTAAAATAACTTTCACATTAAAAGTTCGGCAGGTTTTTGATTCAAGTTTTTACATTAGGTATCTAATTCATCACTACCCAAATGGGAAGTTATATTTTACTTGACGAGCAACCTTGACTTTTTAGCATGTATTCATTTAGAAACAATCTGAGCATTTTCTCTGCTGAGCAGTGCAGCAAACATGGCTACTGTAAAATAGCAGGAACAAGATGAGTACATCCATGAAATACTGTATTTTGTAGAAATAGTCTGCTGAGTCCCAAATACAGTATACAGGCTTTCCTCTGGTCAGTCTAGGTAACTACTGAAAATATTCAGTAGTTCAGGGGTTAACTTGCACTGAGCATAACTGCTCTTCTACCTAAAAATATCATTAATTCTGATTCATGTTTTCTGGCTCTGAGGTACAGTTAAAGCCTATACAGAATTGCAAGATGTGGACAATATGCATGTATGTGTATATCCAGCACATAGGCCTAGAATCAGTATGAGGGACATTTTTATGAACCAGCTTGTGCTACAGTGGATGTTATGCCTCTGCCTTACAGTTGTTGACATTGTACTTCTTTCAATTTTTGTTCAATCAGAACCGAGTCTAGCCAAACTTTCATTGATGATACTCTGTTTTGTGGGGAGCAAAGGAAATATTTTGTATGACTTTGGAATATTTCTACTTTAAGGCTTGATTTTTTTTTTTTTTAAATTTTTTTTCCTTGGGGTTTAAATAAAACATCTTAATGCTGAATAGAGCTTCATTGCTTTCTCCTGTTCAGGAATATCAATTTTGCTTTGTGGCAGATTTTTAATTGTCACTCTTTTTCACTGACTAGGTCAATACGTGGTACGATCTGTTGTTTTTGAAAAATCATTCTATTTTTTTTCTCCCTCAGGTGGAACGAGCTGGGAGGTTGTGTTGTTTCCACTGGACGCTTGCAGGTACTAAATATTCTTTATTAGTTCATAGTTACAGGAATGTAGATCAGCATTCCCAGAGCAGCAGTGAACCATTTCACTTAAATGCCCAATTGGTGATGCACAGAGTGCTCTTAAATTAATGTTTATAGTAGACTGCATTATTGCTGTATATCCCAGAAGTTCAATCAGGGAATTAGGGCTTAAAGTTCTTGCATAGTACCATGAAACCTTATGCTATTGGAATTGTGGTTTTGTTGGGGGTAGTCTGAGAAATGCTTGTCTAGTAAACTAGGTTTCATTACTATTTATACTGTATTGTTACCTTTGCACTGAAAGTTAAAACAGCATCATCTTACCAAACTGCATAATGTTACACAGAAGAGGTGAGATAGAAACATCCTGAAGTCTGGTGACATATTCATACACGTGAAAATGGCTTATTAAAAGCATTTTCACCGGTGCTGAATATTCTATATATTGTTAAAATTACCATCACTAAAAGAAGATAAAACTAGAAACACTGCGCTTTTTTTAAGGTCAGAAAAGTGCTGCCTAAACTCTATACCATACAATACCAGATTTATACCTGAATGTTATGATTATATACTCTGAACATGGGGCGTATTCTTAAGAAGCATTAGTTGCTTTTGACTTGCCATTCATAGTTTTGGAGTTCATTCAAGTTGGAAAGTTTGTGACCATTCTATTACTAGCTGATCATTTGAGGGCAGAATAGATAAAATTTGACCTGTTTGAAAAGAAAACATATCAATACTAGTTAGATTTTTTTTTTTCAAATTGTAGACTTAGAGGTTTACTTGTATTAGGGAAATGATTATTTTATCCATCTTTCAACTTTAATGATTTGAAGTAGTCACCATTGGCATCCATGTAAGTGTTCAAGTCACAGTTCACCTCAGAATAACCATCTTGTGAGTCACACCCCAAAAGTGCTTCTTTATTGAAGGCAATAAATGTTAACTAGCTTGGTTGTAGCCATATATATTTGAACAGAAGTATCACCCATGCTGTTATATTAAACTAAGTTTCTTGCAACAGTTCATATTATAAAACAACTTTTTGTACATTATGGAATTGAAGAATGATGATGCAAGCAGCATAAGCGAATATGTGCATGACTGCGGCCTTCGACAAAATGTTCATGTGTGTTGCTCTAGTTACAGAAAGCTTAAAATACAAGCACCATAACAGTAGAACCAAGGCAAGTTAGAAGTGTGCTTGAATTTTGCAGTAGTTTTACCATACCTCCTTTAATGACATAACATAGCTTTTCTTTTAAAGGTGAATCCTTTGGGCTGTTTGAGAGTTGAAGGAGAGATGCAGTTTGTGTGATGATAGAAGCAAGAATATTTTGAAAGAAGGCATTTAGAGCAGACTGATATAGCTTGCTAGAGATAAATTACTTTTTAACCTTTTTAGAAATATATTACCTCAAAATTTTGTGAGCTGCCATAATTTGAGATTTGACTAGTCGTGGATAGTAGGAAAAGGTAATACTCATGAGTGTAGTTACGTTTTCATTAAGAAAAATGTCTTATTTGAATTGCTTTACCAGACTGGAGTTCTCCGAACCAATTGTGTGGATTGTTTAGATCGCACTAACACAGCCCAGTTTATGGTGGGAAAATGTGCTTTGGCATACCAACTCTATTCATTGGGCCTGATTGATAAACCAAACTTACAATTTGATACGGATGCTGTTAGGTAAGATATATTAATAAGGTGTATCATGGTTTCATTTTTATTAAGAGATTTAGGAGGTTTATGTCTGTGTAGAGGAAAAGTGCAATTCTTTCTGTTGGGATGTTTTTATAATGTTTATTCATCCAAGTTCAAAAAATCTTCCCTGTCTTCTTGAGAAAATCCAATCACACTGAAAATTTACTCTTCCAGAAAAGTATGTTAACCAGGCTTCTTAGAAGACGACTGCTTGACTTAATTCTCTTTATATGCCTAAACTTAAAGCTAGGAGTTTTCGTTTTAAATAAACGTAACAAAACTCCCAACCCAATTTTTAAAATTTGCTTCTATTGCTTCAGGCAAAATGCTCATAAACAATGAAAACTGAAATACATGCTCTTGTGGAGAATGCCAAACTGATCTTTGTATAGCAGTACATTTTGCCTTGCTGTTTTCTACATTTCCTTTGGAAAAAAAAATGTGCTATTTGATTCATTAAAGAAAAGTTTTCAGCAAAATTGTTCTCTCTGATCAAGTATCAGTGATACTTAGTCAAGCATCCTCAAACCGTTTAAGAAACCCCAGCATTTAAATTGAGATGCTTTGGAGGTCGAGGAGATCTAGTGTGAATATGCTTCAGAAATTAGTGTAAGAGTTGTTGAGCTAATGTGTTCTTGTTCCTTATGTAGAGGAATACTGCTTGTTACTAATTGTATTTTAGAAAAGGCAAAGTACTCAGTCTCCATTCCCCTTTACTTGAGACATACCTTCAGCTACTCTTACTTCTGCTAGCTTCCAGTACTGGCCTGGTGCCAGGAACAGGTATGTGCCACAGAAAAAACCTGACATGTAGCATATTAGCTCACTTTGTAAGTGGTGGCTCTTGGCCTCTGCCTGATGACAAAGGGGAGTACCCACTGGCTGGCTTCCTCAGTATGTTAGGAATGTCTCTTATCCACCATGTCCCAGCTGGTAGGGGCTGCATCTGGGAACAAAGGTCTCTAGCTGCAAATACCAGTTGCTGTGCATCCTCCTGGGAACTTGGTGATCAGGATTCTTGGACTCTAACTAGAGGGGAGCAGGAGTTAGACAGGTCTCTTCTATCCATTCTTTGTGATGTTCTCTACAGCTACTGCTTACTTCAGCCCTTCAGGCTGCATTTTATTATCTTTCTTTATGCTTCACTAACTCCTTGCTTTCTGCCCTGGTTTTGAGAGCCCCAATTTCCTCTGTTACTTCCTGCTGCAACAGTTAGGTATTTCCTATCTATATTCTCCCCCTCCTGTTTCCTCTCTATACCCCAACCAAACAATTTCCATCTCTTAAGGATTTAGTAGTTACTTTGTCTCCGATTTTACTGATACTTTACTTTTCATTCTCTCTGAAATGTAGCTATTAGAGTGGTAAAAAAGGTTACTTTTATTTGACTGTTTGGTTTTCCTTCTCCATTGAACTAGATGTATGAAACCAATTTTGTCATCTGATTAGACTTGTTTCTGATTTTCTGTATCCAGAGTAATTTAAAAAATCCTACTCTGTAATGCAACAAATTCTGAAGACAAATATGTGCTATACTGTCTCTGTTGTGCAGTCTTTCCCTTTGACCCTCCTGCATTTTTATTCCATGCATTGCCTTACTTGCAGTATCTGCTTCCTGTGTACACCACTTCTTCATTTACTTTCCTCTGACTGGTAAAAGAACGTAAACTGTAGTGGTCTCTTATTCTTACAATTCTGATTTTTATCTCATAGTCTCACTGGCTGACTACAATCCAGAATTTCTGATGAACTAGATCTTTGAAGTCATCATTTTATTTTGATTCTCCATCCTGAGGGATAAAGGCATCATGCATCTTGAACATTTCCATCTGATGCCTAGCAAGTTTAATCTCCTTAATGGCTTCATTGCACAGGATCATATCTGCAAGCTGTATTTCTTAGTGACTCCTTCAGTGTAATTGTTCTGTCTATGAAGTTTCCTATACAAAATGTACATTAGCAACTTCTTTTGTCATATGTAGGTGACATTTTCTGTACGGAAGATTAGTCTTTCTTTGACTGTAGACTTAATATTTTGAGGCTGTGGAAGGGTAGTTTAATTCTACAAGTCCTTTCCAAATCAAATGGATCAACATCCTTAATGAATTTCAAGTTGTCTGCTTTCCACAAACCTGCATGGCAAGGTCATTTGAACTCCATTCATTGATCTCTCATGTCTGACTGGGGAATTTTTAAAGGTATCATGCTCTTACCTGCCATTTTTTGCCTTCAACCAGTTTTTTAGCTTGTAGTTGCCTAGCATTACTGTCTTTTCCTCTGTATATATATATATAAAAAAAAAACAACTCACAAATAAAACCCAAACCAAATGAACCAACCCACCAAACCTAAAGAAACAAACAGGAGATTCTCATGTGCAGTCCATCTTAGAACTGACTGGCATTAGCCCTGTCAGCTACAGGAAAAGCTTCTGCCAGGTCTTCGTTTAAAGAAACCACTCCTGTAGCATCCCCACTACCAAAACCTGGGCCAGACAAAAACACTACAGGAGAAGATTTGCTGGACTGTTGATTTATTTTTATAGGAAATCAATTTGCTTCTCAGAAAGAGTTCTTTATCCAGAACCTTTTGAGAAAGACTTCAGTCAAAATGGTAGCTCAATTACTTAGACAGTGCTTCCCTTTATTGGAGACTTTCTTAAAGGAATGCTTTTTTTTATTTTTTTGTTTGATTGGGTTTTTAAAAAATTTGTTGTTTTGTGGCTTTCCACGTTCCTTTCCACTTCTCAAAGACTTCTGTCTTCTTGGGTATTACAATGTGTCACATGCAGATGCCTGAGTTGCTGTGTGTTGCTAAACTGATTTAAGCCGATTTGGTGGTTGGGTTTTAGGGGACTGGGATTGTTCTGGTTTTGTGTTTTTTTGCCTCTTAACTAAACTTTCATAGTGTTTTAGCAAGGTGTCATCCTTCTCATTGTCTTGCTCAGTTGAGGCCATTGTCTCCATTTCTGAGAACTGTTGCACTGTTGGATCTGTTATCTCTTTGACCGAGTGTCATCTCCTTTACGATAGCTTTTATTTCTGAGACTGTCATCTTGTTTTTGTCATTGATAGGGAGCTTCTTGATAATTTTTGATACTTGGACTGCTCTCAGTTTGCAGTCTATTGTGAACTTCTTGCTGCTAGAGAACTGTGTTGATTTCAGCTGACTATCCTTATTCATCTTGGCAGCCAACTCATTCTGCCTTCTTACAGTGAGTTTTTCCAACTCCAACAAACGGCAATCTGGCTGCCGTTCACTTTTCTTTTAAATTGTGTTTATTCAGTTTGTACCTTTGAGCCATCATTATTGTTACTAGTGAGCTTTTTGGAAAGTTATGCTAACTTAATTCCCAGTGAACTTGGCAGAAACCATAGCCTTGAGATATTGACATATTTTGTCCCATTCAGTTTATTTAAAATACCTTAGTTTGTGAAGGTATACAATTTGTTTTCTCCCTGCTGACTAGTAAGACATGTTTATCTTCTCCATGAATCTACAGAAGTGCATATTCTGTAGTGTGACTGCATTCTGCTATATTATAAATTAGTGAAAATCTTATGATCTAATCCTTCTTTGTAATTATTATAGCTGAATGACATTTACACTTATTTATATGAATAAGAATAGAGACATAGCTTTAAATTCCAGTGCACGTCAGTTAATAGCATGTTTTGATGCAATGCTTGTTTTAGTACACTGGCAGATGTACTTTGGAGAAGAAAATATGTTGCCTGTTAAAACAGAAATACTTTAAAATTGCAATACATTATTATCTTTCTTAAAAAACTTTTTTCAGCAGTTTGATACATGTCACATTTTGCTTTTCCTTCAGATTATTTGAAGAATTGTATGAAGATCATGGAGACACACTTTCTCTGCAATATGGAGGTTCTCAGCTTGTCCACAGAGTTAAAACCTATAGAAAAATAGCTCCATGGACTCAGCATTCTAAAGATATTATGCAAACACTCTCAAGATATTATAGTAATGCTTTCTCAGGTAAATTTCATTTTAATTGCTTGCTTTTCAGCCATTATTTAAAAAAGTTCTTACTTGTGATGTTTCAATAATCCATACTATGATTTTATGACAGAGATCCTCAATACTATAGTTTCCAAGTTACTCAGTAAAATATGATGGGTATCATGTAGATATTCTGATTTGATGAAGTATTATCAAAGTATTATATCCTATGCAAACACATTTTCTAGCATGCAGACTTGTTTCATACTTTTTATATTGGTTCAGTAAATTTCATTTGGAAAGTGTACACATGTAGCACTGAAACTGCTGGTGACATTTGTAGATCAATAGAGAAGCAGATAACTGTTATATTCAACAGCTTTGAATGATTGACCGAGTGGCTTCAACTAATAGAAGGAAACTTGTAAATCTAAATCTAAACACAAGTAAAAGGCTTCAAGTGGAGCATTTCATGTGGTGTTTCTGAGCATTTCAAATAAAAAGTGAGCTCTGATGCACATTTTTGTTTTGTATTAATACAGTCTACTGACTGTGGACTCAATGGTAGAGATGACAAAATTAGATTTTAAAAATATGGTCTACCAATTAAATAAACTATTTTTGAGTCAAGTTGTAAATGTTAACTTAGAGTTTTACTAGCTTGTATTTGTCATGGGTACTGTTCTACTTTATTCTGGACAACATTGCTAAGAGCAAACCTCTTTGAAAAATTCTGAACCGTACCTGGAAAAAACTGGCAAGAAAATGCACCTTTTTTTTCTTCTAGAAGATAATGTCATATTGCAGAGTTTAATGCTAGAGTTGCAGCATGCATAATAAGATTCTGGAATCTAGAATAATATATTTATCCAGAAACAGGACTGGATATAGTAAACTATCTTATAGTGTTGTGTGAAAGTAAGCTTAATTACTATATCCTTTTAGTCATGGCACTTGTAGTCCCAATTGTATTGACTCTCTCATGATTTAGTAATTTGTTGTGTAGTGCAGTTGCAAACTCAGATTTAGAGAAGTAGATTATTTTAGGCTAATTCAATTAAATGGCCCCTTATTTTCTCAATTGGTCTTAAAAATGTTCTAGCATACATGTACATTGCAGTATCTTTTGAAAAATCAATGCAATCTTTCTACTTGCTCGTACATAATTAATACATTTGGTGCTAAAAATGGAGGGAGAAGATGTGTTTGTTCTTTTGTCTGTGCTCCACAGTGCATTGACATATTCGGGTTCTTTGGGTTTTTTTATTCTAAAGAGAAACTTTTCTATCTAGTTAAGAGAATTGATCTAAAAAGCTTAATATCCTGTTTTAGATATCAGTGTTACAAAGAAAGATCAAAGTTTTCGCTATTTTTGCTCAAAATTAAATCATAAAATTGTTTAGCCCTTAAAGTAAGGCTATGAGGAGGATTTTCACCAAAGTTAATGATTTGCTTTTAAATTATGACTTGAGAAATAAGACAGTATAAAGATCTTTCTGATAAATGTCTTGTATTTCTGTTAAGTTTAAAACACAGCTGCACAAGTGAAGCAATAAATGCTAAAGAGGGTTTGAGTCTTTTTTTCAGTGTAACATTTAACAGTGGTCTTTTTCTTTTTTCCCTGGGAGAAGGACAAGAATGCTTTCATGGACTGCTGCTGTAGACCAATTTCAGGCAATGAATTTGTTAATTCAATTGGTATGAGTTTAAATTCAAGCTATTTTTCACAGAAAAAAATTAATTTAGTTTTATTTCATTTTGACATCTGTCATGCACGTAGTGACATTGTCTTGGTTTACTCAAATTGTTTTTCAATTATATAGTTAACAATATTAGTATATCTTCCATTCGTGACAGATGAAACATTAGTAAATGAACAAAGGAGACTCATCTCTGCCTTTAGATTTCAGAAGTTACCACCAATTTTAACCTATTTTCTCATGTCAATTAATTTTGTCTTTAGGCCTCCTCCAGTTTCTGTACTTGAAGTAGAGAGTTTTATCGAGTTTTATTCAGCCCTTTGTTTAAACCAATGACTAAATAACTTATCAGGAAGAAAGAATACTTGTTATTGCTTCTTACTTTTTCTTTCTTTTTAATTCCCAGTGTCCATGTTTTACTTCCAAATCTTTTTACTGAATTTTGCATAGCTTTCTTGCACTGCTTGTAGCCTTTTTCATTCTCTCTTGTGTGTCTTGGTCAAACTGTGACAGAAACAATGTCATGCAAACCAGAAGGACCTACATATGCATTTGAGTATTACTGTGTAGAACAGTTAACATTTATAAGTTGATCCTTTTAAGAAAATTGGGAAGATGATGAGCAAGAAGGAAGGTTTTGGAAGAGTGCTTTAAAGGGACAGTAAAATTATGTGGAAGAAGTATGAATGGATAGAAAAGAAAGAAAAAAAAATATTCCAGATGAAAAGTCCTGTAAATAGGGAAGGGGAGCCAAGCAGAGGTTTTCCATTTCCCATTTCCTGCCACACTTCTGTGAGGTTCCATACTTTTCTATAAACCTGTTGTACCAAATTTGTACATAGTGCTTCATTTGTCAGCTGCTTGTGTGTCTTAATTTCCTCTTAAAAATGTGTGTTGCACAGAGGAAAGATCTGTTTGAATTCTGAGGAGAAAGAGACTGAAACTTTGGTGGTGGCCAGGAGCCGACTTTGTCCTGGATGTCATAGCACCAGTTTGTGGACTCTGCCTGGTTTTTTACATGCTTTCTGGTATATTGAAATTTCAGTTCGTCTTTTTGATGCAGTGTTTTGCTAAAGGGACACTCTACTCTCATAATACTCTTTTTCAAACATGAGGAGAACTGAAGGATTAACACTATTTATTGAACTACTCTGAACTATTCCTTGTCTGATTTTTACTGAAGTGCAGACAAGAGTGAAGATGAGAGAGCTTTCCACAGGCTAATCTCTCAGTGCATGAAGTGCTCAATTCTCCACATACTCCTCCATATCTAAAGATCCTTTGCATGTGACCCTTTCTCAGCCTCTATGACTCTGCTTGCAAAGCCATTTTTATCACAGTTCACTATCACTAAGCCTTCATCTGTCCATTTTTCCCTATCTGTTGTAACATCCTCTCTGCAGCTAGGTAGCAAGAGAGACTTTAAAGATGTAAGTGGACATCAAGATTCGTTGTTATGCTTCATCTACAGTGATGTGTAACTACTGGATAATAGCACTTGTCTTAGTTTGGTAAAGCTTAGGATATGGCAAGAGAATTTGGTGATTTAAACCAACAGGAAAAGAAGTCTAAATTGTGACTATTTGTATTTGTGGAGGTATTTGTGAAGTTTAGTCATTTTACTGACTACACTTTGACTAAAAAACCCCAAAGAATTAATAATTTGTGTTACATGGAAACCTTCTGTATTGTATGGATACTGGGTAATTTTATTATATAGTTCTCTGTTTAGAGTACAATAAATTCATTATGCTACGTCATATTCCCTGAAACTTGCATAAATACATGCATGTGCTGCATATATACACAAATATGCAGAGAAGGGAGATGGAGTTGCAGTGTGAGGTCTTAATTTCTGCAAAGCCCCTAAACAGAGCTGTGAGAAAAGCCAAGGAAAGAGGCAGTGCTGGTACGAGCTCCATGTGCACTGCAATGTGGGAGAACGTTGGGTCTAAATGAAGTTTTATTAGAGTGGTTGAAGCTCAGAGGTCCCTGTAGAAGTCATACGATATACTTTGTCTGAAAGGAGCAAACACATCAAACAACTGAATGCTTGAATGGGCTTAAGCTCTGCAGTATTCCTGGCGTTAAGTGTAACTCTTGTCTAACAGATGCAGACAGGCAAGATTCTATCAATCTTTTTCTGGGAGTATTCAAGCCTACAGAAGGAAAACCTCATCTCTGGGAACTTCCCACTGATTTTTATTTGCATCACAAGAACACCCTCAGTCTGTCACAGACCAGGAGAAGGTATTTTGCTGTTTCACATTAATATTAAATTTTTTAAAACCCACCATGTTGTTAACCAAATAGTTTGGTCCACTTGTCAAAAACTTGTTTACTGGTTTTTAAGTCTTACAAAAGCTTAAACCCCAAACCTTCAAGAGATTACCAGAAACATTGGATATTGGGGTTTTGAAGGATTTTCTTTAGTTTGTTATTTTCCTGTTGTACTGAAAAAATAAGTTTAATTTCATATGAAATTCTTTATTGCAGTGTGAAATGCTTTACTGTTTTACTGAGGTACAGTTATCACTGTCTTATTAAGCAATAAACAGGTGTATTTTTCATGGTCAGATTTATTAAGTGATTATTGTATTTGAGGTTAGGTAATGAGGATAACATTTGTTTAGTTTTTTTCTATATAATGCACTTAGTCTGCAGCTCTGCATACCATGAAGCCTATGATTATCTACCTTCCTTTTGGTAATATCTAGCCTGTGTTCCAGATTATTTTTCTCCATTTGCATTCTGTTGCAGTTGTACAGTAATATACAGAGTAATAGAACTAAAGTGTAAAATTTTTAGACTAATTTTAGAGTGCTTAACAACGTGCAGTGGTTTTGTTAGGTGTTATAAATGCAATGTTGAAAGAAATCCATTTTAATAATAAGGTCAGTACTAGACTTGTTAACTAAATCTCTTTTATGAATTTCACTGTTTGTGTCTGTTCATTCTGTGAGTCGTAAAGCTCTGTATCACAAATGGTAGATCTGAGTTTAGAATAGATCTGCATTTAGATTTTTGTCTGTAGGAACTGCAAGTGTTTAAACAAGGCATTTAATTCCTGTTAGCTGCTTATGCATGCAACATGACTGTTTCTAAATTTCAGTCTTTTTGCGTTGTCTCCTGAGGCTCCTATTGGTTGTATGGCTGATATGAGCTAACATCAAGCTCTATGAGGCACACATGAGACATGCAACATTAATTTTATTGCCTAATGGGTCCAAACATTATTGTATGTCAAAAATTAATTCAACTGATCTATTGCAAGTATACAAACAGCCTAGTCTCCCTTACATCTGTTACGCAGTTAAACAGCTGTCTCTTTTGTCACAGATGCTGTTTGTTCTCAGATGAGGTGGAGTATTTAAAAAAAAAAAAAAGAATTGTTATTCTTCATTTACTTGTTAGTTTTACCTTTCATTCTGGTCAGAATTTCTTCTGAGCAGTCATAATATACAACCAAAATGTTTTGTCACTTGAACAAATGACACCTTCATATAATAAGTCACTAGGTGAAAAAAAAAAATCTTCCAAGTAATTTTTTGTTTCTACCAAACTATTGGACAAGTTCTTTGTAGAACTTCTTCCTGCTTTTCAATGTGGTGCCTCTTTTGGATTCCTTGGGCACAGCAGCAGAGGAAATAACAAAAACTCATGATGAAATCAAGGTAATAGGAGAAGAAGGGAAGATCTTGTTTCCTGTCATTGAAACATCTTTTGGCTATCGGTGTTTTTCCTATATGGTATTTGCCTCCTATCAGAAAGAAGAGGTTTTGTATTGAGTTTCATATATTAATTTGAAAGGACAATGAATATGGAATGGAGAGTTTGTGTTGCCATCTTGCCATTTATATGAGCAGCGAGACTAAGTATGTCTGCAGTTTCTGGAGGCAGTGGAGAAAACAGCTTGCTGGCATGGCCTGTTACAGTACTTCAAGAAGAGAGAGGATCATCAGGCATAACTTGTTCTTTTCTGCCTAGGACCTACACAGTTCTTGGACCTGAAGTGTGGTGTTGTCCTGTCTGTTCTGTGCCATTTGCTTCATCCTACTAAGTCTGTCTCTGGGCATGGAAATACACCCATTGTTTCTGCTCCAGATGGCTACATTGACATGAGTAGGAGATAACTGTATTAACACTCTAATTACAGCCCTTACAGTATAGTGAATGCATACATATTTGAAATAAAAATCAATGAAGATAAATGGCTTTTCATCCAAACTAATAAAACAGAAGAAACTGAGAATAATTTAGAGAAGAAATGAAAGTATATTTGAGAAGAGAAAATGAAAATATGTAAACAGAAATGAAAGATAAAACTTGGTTTATTTTATGAATGTGCTTGACTTCCTTTGTTATTTTTCAGAAAATCTAAATAAGCTTTCAGCAGGGCCTGATTTTTGCTGTTAGCTATTTCAACATACAGTTATCAAACTCGGGACAGCTGTCACATCAAAATTTACTTCTGTGTATAGAAGTCGGCTACTTTGACAATCTTCTGATTTTATTATCATTGACCTTCATTTCTTTATACCTTTTTCCTAAATTTTAGGAACAAGTGGTGGGTGGGATGGAGGTTGATGCTTTTTTTTTTTCTATTTTGAAGACCAGAGGAAGAGAAAGATATAAATACTTTCTATATGTACTAAGACCCTAATTTTCATTATTGTAGAGATAGGCACCTGAAATGTATTTTGTTTAATGAAATGAAACCACTCATCCATCCATGCCTGTATTGATCTTTGTGTATTGATATTTCATGGCCTGAAAGCAAAGTAGTTGGATAGGGGTCTGTTGAAGTCCTCCATACAAGGATAATTCTTTACTTTCTTCCACATTTGAATTACAAAGATACGTTTACTGAAGTGGTTGGGTAAATATAGTGTGCAAACCCTTAGACTGGATACAAGATTAAATCTCAATCATTTGTGTGTCTGTTTTTCTTGTACAGCTATACTTACTGGTGGACTACAGGCGTCCTAAAGCATTTACCTCTTCCTTTTGATGAAGGTAGGAACTATATTTACTCCTTGCCTTACAGTTTATCTTGAGAATGAACTTTTAGTCATAAATGTTGTCACTAAACATATGAAGGAAAGGATGGTTATCAGGAGGAGTCAACATGGATTCAACAAGAGGAAATCCTGTTTGACCAGCCTGATAGCCTTCTATGAGTGCATAACTGTCTGGCTAGATGAAGGGAGAGCAGCAGATGTCATCTACTTTGACTTCTGCAAGGCTTTTGACACTGTCTCTCATAACATCCTCATCAGAAAGCTCAGGTAGTGTGGCTTGGATGACTGGACAGTGAGGTGGATCAAGAGCTGGCTGAGTGACAGAGCCCAGAGGGTGGTGATCAATTGCACAGAATCAAGTTGGAGGCCTGTGGCCAGTGGAGTTCCTCAGGGATCGATTCTGGGACCAGTCTTGTTCAACATCTTCATCAACGACCTGGATGAGGGGACAAGAGGGACAGAGAACTTCTGGACAGAGTCCAGTGCAGGGCCACCAAGATGATCAGGGGACTGAAGCATCTTTCATATGAGGAAAGGCTGCGGGAACTGGGGCTGTTTAATCTGGAAAAGAGGAGATTGAAGTGAGATCTTATTAATATTTACCAATATCTAAATGGTGGGTGTCAGGAGGTTGGAAGATCCCTTTTTTCTATGGTATCTCGCAACAGGAACAGGGGTAATAGGATGAAGCTGGAACACCGGCTGCCCAGGGAGGGTGTGGAGTCTCCTTCCTTGGAGGTCTTCAAGACCCACCTGGACATGTTCCTATGCAACCTGATCTAGGTTGACCTGCTTCTGCAGGGGAGTTGGACTAGATGATCTCTAAAGGTCCCTTCCAACCCTACTGTTCTATGAAGTGCTTTTAAGCTATTTTAGATTCCAAATTTGAAATGGAAAAAAAAATTCATAATGATTGCTAAATACTCCAAAAATTTTCCCATCCCCCCCCAAATGAGCTGTGATTTTTCAACTGCAGGATGCAAGAGTTACCTAAAACTTGCCCTCCATATGTTTATGTGCCAGAGCATGCCTTTGTTTTTAATCTTTTTTTCCCCCTTGCCTATTAACATATATTTATAGTCTATGCTGGTGACTACATTCCTGTTGCAGGTAACGATACAGTTCTAGTGCGTCTTATTCTCTGGGATACTGTGGAGCATGTTTTATTAGAAATTGTCATTATGAAGGGAAATAAAATTGTGATGATTGTTAATGCATATTTTTAAAGATGTGCCGTACATCATCATCTTGTCGTATTTTCTTGTCTTAGAGGAGATATGGCTGTAGAAAAATACCTAGTGAGGTAGCTAGGTAAGCAGACTAGTCTTTGTTTAGAATTTTGCAGTTAGTAATTGTTAGTAAAAAGACAATGATTTTTTTCTCTTCCCCAGTGACATGTATAGAAAACAGACGCAAGTTGACAGTGAAGAAATTCCACAAGTACGAAGAGGAAATTGATATCCACAATGAATTTTTTCGGCCGTATGAGTTGAGCAGTTTTGATGAGACCTTCTGTTTGGCAATGACCAATTCTACACGGTATATTGGGATGTTTTGTGACTATAAATCCTTAATTGGAAGTTGATTTGATGTGAAGAGAATGTACGTTTTATTTATTTGGTTAAATCTGTGTGAGACAAGAGGATTCAGAGGGTTTTAGGTTTTTTAAGCTTCAAATTTGACAAACATCTAGGAAGTAAAGCACAATACTGAAATGGAATTGCTATTTTGAAAATACACTGTTTAAGATAGCACCTAAATTTCCAATTATTTTCTGTAATGAGGTGCCACATGTTTGGACACTTGAAGGGTGAAAAATGAGCTCTTCTCAGTGGACTCAGATCAGAGAGACTGCCTTCAAGGCTATTATTTTCTAATTGTTCTGCTCTGATTTAAAAATTGTTTTTGTCAGTTCATCAGGTTTTCACAGCTGGCCAGATAGTGGTTTGAGGTTTTTTGTTGGCATGTCAGATGGTTATTTTAAGCATATCTATCGATCACAGTTTAGATAAAGATTTCTAGGCAGAATGTTTCATGTGGCTTTTCGACCCAATTTGAGTGTTGGCAGCATTTTGAAAACAATGTAGCTGACTTACAGGGCTTCTTCAGCACTGGAATAGCTCACATTGTTCTGGCCTCCTTCACAACTGTTAATGTTTGCAACTCTCCTATGGGACTAAATAATGCAATTGGAAGCTTTTTAAATACCATGAGGCGTTATATTTACATCAGTGCAACTTGCACTGATGAAGCTGGAAGTTCATATTTCTTTTTAGAATTTAATTCAAAGGTAGATGTTAGAGGTGATTCTTACAGAAAATTGAAGAAACGTATGTGTCAAACTTTGCACATTAAGTTTTTTCTGTTCTGGTTTGCTAGAGATTTTATGCCTAAGAATGTGGGGATTGATCCAAGTCCATTTACAGTTCGTAAACCTGATGAAACTGGAAAATCGGTGTTGGGGTAAGTCTGAAATATTAAATTTTGTTCTGGTTTAATAGTAGAGAAATTATGTAAATATATAACTCTATATGTGTGTCTGTATAGCATTTTCTCTGTTACATGGGAAAAAAAAATCATTGATATTATGCTGTAGAATTGTACACTTTGAAAATCATACCTAATTTGAGATTTTTATTGGACCCTGGAAATTCTTTTGTCAGCCTTATTTAATCTCTCATGTGAAAATTTTACCTAGAATAAGGACACAGAAGTTGTTAAAACAGAATCATCTCTCCATACTAGTGGCAACAGTATTCTTGATTGGAAATGACAGGAATGCATGTATTACTTACATTTAAAAAAACGAGGACAGATTATTTATTATATGAATAAATAAAACACATCCTGAAACAGCATTAAATGCCAATTGCAGCTATTTAAAGTTATTAAAAATATTTATAGGTGAAGTTATATAGGACAATTCAGCAAGGACTATTGGGAAAAATTAATGTCTCATTTAGCTGTTGTGTTTGATCTGCTGTATCACACAAGGGCTATGGGGACTTTTCTTGAAACAATCTATTCTTTCTATAATACTTCACATTAAGGAATCCTTTTGTCAGTAATGACTAAACTTTTGCTGTGACAACTTTGTAAGTTCTTCTGAAAACTTGCCATGTCTTGTAAGTAACATCCATTGTGCCTTGACACTTATAGACTGTCAATAGTTGTTGAGACTGTGCTTATCAGTAGCAGACATTGACTTCATGCTACTGATGTTCTTTGAGAATAAGCAGAAGGACTGTTCAACAGTTATGCAATTTACCTTTGCTAAGAGTTGTGAGTTTATGGGTACTTTTGAGAATAACTTCTTCCATTTTGGTAGAATGTCAGATTTTGGACTAATTTGTCTCTAGATACTCTGTTAAATTAAATACTTCACTATTATATATTTTTCTCAGACACTTTGCTTCAAGCTCTCCGCTGTAATTTTTAGAGATTGTTATGAGCTAGAGAATCAGATGGATCAAAGCCATTTTCCAGGACTCCCTGGGAACTGCTCATAAGGCTTCCAATGCATTGGCTGTGTAGTGGGGTAAAAGGCAGCTCAAGTGATACTGAGCATGCCTGAGGTGACCACCGTGCCTTTGTTGATGAGAACACTAGAGCTGCAACTCGAAATAACATTGGTACCAAACTGCATGCTCTTGTCAAAGCTTCTTAGTATGCTGCTGTCTTCCTTTAGGGCCTTCCTTTAGAGTAATATACACACAGTGTTGGTGTATATATATATGTATATCTGGATGGTCACCTCAGCAAGGAGTTGTTGCTTTCCCATGTCCAGAACTGATTTAGCTATAAACATATTCATTACTACTTCCCAGACTCCCTTAAAGTTTCTTTCAGTGTCCGGGAGGAAAGTGCAGTCACATAGCCTTCAATGACCAATAAGAAAGTATGTAGAGGATGTAAGGGTGGTACAATTTCTGATGGGTAAAATAATACATACCTTTCAGAGCTTGTACAGTTAAACCCATTGTTAGCTACTAAAATAGACATGCTGTACATTGAAGAATTCTTGCAAATAAGGCACCTGTACATATTGAATACAGTGAGAAATGCATGCTCCCCAAAGAAATGTTGCTGATAAAAGAACTAAGTTGAGGGAAAAGGCATGGAAAAGGAAAGGAAAAAGGTGACATTATGATTAAGGTTTTGGGGCCTAAGATTAAGAAAACTAGTGGAGGAGGTAATGTTGTTAACCAGGAAATGAATTTTTTTCTTCGCACATCAAAAATAAAGAGGTTATGTTTCAAGGAATTTTTATTCTTTTTTATCAATTTAGCATGGAGGAGGAATTTAAGTAAAGCATGGGAGAATGGGTGGAGAAAAGCTGTCATAATCCTTTGAGCTCTCTTTAAATGTTCTGGAATAAGAACAGATTGAAGTAAATCAGTTGAGACATTCAAAAGTTGCTCCAGAGACTAGAACTTATTTCCCCCAGTAATATTATTGTAGTAACGTACCTGAAGGAAAAAGGATCTGTGGCCCACCCAGACTTTGGTTATATGAGACCATAAGCTGCATGAGGCTCAGACACAGGCCTCAGATGCAGGCTCAGACTTTGGCTACATCAGACAGTGAACGGTGGGCCTGAAGAACAGTCAAGGATGCGTTGCTTGTTGAGTATAGTTACGAAGGCAGTTGTTCATGTGGGAAAAACTATGTGAGATAGAGAAGGAATTCCGTAAAAGAATGTAGCAAGGCAGAACCTGAAGGAGTATGTGAAACCTCAAGGCTTATCGCAGAAAGTGCAGCTGGAAAAGTCCAATCAGAATTATTGTAACCAAGCTAACTTTGCATTGCTTATAAAAGCCTGGTGCTCGCTAATAAAGTTGAGAGTTATGACTTAACCATATTGATGTCTGTCATTTCATAAATACACACTGCCTTTCATAATAGGAACAAAAGTAATAGAGAAGAAACTGTGCTTCAGCGCAAAACAGCAGCTAGTGCTCCTCCACCCCCAAGTGAGGAAGCAGTGTCAAGTAGTTCTGAAGATGATTCTGGGACAGACAAAGAAGATGAAGGTGCTGTTTCTCAGCGTTCAACTCCAGTAAAGGTGACTGATACAGGAGACAACACAAAACTCACAGAGGTAAGAAATCATTGTGCTAGGCAAGAAGGCTAATTATGGACTTAAAATTCAATTTGCCTTAAAAAACCACTAAACCAATACTGTTAGAGAACAGTAGGAAATTAAGTGAAAAGGGTCTCCAGTGTAATTTCTTTGTGTAAATATTGGCACAGTTGCTTATAAAACTCTGTTATTGTTCTTGCTGTGTAATTGTGAAACACAGCAGAAAACATCTTTCAAAAAATGAAAGTTACTGTTAAAAACATGTGGCATGTGAAAAGTGTTCAAGTTGAGTTTAGTCTGCCACATGATGGATAAAATATATCTATGTTAGTGTGTTAATTCTGTGCACTTCTGGTCATTTTCCCTTACATTGCTATGGCTCACATCACAAGGTAGTCTTGGAGCATGCAGATGGGATTTCTTTTTTGATTAAACTAAATTGGGAGGTGCTTTTACAGGAATGCACCTGATCTAAATACCTACCTAATCAATGTTTAGTCCATGGGAGCTAATCTGGAGCAAATGCCCTGAAAGACATGTTGAGTGGATCTGAGGTCCTGAGCACCAGCACTTTCATTTATAAATCTGTTTCTTTTGATTGATGTCACTTGTTCAAGTAGATAGAACTATAAATCAATATTGTTATGATTTCTGTGAAGATTTCTAAAACTGCCATTTCCTAATTATATGGTCTGACATTTAAAAAAAAAAATAAAGAAACTAACTCAAAAAATGGAGGTTAATATTGTCACATTATTCCTATGCTATTACTAAGTTTGAAGCTAATGGCAATATAGTAGTGAAATCATGTAGCAAATCCACTGGGTGCTAATATAATGAGAATATTCACTTACATGAAGTATTATGGAAACATCTATTTTATTAATTCAAGTAACTCTTCTTCACATCCTTTACTGTAGATATCCATTTTGGGTACCACTCAAAATGTCATAGAGAAAGGACATGCTAATGGAGACTATACAAATCTGGAAAATGCTTATGTTGTTCTGGGCAAGTTTTGGTGCTTTTTTTTTATATGTTTTTTTTTAAGTCACGGCTAATTTAAGTGGTTACAGTGTTGTGATTGTACACATTACCACTTCTGAAGAAACTTCAATATTTATTATGTTAGTCAGTATAAAATGTAGTGCTTAACAGTCAATAGAGAATAAAACTGCCTTTTTCTCTACCATAATTCAGATTTTCATTCCACTCAGTCTGTAGCCTAGGGTTGTGCATTCTCAGAGCATGGGTTTTCAGCCTTCTCTATGACACTGTCTTCTTCCTGCTTTCATGAAGCATTTTTTAAAAAATAACTTAAAATTTTGGACAATTTGTGTTAATTGTTATACCAATACAAGTGCACTTATTTCTGTTTATTCAAGATATGTTATGAAAATTTTACATTATCTCTGAACCTTAATGTTTTCCAACAAGTCAGATCAGTTTTAGATGTCTTTTTTAACAACAGAAATCAAACCTAGAATTTTATTCTTGATTCTTACTATTGTCCAAGTTGTGTCAGTTTTTTCATCTATGTATTGAACACGCTTCAACATTCAGACTTAAGGTTTCTTTTTTTAGGTTTCTAAGATATATAAGTGAAAGATGTATGTAAACACATATGAGTTTTAATGGCTTACATTTGAGTGAGCTATTCTGATTCTTTTAGTAATTCACATGAGGAAATATTTTCCATTTTATTGGCATCTTTTCATGCATTAAATTTTAGTTGTAATTTGCGTTGTTAATTTGTGTCATTGTGTATTAAAGTTGCAGACCTGGAAAGGATTACCTATGCCAAATTGCTACATTAGCAATTAGTTTGGGTTATTGTTAATATCCACCTGCCAGTTGTAAATGTGTTTATTCTCTGCAAAGTAGAGAACTACAAAGCCTCTCTTAGATACATTATTTTTAAAGGCATGATGTCTATGGAAACTTTCTATTCAGAAACCAAACATAAAAATTGGTAATCTTAAAGATGGTTAGACATTAGATTTTAACATATTCACCAGCTGATCTTCATTTAGCTTTTGAAGCATTTTTCCATTACTGGAATAAGCAGAGGATCAAATAGGCCTTTCAGGAAATGTTTTGGAATTATTTTTCTGGCAATGGCAATTATTTGTTGTGTCTGCACATGCAGTTTAAAAGCTTAAAAAGAAGACCTGTTACCAGAGTGTTTCATAACTTAATGACTAAACTGAATAATATAACGAGAAAAAACACAACCCAACTATGACTGGAAAAGGTGATAATCTGTACAGTTGATTAAATAAGCTTCTATTTTCTAGAACTGGCAAACCATAGAATTGTTTCAGATACTTAGGGTTTTTTTTTTCAAGTTAAGCTTAACTTTAAAAAGAACCTTTAATGCAGAATGCACTTAAAAGCCTTAAGCTTATAAATATTCTAATTTTTGTTAGCTAAACAGTCAACTTACTAGTACTCTAACCAGTATCAGTCTGCACTTTACTGTTTTCTCATTTTTGGAAATGATTGTGTATAGTATTGTTCAAAAATACTAGAAGTTCATGTGAAAAAAACAGTCGTGGTATATTTTTGTGTGTAAAAATTTGAATCTGTAAGCTTATATTTTTAGGTGCATTGTTGAGTAAATATGGTTATTCTAGAATAGGGGGAGCAGAAAACCCAAACAGCTAGTTCCTTTCTAGTCACATCTCACAGAAATTAATAATAAAATGATTTTATACTTCTAGTCAGGATGTATTTTTCCAAAGTTGTTCTTTGAATCTTTTTGAACTAAAAGAAAACTTTTTTTATAATTGGCTTACTGGCAGTCACATATATCTTGTCAGTAAACCCCTTCAATTTAGCACTGAATCATTATAGTTATTGAAGTATTGCATGTGCATTGTATCCTTGTTATAATTGACTGACATGACTGTGTAATGTATAAAACAGAAATAGTTTTGTTCAACCTGAAGTTTGTAATTATTTCAGATTTGACAGCAGGAAATGTGAAAGCAAATGTGGGAACATGTTCTGAAGGAGCATGATTTAGGCTATATTAAGTTTCAACACAGAAGAGAACTTGATACTTACATTGTTATGTTTCCTATAAATGTAACTTATTCTCCTAATAAGTTGTTTGAAGTAATCTTTCAAGACTCTTTTCCTTTAATTGCTGAAGAAATGTCTTTGAGTAATATTTTTTAAAAAAAATTCTTAAAACCCACCCAAAAATCCAACCAAATAAACAAAAACACCCAAGAAAAAGCCCATGCACAAGCTAAGATACCAGAAACTTGTTTGGTTTTGCCTGCACTTTTGAAATTATTTTCAGATTTAGAAAGATTTGAAAAGCAAACATTTCTCTGGATATTGTTATGATATCTTTAGCCTAAGTCTTTCTTCTTATGTTTCAGAATGTAGTTCAATCAACAAAAGATGTGTACGGAGTCAATCTTTCAGACGTTCCTTCAGAAGATGATCTTGCAATATACACTAGGTGAGAAATTTCCAGTCATAATCAGTAAAAGATAATTGGAGCTAGTTAAACACACCTTGTCAAAGTGCTGCCTTTTGCTCTAAACTGACTTAAATTCTAAACTGTAGTGATATTTGGATATGTATACACACCATTCTGTTTTTAAAATCAAACTTTTCAGATGTTTCTGTCAACTCTGATTGCAGTGGAAGTTGTGCAGATGTCTCTGAATGCAAAACTCAGAATGTAAAGTGAAAGATGGTTCCATAGAAATACTTATCACTTAATATAGTCCTAGAAATTAGTCATAAGGGAAATGGCCTCTTCTATAGAACAACCGAAATTCTTTTTGTAACATAATGTCTTATTCATAGAAATATATGTTAATTGTTGCCTTTTGCTCAAATTTAAATAGTTTTATGATGTTTCATGTTCAAGGAAAATTACTTTTCTTAATAATATTCACCCTTTGTCTTGAAACATCGTGGCCTCCTGAGATAGAAATTAAAATTTTTATTTTTTGAAAGGACACCTCGAGGCTGTTACTAAATGTGGTATAGACTATGAGGAGAAAAACTGAGAAAAGCAGTCAGAATAACTCACACTATAGAAGCATAGATACGTAAGTGACAGATATTTGTACTGTAAATTCAGGAGAGAGTGAAGTCAATTTGTCCCTTGCCATAGTCGGAGTTTATGAAACAATGACATTCAAATATGTGATGTGTGTGTATGTGTTTGTATACACAGTACTAACTGTAGAGTGTGTAATAATGTGCTCTTACTGCATTTTGAACAGCTTCATGCTGCCACTTGTTCTTGTGAATTCAAACCGTACATACAGGAAATGAGTAAGATACAGCATAGTACAAGACAAAATACAGATCCTTAGGTGGTCCAGCAACTTCTCACTCAGTTCCTGCACTTTGAGGTAAACGGCCACAATGTGAGGCAGCATGCTGCACAGCACCTGCCGGCTCTCCTCAGGAGCTGCTGGCATACTGTGAACAGTTGGGGATAAGAATTGGTGGGCAAACATCAAGGTATCATTTTCCAGCTCCAACTGCACAAAATTTTCTGCTTTTATTCAAGGGAAACTTGGATGATTTATACTCTATAAGGCAGTTGTTGGTGCTCCTGCAGGAGCCATGAACCTTATACTCCCCAAATGCAATCAGCGCAGTAATGGTATGCTTCTCCAACAAAAACAGTGGCTCCCATTGTATCAGCAGTGGTTTCTGAATTGCTATAACTCCATATATAATGCTTGACTATATGTTGCCCTTGTTAAAAAATGTGCGCTTATGCTATTGTTCTCAAATTCTCTCCTGAATATCACAAAACAACACTGAAATAAAAAAAAAAAAAGAATCTGGTTCAAATATTTAATTTTAAATCAGAATTAATTTGAACATTTTGAACTCTTTTTGACTCAAACCAAAACTGAACTAGAATAACTTCAGCTATGGAGACACTAGAACTGAGCTGAAAAGTTACTTATTCAGTTCCCTGGTGAACGAGATACTTTATTGAATTGCAATGTTTTCCTTTAAAAACTAGTCCGAATAATGGGAATTCAGTACTGGGGAACAATTGGAGAAATTTATATCCAATTTAAATTCCCTCTTAGCTCCTGAAGGCTTATAAACTGTTGCCAAGAGAGCAATTGCTTATGCAAGACACCAGGAGCACAAATCAATTATATTTGCTTAATAAACCAATGTTTCAAACACCTGCTTAGAATGTAGAATCAATGAAGTTTGAGAAAAGGAGCATAAGAAAGCTACACATCATCTCAGAAAGTCCCTTGTATGTATGTTGATTTGAATACTTGTGAGGCAGGCATTGAAATGAGCTTGTGTGCATTTGTTTTTATTTTCTAATATGTAATAGCAGTGATTACCTTGTTACATTTGAAGACTTTTTCAATTTATGAGAGAATTTTTAATTCACTCTGTCTTCTTGTTTGGTGATATGTGATGATTAATCCTGACTTAGTTCATTAATCCTCTCAAAGCATTTCTATTTCTTTTTATTTAGATGACTTTTCCTGTTAACTGCTTTTTAAGAATAGCTACTTCTTGTACTCTTTAGTTATTTGAAATTCCCGTTTCTGCCTATTTCCTACATGCTGAGTAACACGAAGATAGTACACTTGAATGGGATTGGAGGAGAATATTTTTCATTATCTCTGAAATTTTTTGCTTCACCTATATCTCTAACTCTGATTCTTTATTTTAATCACTAGAAAATGAATGCTAATTTGACAATTACCCCTTGACATACTGGATAGTTATTGTTCTGCAAATGGCCCAGAGTGAGCTGCCATTTTCTAGATGTCACGTTTTGCAGATGAACAGCTCAGTGATAACATCCAGAATTACAGTTATTTTCCATTTTGTCGTTTTTCAGGATGGACTAACATTCAGTCTGTTGCTACAGTAGTACTATAAACTCCATGGGGGCTTTGAAGCTTTCTATTCCTATCCTTTTCAGTAAAAAAAACCCAAAACCAAAACAGCAAAAAACCTTTGCATTTATTTTCTTTCTCTCAATAAAATCAGGTTTAAATGTTAAGAATTGCAAATTCCATATGTTTTAGCTGACAAAACGCAGTGCTGTTCATCATCTGATGTGCTGATTTATGTGGAAAACACAAATTTTACTGACATCCTTTATAACAATGTGCATCTTTTGAGAACAGCGACAATTTATTTCACTGTATGGTTATAGTTCTCACTTCTAGTCTTTTTCTATTACTGTAATAAGGGAAATTGAGATATAAGATTGTAACTCTGCTAGACATCATTGTACATGTTACGTACTTTATTCTTTATTAGCATCAGGAGCTAGCAGATTTAAAGTACTTCAGATTAAGTTACTTTATATGACCTGATCTCTATTAAGTATATATGCAAATGTAAAGCATTTTGATTCTATTCAGCTAATTTTCACTAGTGGCTGCAATCATTTGTGTATAGTTCTCATCAAAACAGAAATAATGAACCACAGATTAGTTGAGGTTGGAAGAGACAGAAGGTCCCTCGAAGAATTTCAGGATGCATACTGCAGATCAACTATATGTGGTTTCTTGTTCTGATAACTTGCTTGTGTTAATTTAGGCCTTGTTTGTTTCAGAATACTGGATAGTTTGAGGGTATTAATAAAAATACACCTTTAGTTTGCTTTTGTTTTTTTAAATCTGTTTCAATAGCAAGCTCCTGTAGTAAATATTATGTATTATTTACTACATAAATATTATGTAGTAAATATTTCTGAAATACACCATTAAGATTATTTTCAAGCTAAATGGAGGCTTACTCTTAAAAAAAAAACCCCACTGCATCAGAAAATTGAAATGTTAACATCACAACTAACATTTACTGTTTTCAGTAGCACGTATGTATTGGAGAATGAGCAAATTGAATTCAGATGTGAGATAACTACATATACTTCAAACCCTCTGACTTTTCCTCTTACACTGAGTGAATAAGATTAGTCATTAACTTAAAAAAAATTTCTCCCATTCATTGCCATGAAAAAAGCCATGATAGTTTTTGCATCTTCAATGTCTTCCAGCAAATATTTGGAGATGGGGTAATTCTCCCAGAAGGTTGTGTGTAAGTGAGCTGGACTGACAGTGTTTCAGCTGAATAAACTACATTTAAGCCAGTCCTCAGCCAAATTCAGTCTGAAACTTGAGAGACTTTATGTCTCTTTTGTTGACTTTTCTCATAGGTTATTCATCTGATTGCTTTGAAAAAGACATAGGAAGTTGACTGTAACAGGTAGCCTGTTTCTATCCTGTGACATACCAGGTGATACCAATTAATAGGCAAATCTCTTTCAAGCTAAAAAGAAGCTGCTGAGTTCTCATGTTCACCCCCTGCAAAGTTTTAAAGATCCTTTCTCGTTTAGCAGAGAGGTAGTTTATGATTGGTAACTTATATAACAGGATTTAAAGATTCCTTTTTGGTGTCATTTTCTTTCACTTGCAGATTTTTGGGTAATTGGTCTTTTACTTTCTTTGATTTATTCTCCCGTCTCCTGCTTTTCCCAGGTTTGTTCAGCTGGGACAGAGTCAGCATAAACAAGACAAGAGCGGTCAGCAATCTTGCCCAAAACTTCACTTGGATAAGGTTATAAATTTGTAAGTACTCTTTTTCTTTCTACCTTTAGCCTATTTCTTCTTGCTCTTGTCATTAGACCTCAAAAATCGTCAGGTAAATGTTATTTTAAATTGTTTGAGCATCATAGTTCTCTTACCTTTATTGCATAATTAGGTTCTTACTTTTCCGTTGTAGCTCTGAAGAAGTGTATTGGTTTTTTGTAGTTTTCTTTTTGTTTGTTTTTTTTGTTGTTATTGGACTTTGGATTTTTTTGTATGTGTGTGTTTCAGTTTTTGTAGTGCCAAGGTTTTTATATTCAAAATTCATAGCAGTCATGAGTTATCACAGCGTAAATTGCTAGACCTACTGAATTTAAAAGGCAATTTCTTTTTGCTGTGATTGCTTTTGAAAGAAATATCTTGAAAGCGGTTGATTTGCATATTTATTACTAAAAAAAAAAAGTTCAAAGTTGCAACTCAGTCTTTAATGTGCAGTTATGAGAATTAATTTGTTCTGAGTTCCCTGTATTTGTTTTCAGTGGACATCTGAGGAGTCTTGAGAGGTGAAAGGGGATATTTTATATTCTGATTTTTCTGATGAGTGGCAAGGTGCTGGAGAGAGTAAAGTGGGAATTCATTCCTGCTTTGTTTTGTGCATTTGGTGCCTATCTGTGTCACTGAAGTCAGAAGATCCATACTAGCTTTAAGTATTGTACAGAGTGTTTTAACTGAAGAGAAGAATATCTTGAGTCTTCCATAGATATTACAATTAGTCTGCCATGTTTTCTTTGGAAATATCTACTTGTGTGTGTTTTTGTTGTCTGCTTTTTGTTATGTTCTGGTTCAATGCATTGACCCATGATACTTGGAGCTCGTGAGCCAGTTTTTTAAACAGCTCTTTTGTTGCAGCTGATACCCTGTTTGGAACCAGAGACAAAATGTAAGTAGCTGATTATAGGTTGTAAGGGAAGATCAAGCTCTTGAGTGCTTTTTGTCAATGAAAGACTTTAATAATTTAAACAGAAAAGATTAGTATGGGGGTCATATTCAACAAAGCCAATTGTGGTGGCACAGTAGGAGGATTACTCTCTAAATATGTCTGCCATGTGAAATAATTTCTATGTTTTCCTTTGCAAATAAAGTAACTTTCCATTACTATGAAGACTAACATTAAAAATACAATAGGTGCACATGTTTACTGAAATCAGGAATTCACCTATTTGTGATTATGATTATGGATTGATAATTGCTGTATAAGAGTGGCCTATAGTGATAGGACAGATCACTTGAATTTTTTCTTTAGTACTAGTATGAAAAAGAGTCACAAAATTATCCAAATATACTAACATTGAAGCAGGTCTTGGAATTTATATGATCAACTCCTAGCTTCCCGGTGACATATTCCTGTACTGTAGGCAGCTTAAAGTTTAACCAAAGCACTTTTTAAATTATTTTTGTCTCTGGAGTGTGTGATCTCTTACCCAACAGCACAACTGCTCCATAGAACTGCAGACCTTTATGGCAATCTGTTGATTTACAGAAGCCTCATCTTTGTGTCCTGCACTGGCTCTAGTCCATTTCCTCTGTGCTGATGAGGTGAGGGAACCTTGAACCATAGCACTTACTCAAGTAGGTACTGACACTGAGGATGTCTCAGTGAGGCTGAGAGAGCAGGATAACATGAAACAGATTAAATATTGTGTTAGTCATTTGGTGTTATATACATTTTAAATCAGTGCTATCATGCATGGCTCATCATTAATGAACTTATATTTTGTAGGTGAATCACAGAATCTTAAGGGTTGGAAGAGACCTCGAAAGATCATATAGTCCAAACCTCCTGCCAGAGCAGGACCACCTAGAGTAGGTCACACAGGAACTCCTCGAGATGGGTTTTGAATGTCTTCAGAGAAGGACACGCCACAACCCATCTGGGCAGCCTGTTCCAGTGTTACATCACCCTTGCAGTGAAGAATTTTTTTGCTTGTGTTTCTTTAGAACCTCTTATGTTCCAGCTTGTAGTTGTATAATAAAATATATCTGGTGGGTATTAAAACATTAAGTTAGATTGGCAAACTGCAAAACTATTTTTAAAAAAGAAGGAACAATGCTGAATATTTTGGAGGGAAATGGTTGTTAAGAAATTATTTTGTAATATTAGGAATATTTTTACCATGGACAAAGATGTTTCCTTCGGTATAATTTTCAAATCTCCCAGCATGTATGGTAGTGTTAGGAGATAATGCCCCCTTAAGGTGTAGTAAATTATTCTCCCTGCTATTCTGCTACAAATGAAGCTGCTGAAGAGAATCTGTACACATAATTTTGGTAGGTTTTGAGTAGTCAGATGTTATTTTTTTCTCTTTTCCCAAGTGTAATTTCCATGTGTTTCCGAATGGTGGAAGTGTAGCAGTCACAGACTCCTTTCACTTCAAGAGAAGTCATGTAGACTATCTTTCTCTGACAGTTCCACCAAACTTGCTTTTCTGTTCAGATCTGAGTGGAACTAGTGTACCTCTCACTCAGTAATTATTTTCTTCTGAAATTATGTCTTTATGCAGCTTAAAAGTGTTTTCCAACTTTTGTTCTGCAACTTTTTAAATACTATTTGGACAATCACAGATTGTTTTTTCAAGAAAAGTCATAAATGTAGCTGTTCTTCAAAGGCATATTGTTCACTTCTGAAACAAGGAAACTTTCTTTCACTTGGTTTGAATTGCTGCTCTGAATCAGAAATTTCCTTGGAGAATACTGTTCTTTTTAGGGATAAAATAGCATGAAAACATTTTACTGATAATTAGGTTGATAGAGGGTTTTCAGTAATAGCAGCTGGGGCACATCTTGCACTTGTTGGACTGTGTGTTTTCTAGTTTCTTGAGGAGTACTTGAAGAAATTGAAAAATTATGGTACCTTACATTCATTTTATGTTAGATGCATTTTTATTTGAAAAAAAAAATCAGGCAAATTGTATTCTCGAGTAGTTCCTTCTAGATAAAAATGCAATTAAATCTCAAATCTTTTTCATAGCAAAATGAAGTACTGAATCTAAAACTTTGATTTCTCATCAGCAGTGAGATACAATTTAGGCTTAAGTTAGTTGCTGTTATTTACACACTTTTCTAGAAAATCCTCTTTTTTTATATATGCTTTTTCAGTCTGAAAGAAATCAACCTCACATTCTTAAACCTTGTGGACATTTGTTATCAAATACATAAAACCAATACAAAAAGAAATATTTTTTATTTTTACAGTGTCACTTCAGTGATGTTTATGAGCTCAAATATGTATTATAGAAACACTGAAGAGAAGCTTCTGATTTAATTTAGATACTGTAAATATAGATAAGAAGCAAAAAATAGATACTTGAACAGGGACTGCAGTGACACAGTGAAATAATACTAAAGGGGAATGGCAAATATATGGAAGGATATTGAAATTCCAGTTTTTGTTCATAGAAATTCCATGAAGGGAAATAGGGTAGAATTTTAGTTAGAGGTGGACTGCTTTTAGCACAATCTATTATCACGTATGTGAATAGAGACTTTGAGTCCTGTAGTGTAATTGCTGTTGGCTGGCACAGTGCGCCTGTTCCTGGTTCCCTAGTACTCATCTGCTCTCAGTCACTTTCCAAATGTACTTCTCTAGGAGTACAAGAGATCTCATTCCATCCCAGACAGGGAATTGAATGTTTTAGTTCGCTGCAGCGCTTCTGGAATAGACTTCTGTGCCTGTATCCATTATGTCCTGTGCAATATGGCAACAGTGCTTGTGAACTGAATTTAATTCATCCATAGATATCTGCACTCTTGTTTGGTTTTGTGGGGCACTGATGATGCTCAAGCAGGAAACTCCTTAGTGGGTGATATCTGCAGCATGGTCCAGGGCTATGTTCTCCTTAAATACTTGAAAAACATAAGAAGTCTTCAGACATTCATCATGTAGTCTGTGTTTTTAAACGATCCCTTGATGTTAAATGTGTTTTGTTGTGTATTTTTTTAAAACAAGACTACCTAGATTCTGCCAATCATCCAAATATTGATCAAATATGACTCCAATGGAGTAGCAACCATATTTATCAGCTATGTATGTACGAGTAGTATATGGGCTTTCTTACTGTTTGTTTCTATGTATATGCACATTAAATACATTATTTTGTCACTAAGATAAAGGTAGTGAAGTAAATTTCAGTAAACAATGGAGCACTCTGTATTTCCCATTTTTGTTAATGAAATGCCCTACTGGAGTGTTTTTAATTTATAATACTACATGAAAATATAAAAGTAAAAATAGAGCAGTACATTTTCTAATTTTAATGAAGTATTTTACAACCCTAGTTACTTTTGAAAGCTGGTAACCTCAGTTTAGATCAAGTCTCCTGTTCATTCAGTACTTCTGCATTACTTCATTAGTAAAAGTTCTGTTTCTTGGAGGATTAGATAAAATAGCTTTATATTTGTAAACATGATATTGTCATGGGCATTATAGGTATGAAGCAGGGAGGGAGCATAAATCTTTTTGAGGATAGGAAGACTCATCAGAGGGACCTGGACAAGCTGGATTGATAGGCTGAGGCCAATTGTATGAGGTTTAACCAAACCAAGTGCTGCATCTTGCACTTAGGCCAAAACAACCCCAGGCAACGCTGCAGTCTTAGGGATATGTGGCTGGAAAGCTGTCTGTCAGGAAAGGGCCTGGGGATGTTAATTGACAGCTGGCTGAACATGAGCCAGCAGTGTACCCGGTGGCCAAGAAGGCCAATGGCATCCTGGCTTGTATCAGAAATAGTGTGACCAGCAGGACCAAGGAAGTGATTGTCCCTCTGTACTCGACGCTGGTGAGGCCACAGCTTGCATACTGTGTTCAGTGCTGGGCCCCTGACTATAAGAAGGACATTGAGGTGCTGGGGTGTGTTCAGATATGGGCAAGGAAGCTGGTGAAGGGTCTGGAGAGGAAGTCTGATGAGGAGCTGCTGAGGGTACCAGTGTTGTTTAGCCTAAAGAAGAGGAGGCTGAGCAGGGACTCTGTACACTGCCTGAAAACGAGGTGGGAGTTGGTCTCTTCTCACCAGTAATGAATGGTAGAACAAGAGGAAATAGCCTCAAATTGCACCATGGGAGGTTTGAATTAGAGATGAGGAAGAACTTTTTCACTGAGAAGATTGTTAAACATTGGCCCACACTGCCCAGGGAGGTGATGGTGTTACCATCCCTGGAGATATTTAAAAGATGCATAGATGGGGTGCTGAGGGACATGGTTTAGTGGTGTGCTTGACAGTGTGAGGTTAGTGGTTGGACTTGATGATCTTAAAGGTCTTTTCCAATCGAAATGGTTCTATGATCACTACTTAATTAACTACACTGAAGAAAAGGTTGGTATTGAAATTACCATCTTTCTGTGTATTGATGTACTTGGAGTTCAGGGGACGGTTCGTTGTGTTGAAAGGCAGAAGTAAACGAATAAAGGATGTTTAGAGCGTTAAGGATATTTATTTTTTACATTAAACCCTTGCAAAATATATAAATAGTTTCTTGACACTGCTCTGGAAGCCGTGAATCTAAAGGCATCATAATTACTGAAGAAATGACTTCAGAAACTACAGGTTATCTTAGATTCTTGAGTGTGCTGATTGTTTCACAGTGCAGTGCTTTTTTGCATACTCTGCTTCAGATATGCACACCGGTATGTTGATTCATGTCAGAAAATTGAACTTTGATGAAAGCTTTTATTTACAAAATAAAGAATAGTTATGAATATTCATGGCCATTATAGGTGAATAAATTGTTTATATTCAGTCATCGGTTTACACTAACCTTAAATTAGAAAGGTGTTTTCTCCNGGACATTGAGGTGCTGGGGTGTGTTCAGATATGGGCAAGGAAGCTGGTGAAGGGTCTGGAGAGGAAGTCTGATGAGGAGCTGCTGAGGGTACCAGTGTTGTTTAGCCTAAAGAAGAGGAGGCTGAGCAGGGACTCTGTACGCTGCTTGAAAACGAGGTGGGAGTTGGTCTCTTCTCACCAGTAATGAATGGTAGAACAAGAGGAAATAGCCTCAGATTGCACCATGGGAGGTTTGAATTAGAGATGAGGAAGAACTTTTTCACTGAGAAGATTGTTAAACATTGGCCCACACTGCCCAGGGAGGTGATGGTGTTACCATCCCTGGAGATATTTAAAAGATGCATAGATGGGGTGCTGAGGGACATGGTTTAGTGGTGTGCTTGACAGTGTGAGGTTAGTGGTTGGACTTGATGATCTTAAAGGTCTTTTCCAATCGAAATGGTTCTATGATCACTACTTAATTAACTACACTGAAGAAAAGGTTGGTATTGAAATTACCATCTTTCTGTGTATTGATGTACTTGGAGTTCAGGGGACGGTTCGTTGTGTTGAAAGGCAGAAGTAAACGAATAAAGGATGTTTAGAGCGTTAAGGATATTTATTTTTTACATTAAACCCTTGCAAAATATATAAATAGTTTCTTGACACTGCTCTGGAAGCCGTGAATCTAAAGGCATCATAATTACTGAAGAAATGACTTCAGAAACTACAGGTTATCTTAGATTCTTGAGTGTGCTGATTGTTTCACAGTGCAGTGCTTTTTTGCATACTCTGCTTCAGATATGCACACTGGTATGTTGATTCATGTCAGAAAATTGAACTTTGATGAAAGCTTTTATTTACAAAATAAAGAATAGTTATGAATATTCATGGCCATTATAGGTGAATAAATTGTTTATATTCAGTCATCGGTTTACACTAACCTTAAATTAGAAAGGTGTTTTCTCCTGGTAAGGTGATAAACAGGATTTCCTTTTTTTTAAAAAAAATTAAAACAAACGTGCTCTGCGCTTGAATAGATCACCTTCTTGCTAGAGCAGAATGTAGTCTTCAGCAGTTTTTATCCATAGTCTCCCCTTTGAAATTTCCCCAAAAGGTCTGAATAGATACTGAGGTTTTTGGGTTTTTTTTACTTAAAACTAATTTTATTTCTTCCTGTTCTTGGAAACAGGATAGCCATGCCTCTTAATTAAAACAAGCACTACTTCAGCTCCTCAGAGATGTAAATATCTGTGTTAAATTGGGAGTCATCTCTCTTCTCAACTTAACCTCTTCACCTCTATGATCTTTGAAAATTTTCCTGTTTGGTGATGATTTGGATTCATTTTGCTTGGAGATGCGCTGTAGTGGATCTCATGTTAACAGCTGCATATTTAGAAGAATGTACGATCTAAACTTTTGTATACCTCTAAATCAAATAAAAGTATGTAGCTCACTATTGGCTTTGGCTCAGAGCAGAGATGAGGATTCTGTCATTCTCCAGCATTTATTGCCTGTGAGAATTCACTTGAATTAACTGATCAGGCTGTCTGTATATTACCTGGAATTTGTCATCTGTCTGAAGATGAGAGATTGCCCTTCACTGGGATTTTGAATGGCTTTAAGCACCATCTATGTGCTAATCTTTTGCAAAATGGCTTGACTAAGCCTGGTGTTATTGGGAGTATTTTCATTTTATGTTCTGGGGAAGTGCTTTTAAAGTTGCACTTTCCCAAGTACTTGGTACTTCTTGTTGGCTAGAAAAGATGAGAGTATCGGTAATCAACCCTGCACAAAAGCAGTAATTTTCTTATTTTGGGCTTGAATGTTCTGTTCGTTTTTAGTTACTCATCTCAGAAAGAATACTACTGGGAAGAGTCTAGGGAAAACCAAAAGTATGATCAGTGGTAGGACTTTCCAGAAAGCAACTGACTGGGAAATGAAAGAAATATGTAAGTCCATGTTGTGATGGTTTATGAAGTGCTCTACTGAAGTTTGACAGGTGAGATGCTTTGAATTACGATTTAGATCATAGCATGTCTGGATTTGATGGGAAAAGTTAACAAAATAGCTGAGCCAATTCTAACAGTTCATTGCCACCAAAAGGGGGAGGTCCTGCTCTTTCCCTCCTCCCTTATCATGTACTTTTTCAGTTACTTGTGCAAGCTTTGTTACTTGTTACAGTGGTCCATAAATCATCAGTCAGCAGCAAACTAATTCAGAAAAAAAGAGGCAAATTTCCTGGTAGATTAATGAGCTTTAGAGCAGTGAGGCCCCCAGTTATCACAGCACCAGCACAGAGGAGACAAAACCATAAGGTCAAATGCAGCAGACTGGTGGAAATCTTGTATAACAACGACTTTATGGTAGACGTGGAAGCAGAGCGTGAGCTTTATCCAGTGATCCGGAGAAAGTGGTTTGAACTCGTTCTTATTGAGATCTCCATGTATTACTGTCTTTTTCCCATTCATCTGTTCTGTACTGGACACTGAGTTTTTTAAAGTGAAAAAGCTCACGTGCCCAGCATTTTTGCTAGAGTTGTCAATTGAGATGCTGAATATTAACAATAAAACTGTTAGCGTTTATCTGACTCATGTGGATTTAGATCAGAATTTCCTTTGTTGCTGTCTGTTTCAAATTTAAAAAACAACAAAAAAAAAAGTATGAAAAAAACCCACAAACAAACCCCAAACCAACATTTTTGATACTTGATTGTTCACACTTGAACTCTGGATCCTCTGTATTTTCTCCCTATCTACACTGAATTCTGAATTAAAATCTACAACTCTCATACCATTCACTGATGTAAAAAAAAAACAAAACAAAACAGTGGCATGCATAGCTTGAGAACAACACATGAATTGTGATGAAACTTAGACATGGTTTTTCAAAACCTAAGGGCTTTCTTTAAGCCTGAAAAAAACCACTTTGAGCTATAAAACAATAGTTCTGTACAATTCTGACTTGACAGGGGCCTTATAACTGCAACCCAAAAATGTAGTTTGTCTGTATCTGCTGTCCACCTGGTTTAGTGTTTCTGTATGTCATGTATTACAAGATAATGCATTAGTGTCAGAAGACCAGAAGAAAATTTAAGTTTTATAACTGGTCTTAAATCCCTCTCTGCTTTTTTTTTTTTTTAATGTGTCAAAATGTGTTGTTATTAAATTTACCTTTTTCTCCACATCTAAAATAGAGAACTATTTTATATTTTTTCTAGTAAACTGGTTACTGTTAAAAGTACTTTGGAACTTCTGTGGTTTGAAGCTTGGGGATTTTTATTTAATTTTGGGGCTAGTGGGCTGGTGTTTCTTACTTTTGCAGTGTTGAAATCATATCCTCTGAAAATGTGACTATAACAAATCCCTGTGAAATATTACTGTAAATCAAGTTCTTTCTACATTGTATATTATCGTTTTGTTGAATATAGGGCATTGTAGTATTAAGAATCTAGCAAAAAACAGAAAGTACTAAACACTGTGCCATCTTAGCCCATCTACTTTTAGGCTTTTTAATGAAAATTTTCAGGACCTGTCTTCAACCTGTCCCTTTGTCTCCTCTGTGAAGTGACAGAATTCTGTTCACCAATTTAAGAGAATTGACTTCCTGAAGTAATTCTAGTTGAAAAAGTAACTCAAGTTTTCCCATCTTCCAATACTTGTTTTATCCTGTACTACCCCTAGGTTTCTGTGTGTCTTCCAACTTTGAATTAGTTTGTGGTCAATGTAAATCATCTCTACTTTATTTTTCCTCAGAAATCACTGAGGAAAAATAGATTTATTTATAGAATAGATAGATAGATTTATTTTTCCTCAGAAATCACTTTTTCTGTATCAGATGCTCTGACTTTGTCTCATATTCTCTCTGTCTGCATTGTAGCAAAGCTGCTTCTACTTTGAATTGTAAAATGCTTATTTAGATGTACCTGTGCGTACAGAGAGTCTCTTCTTTCTCTAACCTTTGAAACTGTCCATGCCATTGGGGTTCTAGATGATTGTTGTAGGACCTGGATGGAGTCCAGGTCTTGCTGCTAGTTGTTTCTGTAAGATGCAAGTTGCAGTTATTACTGGACAGCGAAGGTTTCCTGTTTTTCAGTCTGCTCCACTTGCAAAGAATATGACTGAAACTTTGTTACATGGAGGTGTTGGTGTCTAAGGAAAATTCTGTTGAAGGCTTATTCAAGAGCATACCAAGTAATTCAAAGGCATGCTATTTATTTTTGGGGGGCGGTGGGGGGGAGAGTATGAATCCTAACACAGCACAACACAAAACAAAAATAAACCAAACAAAACCTTTGGATTTGCTAGAGTTTCGTAGGTCAGATATATTTGCTTAGGATTCAAATAAGGCAATAGAGTACATTTAATCTCCTTTAGATATACTACAGAGACTTGAGGAGAACTTATCAATGTGGAAACAAATGTGGTGAATTCTGGTGACTGCCGTTTCTGAGAGTTAAGCACATCACCGTGCACTTTTCCTTTGAAGTATGGAACGTTGTCTCTGTAACTGAAGATTTCATCTGTATCTTCTCTTACTGTAGAGACAATGCTACTACTGGGGAAACGATAGCACCAAGCCTGCTCACAAGTGAGGTGAAAATAAAATGTGCTTTGCATCTTAAGGGTGCTGTCCTTCCAGACGTGATGTTTATGTTCCTATCTATGTAATTTTCATTGGGAGGCCAAAGAGCTGCATGTCTCTAGGGAGATCTGATAGCCAAGTCATAAATAGTGCACTCTCCTTCATGGCTGTATTGTAAGATATTAAACTTAAGTAGATTAGATTTTCACATGAATAGTGTTAAAGAAATGACTTTAATTAAATGACTGGATAATACAAGCACTCTACAAATAGTTACAGCTTAATACAGGGTTGTTAATCAAAATTGACATCCATGAACATGTGGTTCTTTCAATGTATTTTTATCCTGTTGAGGCAAGTAGGTGGAAAATTGAGATTTAGTTACTAAATACTTAAAATGAAATACACTTTGCTGTCCAGCTTGCATTGTGCCTAAGGAAATGACTTTTGACTCATTAGTGCTTCAGAAATGTCACGTGTTTAGAAGCAAATCAATAAACAGAGAAAGCATAAAATTAGTGTTATAGCTATGCTGTTTTGTTCTTTTACTTAATTGTTCACTTGTTGGCTATAGAGGCCCCCAGCTACATTTGAGAAAATGACATCTTTCACTGTTTGATGGTGACACTGCTGACTTAGTACAGTGTGCTCATGTCAAACACCATTGCTAGAGTCTCAGCTGGAATGCTTTAAATGAGATACATACCTGCATAAGCTATATGGGGGCTTTGAACAGCAATCTATTTTCAGTGTATCTAGGTACAAAGTTTGGTACCAGTTCTGGAAACATCCACCTTAGTGTTTTATAATAAACTGGAAGAAATGATAATGAGAAGAAACTATCACTCAGAGGTGGGTGATTTATTGAAAGCATAATAGCGTAATAGCTTCAGCTGTTTAGAAATGAGAGTTTTGTGTTGTTAAAGAAAAGCATCAAAATAGCAAGCACTTTGGAAATTTTATCCTAATCATCCCGGCAGGTAACTTGCTCACATTTTTAGTGTGTTTACATTCCACTGTAGTGCCACATAATTCTAAGAATAAAGACAAATTAAAATAAGGAAGAATAAAAATACATTCTATGCCCAAAGGCTTCACTTTTTGCAAACTCCTAAGCTTTACTTTTTCCTCCAATTCTTGAATGGCCAAATGTTTCCGTGATGTAATGTAGCACGTTCTGTCTACACCCCAGTAAAATGTAATTTGGTTTTCAGTATGCATCCAAACTTCTCTGGGTGACCAGGAGTTTTTTTTTGTCTCAGGTTCCATAGTATACCGGTATAAGTAATTCTGTCATTGCAGTAATTAATTGAATGTAAAAGGGAAAAAATAATACTTTATTATGGAAAGATTTTTATTTTATATACCATATCCAGTTGTAGTGGAGTATTAGGTATACATGACACATTGCAGTCATTTTATAAGATTAATGAGCCATTGCATGATGAAACATCCAACAGATTTTGTAACCTTTTATTAAAATGAGAACAATTTTTGGGGCCAGTTTCAGCAGAGATTCTGGTTTTATGAGCAGTGTCAAACATCAGATTATTACTGCATTTCATTTATAGAAGGACTCTGTCGTCATTCCAGTTATTCCTTGGTTTTTTTTTTCCCTTTGAAAGACGAGATTATACACATAAAAATAACTTCTTGTGTCTTGAAGAGCACCCAGATAGTGAGTCATGACTGGCTTCTGTGGAGTATGGCAACAACGCTAATAACTTAATAACATTGCCTTTGGTTTAGTTGATGTTTGCTTTTAGGAATAGGCTACTTTGACAGTGTCTACTGTAATTTCTTGCCTGAGAAGTTTTGAGCCCAAAAGTATGTGTATGTGCTAATACAACATTTAACAATTGCATTCTGACTTTTTTTTTTTTTTGGCCACTGGCATTCTCTACTTACTGTATATAATAGCATATTAGAATACTTAGAAAATTTGTCTTCAGTAGCTAAAATAATAGAAGACAATAGGAAAGCTAGTTAAAAAGTCTCAAGTATTAACATAGTTTTGGTCCTTGCTGCATTATCAAAGAGGATGGAGTAGACCTTGTAACTCTTATGTTGATGGAAAGGTGACAAGGTTGATCAGAAAATAGTGTATGAGGAGAGATGACATACACTTGGTTGTCTGATAGTAATGTGGAGGAGAGGAACGGAAAGTTATTGTTCACTATGTCTCTCAATGCAAGAAGTATGAGCAGCCAAGGCCCGGGGTAACAAATGTGTCACATCAGACACAATTAAGTATTAGACCTTATTCCCACAAGATTCTCTTGAGTCTCAGAGATTTTAGGAAAACTAGTGAAGATCTTGGGAAATCACTTTTCGTGAAACAGTAGTCCAGTTTCAAATTTTGCTCTGGGTAGATCCTAAGTCCTGTTTGCTGAAATCCGGGAGGATATACTGGAGAGCAGATTGTTTAGTATCTGTTTTAACAATCTGTTCTCCAACATTGCTTCTAGTTACTCCATGAGATAGGAAATTCTGAGTCTACCTGTAAATGATCAGCTGATGTAGAAAAGTATTCCATGTATGTGGTGATAGGGAAGTGAGCTTTCCAGAACTGGTGTCTTTGTTGTGATGAATACCTGGGCAGCTTTTTTTATATGGAGTATTTATAAAGCAGCAATATTTTGATAACTATCTAGAAAGTAAATTATCTTCTCCAGCTGAAATAAGAGCTAAAAATCTATAAAAGTGATGATTTACAAAACTCTAAATTGTGTGCCATTTTTTTTTAATTAACACAAGTGCATAGCATCCACTGTTCTAGATAACTGTAGTTCTGTCAGGTTTTTTTTTTCTTGGAGTTAATTTCAAACTTTGATTTCCTCTGAATCAAATACTATTGCCAGAAAGGGAAGTTAATGTATAGGTTGCTTTCAGATGGCAATGTATTAGTCAGTGACTGTTCTGTTGTGGAATCCAAACTGATCTGCTAGAACACAGGTAAAATATCTAGCAGTATTGTATAAATAAATTACTATATTACTAAAATATTGCTGGGAAATGTACATTATGTATTTATGAATACAGCTTTCACAATAGTTGAAGTGTTTAAAATAAAAATTACTTACTACACTGATATTTTTAGTGTCTGTTAATTTATTATGTATTTAGATATAAGTAGTTTTGTTGCTACCTTGCAGTTGATTGTGGAGAACACGTTGCTACTGAAGAGCTTGGCTTAGAACCATAGGATATTAAAAACTGGAAAGGACCCTGGAGATTACCTGGTCCAGTCACCTGGTTAGTGGAGGACCAAATTACGTGTAGTCTCAGCCCTACATACACTTCTTCATCTACTTCTATGACAAGATGATATTTTTAGTGGATGAGGGAAAGACTGTGGATGTGGTCTTTCTTGATTTCACTAAAGCCTTTGACACAGTCTCGCACAGCATCCTCTTAGAAAAACTGGCTGCCCATGTCTTAGATGGATCTACTTTGCAACGAGTGAAAAACTGGCTGGCTGGCTGAGCTCAGAGGGTACTGGTGAATAGAGTTATATCCAGTTGGCTGCCAGTCACTAGTGGTGTTCCCCAGGGCTCGGTGCTGGGGCCTGATTTGTTTAACATCTTTATCAATGACCTGGATGAGGGGATCAAATTCACCCTCAGTAAATTTGCAGATGACACCAAGCTGGGTGAGTGTGTAGACCTGGAGGACAGGAAGGCTCTTCAGAGGGACCTGGACAGGCTGGAGCAATGGGCCAATTGCATGAGGTTCAACAAGGGCAAGTGCTGGGTTCTGCACTTAGGCCAGAACAAACTCAGGCAGTGCTACAGGCTTGGGGCAGAGCGACTTGAGAGCTCTCTTGTGGAAAAGTACCTGGAGGCGTTAATCAACAGCCAGATGAAATTGAGCCAGCAGTGTGCACAGGTGGCCAAGAAGGCCAATGACATCCTGGCCTGTATCCAGAAATAGTGTGACCAGCAAGACAGTGAAGTGATTGTCCCCCTGTACTTGACACTGGTGAAGCCACAACTTGGATACTGTGTCCAGTTCTGGGCTCCTCACTTCAAGAGAAACACTGAGGTGCTGGGGCATGTCCAGAGACAGGCAACAAAGCTGGTGAAGAGTCTAGAGAACAGATATTATGAGGAGCAGCTGAGGGAGCTGGGGATGTTTAGCCTAGAGAAGAGAAGGCTGAGAGGAGACATGATCACTCTCTACAACCACCTGAAGAGAAGTTGTAATGAGGTGAGAGTTGATCTCTCCTCTCCAGTAATGAATGATAGAACGTGAGGAAATGGGCTGAGGTTGTGCCGGGAGAGGTTTAGATTGGACATTAGGAAGAACTTTTTCACTGAGAGGGTTATTAAGCTGAGAGGGAACGGGCTGCCCAGGAAGGTGGTGGAGTCCCCATCCCTGGAGATATTTAAAAGACACATAGATGAGGTGCTGAGGGATATGGTTTAGTTTAGTGATGGGCCTGGCAACTTGAGATTAGTGGTTGAACTTGATCTTAAAGGCCTTTCCCAACTGTAACAATTCTACGATTCACTTGCCTGATGAATATTCTTATGGAGAGATGTTTCACAGCCATTCTGAGAAACAACAGTGATTGACAACCCTCACAGTAGGAAAAAAATCTCTTTTATTTAATCAGAATATTCCATGTTGCAATTTGCTTTCCTTATTTCATCACATACTCCAAGAAGAGTCTGGCTTCACACAGACACTTTCCCATTAGGTAGCTGCAGGTAGCAATAAAATTCCCTTTAGCTTCTCTTCTGCAGGCTGGACAAACCAAGCACCTGCAGTCTTTCTTTGTATGGCAGGTACTCCAGCTCTCTAGTCATCTTGGTGACCTTTAATGGACTCATTCAAATATTTCATTGTCCGTCTCATAGTGGAGAGCCCATCAAAAGTGGGCACAGTGCTCTTGAAATGGTCTCAAGCCCTGAATAGAGGGAAACAAATAATTTTCCTTGACCTGCTGGCTTATGCAGTTTTCAAGAGTTAGTGTTAAAAAGCTGGCTTCTACCTTATTAATGAATCTGGTTGACAGTAATGCTTAGAAAAGGTCTGGCATACTCCAGTTCTTGTAAAGTTTCAAACTTCATGTCTTTCTCATGAATAGGTTTGAATATTAGGATTCAAAGATAGGACCTGTTGTATGAAGCTTTTTTATAAAATGTTTTCATAAAATACCAACAGTCCCAGTGTGCACGGTGCTTTTGCTGGTAATAAGTTGTCTGGTTCCTGATAATTAGATGGTAATTTCTTATCTGATAAATTCTTTTTTTTTGGTGCAGAGTATATCACTTTCTCATTATAATTGCTACTGAGTGGATAGCTCTGTAAAGTTCTTCTATTACCTGCTATAATGCATGGCACAGATCTGTTTCAGCTGGATGCTTACTGACTGTAGCAGATCTGAGGAAGGATGAAGAAATGAGGGCAGGGTGGGGGAAAGTGAGAAGGTATTCTATAATGTGATTAGTGACAACTTACCTAATAACCCTACTTGGAAAGCTGGGTCTTATCAGGCCTGCAGTAGTGATAAAAATCTAGGTAAATGAATTCAGCGGGAAGTTGCCCTTTTGGTGACTCTCAGATACATATTTCAGGGAAAATTGTTACTTTTCTCTCTCTGTGGAAAATTTTCAACTCAAGTCCCAAATATTCTTCACGTTTGTTTGTTTGTTGTTTTGTGTCTTTTTTTTCCAGAATACCCATCTCCTCCTTTTCTCAAGACAATATTTATGAAGTCCAGCCTCCACGAGCTGATAGGAAATCAATAGAGATTTTTCATGCGCACATTCAGGCTGGAAGAGGAAACATGCAGCCCCTGGGAAAAGATGACTTCCTCATGTACAGAGAATACATTCGAAACAGATACCTGTAAATACAAGCTGGATTCTCCTGCCAAGCCTATGGTACTGATAGGTCATCAAAATAGTTTTAGAAATGAAATCTAGTTTTGTTATTTTGAAGTAATAAATTTATTATCTAATATTTCTATTTATTATTCTTTGCTATTATCTGTTTGCAACATCATGCTTGACTTGAAAAAAGTGATTTGATACCTGCTCTTCAGCTGAAAACCAAAATGTATCTTCAGGGACTAAGTGAATAATCAGAGCATCTACAGTTGCTGAAGAGTACATAACAATTTATGGTGAAAAAAATACTGCATCTTTAGGTTTTTATCTTAATTTCTTACCTTATTATGTTTGCTAATAAAGCTGAAGTGATTTGTACAGACAATAATTGTCTTCTTTGTTCTGTGGCAGCAAACAGTCTATTTTTTTACAGCAGAATGTTTTCTGATATTTCTTGAGATTTTTAGCAAACTGAGTGCTAAAAATGTCTGCTTGGAATTTGCTGCTTTCTTAAGCAAAACTGGAGAGTATGTGACATGTCAAAATCAAATTTGCATGAAGACTAACAAACTTTGTAGCTGTAATTTGTGTCAAAACTAATCTCACTGGTGCTAGTAGCTACAGAATCTGTGCCACGTGTGGGGTGAAATGGCTTGTGGCTAGTTATCATGGGCTTCTGTCTGAGGTGAACCACCTACTGACTGCATCTACAAATAATGGGATGCTCTTCACTTTGCTGGGTTTAGACTCTTAGAGGGTGCAAAACCATCATGTCATTTTTCTGGCATTACAAGCATTATCTGTTTTGCGGCAGACTCATTCCATCCTGGTGTTTGTGCTCCTGTGAGATACTTTTGGGTTCAAGCCTCCCAAGAAATCAATGTCTGTAAGTGACGTACAGAGACTGGATCGGCTTGGGTCATGCAAGAGGAAGCAGTACTTGGGTTAGGCAAGACTGAACATCATGCCCAGTGCTAGGTAAGAAGTGGAAAGGCAGCAGGAATCTGAAATAGATTTAGTTTGGGCTTGTGATTAAAACATTTCTCAAATTTAAAAAAAGGAAGAGAAGCCTATTATTTGCAATTACAAGCCAAAATCCCCAACACTGCTTTCTAGCCCTTTGCCTTTAAAAGTGCTGACAGTGTCAGCAGCATCCTTGACAAACCATGTTATTCTGCAAGCTTCTGGTACAGACCATATTTTCTGGAATAACTGTTTTAGAGATGTCAGCCAACTACTTGTACTAGATGTAGAGAACATGTTTGTGTTCATAGTAAATCGCTTGCAGGCAGCTCCTGCAGTTTCTTGGCTGCATGCTGCAAACATATTCTGAATATGTTTGAAAATTTTATGCAATAAGTTGCCCTTTCATCAGTAATTCAATATAAGAAAAGATGCAGTGGATGAAGGGAAGAGATGGAAGGTTCTTGTGACAGAAGTTCATGTGTTTCGGGGAGTGACTTGTACGCAGTCAGTGGAAGAACGTGGCACCTCAAGCTACCCAGTCATTTTTGTGCCCATTCACTTCTGTTAATTGATTTTTTTAAATTTATTTTCTTCAAGAAATGATTGGAGTTGCGAGAATTAAATGTCACTATAGATCACACTTCATTGCAGCTGTCAATATTGTTCTTTGTCTGAAAAAAACCCAACTGTATTGAACTCTTTTATCCAATACGAAAAATAATTTGAAGGAACAAATGCTTGCTTTGGGAAAATGTTGAGCTGGAGTCCTTATCCTAATGAGGCAAATGCAGGCTTTTCTTACTGCTCTTAAACTATTGCAAAGAATGTTTTCTAGACTATCAGTACCCTTATGATTTTGTTGTTCGTAGATGCTGGTAATTCGTAAAAGTTGCCTTGAAAGCTCACCACGCTTAGCCACGGATATAAGGCAGAAGGTGGTGCTTTCTTTTACAGCATCTAATATTGTTGCAAGATAGAGGAATTGTGATAACCTTACTGCTCTGAGACAAAATACATGTTCAGCCTTCAGCAATTCAAATACTTCTCAGGAAAAGGGGGTTAAAGATTTTTGGTTTTACAGTTCTGAGAGATGAGTGACCTCTCAGTCCGTTATCGGTAGTACAATGCCAGGCTTTACAGTGTCTCTCTAAATGAGTGCCGTGACAGCCCTGTCATGGCTTCCCCTGGAATCTTTTCATTTGTATAACTGCTGCTTTTTTCTCATAGCTACTTATAGGGATTTAAGCCACATGCATTACTTCCTATGTATAAGCTGGCTGAGTGTTAATATTCAGGTGATACCTTGTATGTTCTACTATCATTCTACTCTTGGCAGCTGCTGAGAATACTTCAGGGTGCTCATGTCAGCTATTCACTAGGTTTGTTTAAAAAAGTGAAACAACACACAAGCCAAGACTTCCAGCTTGATGTTGCCTAGATGACAAACTTTCAACAGTCTGAATAGCTCTGCAGCTTAATGCATACAGAGGGTTAATTTAAGATAAAAATACGTTCATCACCCATCTAACATATTCATTTCTACAAAGAACTCCAGAGGTGCTGCCTCTGCATCTACCTACTGTATTCTGTTCTTGTGATAATAAGGTTCAGTCCTCAACCCTGTTAGAAGTTTTGAATAGATGCGTGTATTTCCCTTTCAGAAGCTGAGGAAAAAGTATAAATACCAAAACTGTGGTCTATGTTGGCTCTGAAAAGTAATGTGGTGGTCTTTTTGGCTTTTAAGTGCTAATTATCATCTTTAACATTAAACTATACGTACAAATAAAAGATATGTGAGAATGTGTCAATTTTCCTCCAAGATGTATTTAGTTTGTTTCAGTGTGTTCGAAAGTTACGTTCCAATACAGTACAAAAAGCTACACCTGGATGGTGTAATAACTTTGGGTCCTAGTGGATTCAAGAGGCAGAGACACATCACATTTGGACTCTGTCATTTCTGAGCCAGTGGTTCTCTGATGCCAGTCCACCAGCTTAAGCTCTGTTCTGTGACCTTCTTGAGACTGATAATTGTTATTCCCTAGTGCTGTCATTGGTTGGTTCCACTCCTTCTGAGTTTTGCTTCCACTTGGAAAGCCCCCTCACTTTTTGTTCTCTCACTTTCATTCCTTTCCAGAGAGCTATGGCCCTGAAACAGGATCCTTTTAACATGCACACAGCTGCATGTGCCACAGGGGAGAAAAATGAAAGTGTTGTATCTAGTTCTGGGATAACACCTGTGGCAGGTCTTTGTTTTGATGTTGAGATTTTGAGATTTTTTTATCTTACAGGATCCCAGCTTTCACAGTCTCTGCCCAGCCTTCCCTTATATAAACTCCAGAGCATGTGATCTGTCAGATAGTTATGTTTTACAGTAGGAGGAAATGACAGCTTCGCTCAGGTCATGTCATCCTCCATAGGAGTTTCACCCTGTTAGTACTCCCTGAATAATTACACATACAAGTACAATTCACTGAGCATAAAACAGTGCAATATGCTGTACTTCAATAGCTGCATGATTGTTGAGGTATGTGTAAAGTATTGTTCTTTTGTCAGCATAGATTGAATCTGATTGATCATTTGGAACATAATATGGAAAAGATACCATGTGCTTGGCTCCCAGGTGCCTCTCTCTGTCTTCTGTCTATTTAAAAGGATCTAATTAAAGTTGTCGCTTTTGATGGGGATTTATAGGTAACGGGGAACTGGTGCAATAAATCTCAAAATATTAATAAAAAAAAACATTAAAATTGCAGTCCTGCAAAATATTGATAATCAGCAGTTCCCTACTGGAGTTATTAAATCTAGATGCTACAAAAAAAACCCCCTTGTTACAGCTGCTAATCTGTCTACTAGAATCAAATACAAGCGCACTGAGAAAAGACAGGAAAAACAATGTTTAGTATTACTATATATTTCTGGAGGAGCAGTGAGTGTTTTTTGCCATATCTGACCCAAGGTTTAAGTTTTGTTCTTTTGGATATAGTCATCAGTGAAGAACAGAGAGTGTAATAAAGGTAGAACAGGCAAGCAAGCATGGGATAAACCATCTCTGATGGTTCATTTGCATTTCCCCATTCCTGGTGTAGCTCTGCTGCTGGTGCTAAAGTCTGCTCTGTGTTTTAGGCATTTCAGTAGCCACAGAGTATGCATTTGAGGTCTTCTCCCCATTTTGAGCATACAGCACATACAAGATGGTGTGCACATTGCAGACCTTCTCTGGAAACCCTCAGGCATTGAGGAAGCACTTTGTTTTGCATTCCCTGACAACTCATTTACTCTTTTGGGTAAGGGTTACCTGTTTTTGGTCCTATTTCCCTTCTGAATTTTTGGTAGTTTGATTTCCCTTTCCCTTTCTTCTTCACCACCTATGGTTCAGAATCCTTCCACTTCCCCTGAACTGTGCTAGGAATTGCAGTTTGCCCACTAGAGCTGTATCCTTTTAGAGCTTTCACTGATTGAAGGAAGATAAATGAATTTTATCCTTTGGTTGAAAAACCTTAAGTGCTTTCTTCAGCCACCCCTATCCCCCTTTTTTAAAATGCAGACTGTGCCATCATCTGCCCTGCCTCATTTCCTACCTCCTGTGGTGTCTAGAGACGTCTGTATTGTCTCTCTTGGGTTCTCTATGTCTTGGTAACATATTCTTGAGAAGTGTTCTGCTTGAGTACAGGATGTTAGTGCTTGAACAAATTGTCAACGTCACTTAAAATCTTCTGCTCTAGAGAAAGTCAAGCACTGTTCTGATTAAGAAAGTAAGAGAGCATGTAAAGTGGTCTCCTGATTATCTCTAGTCCTGCTATAGCAGCATTCTGCATCCTACTGTGTGGAGTTGGGCAAGGGGGAGGCAGGCGGTTTTTTGCTAATACTCCCCAGGAAAGTGGGTCCAGCTGACATGAATAAGCACCTGTTGGCATGTGTCAAAGAAGCACTGGCTTGTCCAGTGAGACATTTTGAAGCGATGAGCCTCTCTCAGATCCTGTGGGGCTTTTTATCCTTTTGGTTCTGATGCCTCTATTCCCTCCTAGTGCTTCCTTCTCAACATTTACAGTGGGTTCAGACATGCAGGAGTCTAGGGCTCACAGCACTGCCTCTTACAACTGTTCATCTTGCCAAAACCATCTTCAAGCATGCCACAGGGTTGAGTGCAGGCTCTGTTGCCACAGGGCTACACCTTTCCCAGGACTAAGGATATGAAGAGGGGGCACCCTTTGCATGTGTGAAACATAATGGCCCTTCTGGCTGTGCTGATTATATGGGAGGGCGTTCCATTCTTCCTCAAGGATGGAATAACAAAGGCCAATTATGTTATTGCCTAGTTATACCCACTCTCTTGCACCAGCAGGACCAGGGAAGTGATTTTTCCCTTGTACTTGATGCTGTTGAGGCTGCATCTCGAATACTATGTGCAGTTTTGGGCCTCTATATGGACTACACAAGGAGCTTGTCCAGAGATGAGCAATGAAGCTAGTGAAGGGTCCAGAGAACAAGTCCTAGGAGAAGCAGCTAAGGGAGCTGGGGATGTGTAGTCTGAAGAAAAGGAGGCTGAGGGGGGACAATCTCTCTCTACAACTACCTGAAAGGAGGTTGTAGTGAGGTGGGAGTCTCTTTTCCCAAGAAACAAGTGCTAGGACAAGAGGAAATGCGCAGGTTGTACCAGGGGAGGTTTAGACTGGAGATCAAGGGAGAACTTTTAACTGAGAAGGCTGTTAAACACTGGCCTAAGCTGCCCAGGGAGGTGGTGGAGTCCCCATCCCTGGAGATACTTACAAGACAACAGATAAGGTGCTGAGGGACATGGGTTAGTGGTGGGCTTGTCAGTGTGAGGTTGGTGGTTGGACTTGATCTTAAAGGTCTTTTCCAACCAGAATGGTTGTATGATGCTTTACCCTGGAGTACACTGAGAATGTGTTGTGTTGGCTTTGGGAGGATGAGTGGTATGCACTGACTTGTCTGAGTAAATTGAAGAGTGGCTTCACAGGCTTAAAATCAGCCTCTGATGACTTTTATCTGAGTGCTTTCAGAAAAAAAGAAAAATCCTGCATCTGTTCCTTGAAGAAAGCTTTATCCTATCTCTGGTATCTTGATTGAATAGGGCCAAAATGTCTCAGAGATACAAGAAGAAGCAGCTAAGCAGCTGCCTTATTCATTCTTCTGAAGATAAGCAACACATCAGGAGCCATTTCTTCTGTTGCACAGAGCTTCTGGTGCAAAGGGGAATTCAGTCATCACCTGCCCATGTCCTCCAGCACTAACACTGTTATGTCAGTGCTGTCACAAGCTCTGTGGGTCAGGTTCAGGGCAGTGGCACTACCTTACAAGGACTGCCAATGTCTCCCTCACAACTGAGGTATCCAGATACAGTTATCAATGCTGTGTGTGTGACCTAGTTTTGCAGAAGTGCAGATGCTCAAAATCCCAATGATGTTCAAATAGTCTCCAACCATACAGTCACTTTATACCTCAAATCCTAAATAATTCCCAGCTGGCCTTTTGTGGAAGGTCCTTTAGGCTCGGAAACAGAATAATGGAAAATAAATTTTAAAAATAATACTGAAGGATTCTGCTACTCTTATGAATTAGGCCAAATTAGCTCAGCAAGAGAGGGACAACTCTGTGAAACCCCTGTGAAACAGGGGCAGGATTTTAGGGGCAGTCAGGCCTGTCATTTGGTAAAGCAATCCTTTTTTTCCCCCAAAACTTTTGTAACCTTGTCACAATGTGGCTTAAGTAAGCTTTGCAGATATTTTTTAGACAGTTTTTCTTTTGCTCTTTCTTCCCTCCCCATAAATCACAGTCCCTTACAGTGGACTTAATAGCAGGGGTGAGCAAGAGCTAGCATGCACCTCAGGAGAAAAGAAAACGGCAAACAAGGTAAGAACTAGAGTTGTCTGGCTGAAAATAGAGGGTGTATTCAAAGCCAATGTACAGGGAAGAGTAGTTTGGTGAGGAGACCATAACTAGTTGCTAGGAAGTGCAGAAGAGCTGTGCATGTGCTCAGGTTCATGCACATTGTTTGCTTTCACATTGTCAGGCAGGTAGATAGGATGATGTGACAAAGCCAGAGCCCAGGGTGTTGCAGAGCCCCAGCTGAGCGTGTGAGCGTGGGCCTGACATGCACGAAGACACGTGGAGTCAGGGGCTTGTGATGCTGTGGTGGGGAGGAGGCCAGGCCACAGCACATGTCAAAGCAGCAGCAAGCCTGCAGTTGAGACATAAACCCATATCCACATGAGCCCTGATGGGAGCCACAGCAGTCGTTTGGAAGATACATGTGCCAAGCCTAATTTGAATTTCCAAAGGTCACATTTGTCATTCTTGGTGTACCAGCATTCTCATTAACAAGTGTCTCCAGCTGGTCTCCAGCAATGGCCTTGGGACATGCTGTTGTAACCAAGCAGTGTGGCACAGGGCTACCACTGAGGCCTCAGGCTTGTCTACTCATGCTTTCTGCCTAAGGAGTGTTTTAAGAGAGGGGCTGTATATCAGACACAATATGTAGGTGAACAAATTTTGACCTAGCAGGCATGTCTTGCTGTTGCGTGAAACCCATGGAGCAGGTGTAGGTTGGTCTGGAGGACCACCTGCTTGAAAACCATCTTACCTGATGCCAGTGGCATCAAAGCCTCATAGGCCATAAACAGAGAGGAGAGCTTCCAGAGGTGAGTCAGCTCACCTGTCTTAAGGTAGGGTGAGTTACCCCTCTGCAGGTGCTTATTTCTCTACATTGTGTCACCTGAGAGGAACCTCCACAGCTGGCTTAGCCAAGACACGTTGCATTTAAAAAACCCTAAAATTAGATGAGTCCTGTCAGAGCCGAGAGATAAGTGACCAGAGCTGTAACATTATAGTCAGCAATGGATCCCTTACAGAGCAATGTTGTGTCTTTAACCTCTGTCTCAACCACTCCAGACACAGGTAGATACACTTCTAGTACAATGCTTCTCTGAACTTACGCTTCTTCAGGGCTACCCCACATTGTGAGATGAGGCTTCTCGTCTACCAACCACCAGCCAGGGCAGAGAACGAGCTGCTCAAGGTCAGCAGAGCTTTATCAACCATCACTGGCTTTGGCCAAAGCAGGACTTGTCAGTGTCTCGATCACTGATGGGTTGTGATTACCTCCTCTACATATGTCAGGAGCCTCGTCCAGGGACCAGCTCTTCCTGACTCCCCTGAGACTCCCAGAGCTTAGCTCTGCTTCTTCCCTGCCTTCTGCCAACATTTTCTCCATCTGCTGCCTTGGCTTGGATTTCTGATGAACATTAGGTTATGGAATGGCTTTTCCAGTAACATTTATACCATTAGAGAGTCCATAGGCCCATCCATTTCTCACTTATTGAATGCTTTTCCTTCAAAGGCTGGATTTGGATAGTGGGGGCTTGCACTGCAGCCAGCTGAGCAAAAGCCACACACACCTTAGGGAGCTTCACTCAGCCCAAAGCACAGGAAACTGTCCACAGCCTGATGAAGATGAGGCTACCTGCTTTTTTGATGAGAAGGAATTGATCACAACTGGGAATATTCACTTACCTGCCACTCCAGCTGAACCCTCACCTACCTCCTGTGTCCTTTCCTTTCCTGTGGCTTTCAGGTGTTCACTGTATATGTCCAACAGATCACTGTATCTGCTGGTCTGCTTTAATTGTCACCACTCATCTCCCATTGTGTTCATGTTTAATAAATGTTGGCTCCAGAGCACACTGTGGTAGCACAAATACTACATTGGTTTGTTAGTTTCCCAGATGAGCCCTTTACATTTTTTATCTTAAAACTTCTGACTTACAGACATCTGTTTTACCTGCTTTCATTTTACATACCTTAGCTGCTACTGATTTTATGAGTCTGCACTTCTGCAGTACCATGAATCTGAGCGCAGGGACAGGATTCCTGCTCTGTGCAATCACTAAACTGCCCTTCACTTTTCCAGCTCTGTAGCTGCAGATGAGAATCTGCAAAGTTTATTCAAGGATGTGTTTCTTGCTAATTCTTCCTCTAGGCATTAGTCTGCTTCATTGTTGTTGTTTCTGGACTGAAGATTTGGGCTGACTTGGAACTAGACGTCCGTTTATATCCTGTAATATTTTCCTTCTGTTTATTTTTTTCTTTTCCTTGGTGATTCCAAATAAAGGCTGCAGTTGATGAAGGCAGTTAACATCCTTTCCCTGCTCTCAACAGGTTGTCACTGACTGAAATTGCAGCATGGTCCAAGTGCCGAGGGTGTGGTCCCGAAATACCCTTCTAGGAACGCTTTATCCCATCCTTGTAGGAGAACAGGCTATTCAGAAAAGGCCTGAGGAGACATAAGTGCAAAGTGTCTCTCTTCCCACTTGAACTTCATCAAAGACTCAAAATTGCCTCAGCTCTCTCTGCTACTGCCACCTGAAATCTCTTGACAGCTCTTCACCTCCATGCACACACAGGTGGGCCCATGTGTCTGCTCTCATAGAAGATAGAAAGTGGCCCCAGCTTCCACCTGTCTTTTCGGCTGCATGAATGTATTTCAGACCGAGGATTGCTGCATGGCTGGATGTCAATGTGCAGGCACGCACAACGGCGAAGGGGCAGTTTGAACTAGCTTGTGTTTCCAGCAGGAGGAAGAAAGAGTGTTGCTTTTTTCTACAGAATCCTCTGAAGCTGAACAGAGTCTTACTTTTTTTTTTTTTAATTAGAGGGTAAATTTTCCAGTACAAAATAAAAATGTCATTAAAACACTGTCAGTACTACAGAGTGTTTTGTACAGTATGAATTTTCTCACAGCAGCTGTTTAACTTGAGCTGATGATTATATCAATCTGTAAATCCTCTGAAAAACATTTCTCCTCAGTATGTGTGCTCTGACTTGGGAAGGATACGCATGTGTTCTGCATAAGCATAAGATGCTTTTCATCTTCAAATTATGGAGCAATCGCAAATACACCTACAAAGAAATTAATGTGCTTTGATACATGGAGGTAATGAATATTTCTCTATTTCTCACTTCCTTTCTTTTTACCAGCAAAAATAAAAAAGGATTTGCCAATGCTTTTCTTGTGAGTGCTGTGATATTAGACCGTATGGTTGTACTCAGCATCATTATAAATGTTGACCTGTTTGTAACTCAACAACTGTATGGCCAGGAGCACAAGTAGGAAGTCTCCATTTCTCCTCTGTGCCAAGAACTGGTGCTAGGGCTTTGTATTCCCAACCTTACCCTGCTTCAAGGGGCCATAGTACAGACTCATGCCAGGCACTTGCTCTTTTAATCCTTACTTCAAGACTGTAAACATTGTCTTTGCTCAATCACAGATTTCAGCTTTTTGCCAATACAGCTGGTAAGCCTCCTGACACTTGTGCTCTCTTCCTCACTTTCTTACTCCCTTTTCACTCCTTTGCAGTACATTATTCATGCTGGCATACCATGCTCCATGGGCTTTGTCTCAGTCTTCTGACTTCAAGGTGTTTATGGAAATTTGCTATTCACTTTAATGTGCCTAAAAGCTGTTGTTCTTATTTTGGTCGAGGCAGAACGACCTTTATTTCAAGTGACACCAACATGAAGAGAGGTGCTTGTTGCTTCAGCTACAAAAACTGCAGTGAAGTTTCAACTTTGGAAACAGGATGGCAGAAGGAAAGTAGCTTTGTCTCTGCTTCATTGATAAGAACTCATTTTTAAGGACATTGATATCTAGGGACAAGTATGTATCACATGGAGCTTTGTGAGAATACTGCTGTGGGTTCAGTGGGAATAGCATCAGGCCTAAAATACGAGCAGAAATCTTTCTAAAAGCTGTGGTACGTGAGTAGAATTATGCCATGGCGTGTACGTGCAGTGTTTTCCTCATGTTGCTCAGCAGCACCACTTCTAGCAGCAACAAGTTTATGGCATAAGCAGGGGGCATCATTCCAGAGACGTCCTGAAGATTTCCCGGATTATAGATGTCTTTTGTGAGCTGTAAAAGCATTGATTTTTCAACCTATGTTAGACAAGAATAACTGAAAGAATACATTGCAAATTCCACCTTTAATTTACATAGTGCTCTAGAGAATATAGCACACAAAGCCAATTTCCCTCAAAAAGGTCTCTGTAAAAGAAGTGGCCTCTTCCCTGGCCAGAATCCCAGCTCTCTGGTCAGTGCTTTCTGCACACTTAAGTTTTCCACCTTCCTCCTTCCCTACCTCACCATCTGAAAATGACTTTGTGGCTATTCTCACCTGTTGGCATGAAGCTGCCCTTTCTAGGTGAGGATGTAGGCAGGGAAGAAAGCCAGCGTAGGCACCAGAAAGAAACAAAAGCAATTGCTCAGAGTCCCAGTGCTGTGTCTGCAGGTGTTTCACAGGAGATTAAAGGAAGCCTGCACTGTTGCTGACCTGTTGATAGGATAGCATCTCTTACATATTCAGCTAGTATTTTATTTCACTGCCAGTAGGCAACAGGAAGACTTGCATGTCATTTTTATTGAACTGGGATTCCTTTGGGACACAGTGTGGTTCTAGGGTAGGACTTGAAGAATCTTCTCTTTTGATTCCCCATGCTCACGTTGGCAGATTCACAGGGAGGGATAAACTTGTCTTTATATCAACTTTCCACATTTGTAAATAGTGTTTTCTCATATGGAAAAAGAAGGGATCTCTGTAAATGGTTGTACAAAGAGGCTGCAAGTGATATAGAAAAATAAATCATAGAATTACAGAATGGTAGGGGTTGGAAGAGACCTTTAGAGACCATCTAGTCCAAGTGCCTGCCAAAGCAGGTCAACCTAGATCAGGTCACACAGGAACATGTCCAGGCAGGTTTTGAAGACCTCCAAGGAAGGAGACTCCACATCCTCCCTGGGCNGTCCCCTGATAAATAAATAAAGAATGTCTCCTGGTATCAAACATGGATCCTGTTTTGTGCACACATATAAAACAGCTCTCTGAAAGCTGCCTTTCACACTGACAGGATATAGCACAGCATCAAGACTGCAACAAAGCTGGTTGAGATAAGCAGTATTTTGTTGTAAAATAACCATCATTTTACAGATCCCAGCCATCCGGAAACGCCAGCTCACTGCCCACTGTATGAAAGACTCTGTGTATGTCAGTGGACTAATTAATATGTGTACAAGGAGGCTGAGAACTTCAGCATACCTTGGATTACTGCTTAAGGACTTGCAAGTGCCAGTACATATGTGGTGTACACAGCCTTATACTTGGGCCAAGTCCCACCTGCTGCTTATCCTGTAAACACCTCAGCTCTCATTCTTTGCTTTTGCTCATAGTTAGCTGGTTTAGGTTTAGGTGGTTGTTGCTGATAGCTTGTTTATTTAGATTGATGGAAATTCCAGGATGGATTTACAAGGTTTCTTCCCACTCAAACATTAACTGTAACATTACAGGAACACTGTATTTTTATAGCTGAATGAGTCAAAACTCAGTCTTACCAGGCATGAAATAACTTTTTTCTTTAAGCAGTACAGAGCTTAACTTGCTGTCAAAGCAGAGAGTCCAATAAACCATACGTTCATCTGAGAAGAAAATCATTAACTTCAGGAAAAGAGGGAGTGTATTTTTTCTGTACTAGATTTAGTCCCATTACCTCTCAAGGTGAGTCTGCTGAGATAAATTGTGTTCCAGTGACTTTGAAATGACAGACAAGATAGGGTCTGGTCAATAGCTTAACAAATAGTTTCAAGGAATATAGACATTGTTGATCTAGCCACAACCAGACAAAGGCCATTATGGAAAATGTCAGCAAAACCCAGGATTAAATAGTCCAAGTTAAGGATGAATCATCAAGACTTGATGATGGAAATGACATTTATTTTTAAGATTACTCAATAGGAAAGCACTGACTTGCATTTGGTTTGAGTTTTGAGTAGTTTGGCTTACCTTTCACTTAGTTTGAACTGAAAATGTGCCTGATTTGGAGTGTTTATCCTGCAGAATCTGTGACACGTTATCCATCATACATCATACATGGCCCATGCAGGCATAATAATGACCAGAGCATGCAACCCGTCACAGCCTCTTTTCATTTTCCTCTAAAATGTATCCCAGGAACTGTGCACATTAATGAAACACATAGAGGTATGTGCATCTCAAACTGTGGTTGTGTTTCCAGCTTCACAGGCACAGCAGCGACACCTACTACGCTTTGCTGACCGTTTCCAGAATCCTGGCTTTGGTTGCTTCGCCTTTGCTAAACTTCACTGTTTGGGGTGAAATTTTCCGAAGCAGGGTGAGAGAATCAGAACTGTGATTATTCTCATGCTCTCCCTTCAACGTATGTTACTGTCTGCTGTAATGAAAACAGGGTCTGCCCTTTCTATGTATTTTATACATTGCACATTACTGATTTTATTCATAACAGATAACATAACAATTATATATATATATATATACATATACATATATCTCCTTGTATCCCAAACTAAACAGGCAGTACTGTTTTCCCTAGTGCAGCAAGGAGAGGAGACAGCCAGGCAGCCTTTGGGCAATTCTTGCATCATTGCTGGCAGTTTAAAAAAATAAAGCAATTGTAAGATCTCACACGTGTCGTTGAGCCATGATGAGGATCCTGAGGGCTGTGTACGATGGGCTTTCTGTCAACGGTGCTGCTTTACTGCTTACAAACAAGCATGTGCTGAAGTGCTTGGCTGATGGAGGGCCAGAGCACTTGGCAGTTTGCTAGGTTCTCTCCCTCCCCTCTCTGCCAGGCACAGAGCTGGGAGGGAAGGAGCTCAGCTATGTCCTTTAGTCATAACTATTTTTTTTTTTATATGCAAGGGAGAGGAGAGAATGAAACCAAACCAACTGGCAGGCTGTTTTCAGTGATGTCCAAGGATAGGACAAGGAGCAATGGGTATAAGCTGGAACATAAGAGGTTCCAAAGAAATACAAGGAAGAATTTCTTCACTGTGAGGATGATGGAGCACTGGAACAGGCTGCCCAGATGGGTTGTTGAGTCTCTTTCTCTGAGGACATTCAAAACCTACCTGGACAAGTTCCTGTGTGACCTACTCTAGGTGGTCCTGCTCTGGCAAGGGATTTGGACTAGATAATCTTTTGATGTCCCTTCCAGCCTTTAAGATTCTGTGATTCTGTGACAGGCAATGGGAACACCTTATTCTACTTCATCGGCCTCCAACCATCTTTAAGCCCTAGCAATTGATCTCAATGCAGCAGGCTGCTCCTTGACATATATTTAGCAGACTGTGGCTATGATTGAAAGCAGTATAAATACTCATAGATTATTCATAAGGTAGATAAAGAGCTATGGTATGAACTGACTGAAAGTAACTTGAAGATGGCTACAGAGAAGTCAAAAATCCATCTAAACTCCAAAGACCGAGACTGCAGGCCTGACAGCCAGGTCAGCAGGCATATCTTTTTCTTTATAACCTGCCTTCAATCTTGTTTAGGTGAAAGAAATGAATTTGACTATTTGGCCATCAAAAGAAATGTCAAAGCCACACAGCAACTGCACGTGGCGCAGGTTAAGTTCTGTGCACATCACACATATTTCTGGGGGTGATTTCCCAGATAAAGAGACAAGAGAGCTACCACGTACAGTGTGTAGCAATAGCTTGAAATGCTTGAAACCCCCTTCAGCTGCTTCTGGTTGCAGCGAACACACAAAAGGAGAACAGCAAATTAAATTTCCTAACAGAGGATCAAACACTCTGCATTAAAACGAGAGATGAGATCAGAAAAGTCTGATTTCTCACAGCTGCCTGTATGAATGAGTCTTGACACTGAGTGCTTATATCAGCCTCCTGGTACTTTAGGCAGAGAATGGAGTACTCTGGCATCCCTGGAAATGAGGCATGGTTGCCCTGGAAGAGCTATCAAGGAAAGGTGCCATCAGTGCTATTGGAGCAGGGAGTGATTCATGGGCTTGCAGCAATCTAATAGAGGGAAACAGATGATGAGAATCAGCATTTAATAAGTTTATTCAGCATCTTATGGACACAGCTGCCCTATTGCTTCATTTTTTTTCCACAGACCTGGAAATAATAACCTTTATTTGAGTGCTTATATCCAGCCATATCAGCACTGCATGTTCCAGCATTAAGGCTTTGAAGTTGATATTTGGTATGAGACGATTATTTGCTAAGCCATCCGGTTCAAAAGCAGATTTTTGGAAACAGGCATGACCAGAGCTGTTTTTAAAAAGTGACCTGCAAACAGCTTTATGAAACTCAGCAGCTTTGCCTTTTCACTCATATTCAGCAGAAACAACTGAGTTAACTCCTGAACACTGTTGTCCTCAATCCTTGTTGTCCAGCAAATTAATTGTTTTGATTTTTCAGATTTCCCACCCATGACTTTGTAAGATCCAACTGCATTTGGGAAACGATAATATCATAAACTACATCATGACTGTTACAGATTGTTACAGACTGTTACAGCTCTCCCTTTTGAGCCTTGCACATGCTAACAGTCAAGTGCTTCAAAATAAAGTACATTTAGTTGTATTTTCGTGCTAAAAATAAAAAAAAAAGAGACCGTGTAATGAAAGGCATTGTAGGTAACATTAAATTAATGCTAACTGTAATTAAAATGCATTCTTAAATTCTTCAGCTTGGATTCCTGGTGACTCATCCAGTGCCTTTCTCTCTGTATCCAGATATTTTCAGAGCATGGATGGATTCCAAGTATTAAATCTCATACAGGACAAAAGAGATAACAGAAGGTTGGAGAAGTGACCAAAAATAAAGGCAAATTTATATTAGCTGCTCGGGTGAAGATGGTTTCTTCTTTTCTGCCTCAGCATCTTGATTCCCTGCCCTCACAAGACAAAGATGTGTCCTAGGCACGGCTAGGACAGGCTGTTTTTTCTAGGGTGTACTTGAATGAGGATTTGTAGTTCTCCTGAATCAGCCTGTGGTACCTTACTTAATGACCATGCAGCAAGACTGAAACTCACTGAAAAGCTGCACTGGGATAGCTCCATCCCCAAATCTCTGCTCCCTGTGCCTTTTGTCATTGCCTGGATAGCTGGCACATACGGTGCAGACCTACAAGACTGATGATCCTCTGTCTGCTTCTCTGTTTAAAAACATATGGCCATTATTTCCACCCACCAGGAACAAACAACTTATTACTGCTGCTTGGTCTGCGCTCTGGGGGTTGAAGAAGAAGCCCCAGAGGAACCTCCCCCATTCTTTTGCCAGTTGAAATTTTAAAACCCTATGTGGTACAGAGACTGAGAGTCCGCACTCCTGTAGTATGATTACAGCAATGGAGCCTATGTGCGGTCCTACTGCTATGGTAGAGAGTTAGTTTATGTTGGGTGTTCAAATTCATCCCATGTCTCTCCTTTCTTCCTTCCCCACAATCCCCAAATGACCAGAAATCCGGAAATCATCTGGATTTCTTGAGCTGTGAAAATTTCAAAGCTTACTCTTCTGCAGAGCTTCGCAAACAGGCACAGTGTGGTCCATGGGAGCTCGGTGGCCTTCGGGAGCAAGCAGTGGAAGGGCTGTCACCAGGAAGTCTCTGTCATTGACACTTAGGCTACCTCAAGCCCCCAAGCATGCCAGCAACATGAGGTTGTGGTCCAGAGAATGCAAAATCAACTTTCACCTGGGGGAAAAAAAAAAAACTTCTATCTATCGCATTCCAGACTCACTTCTGCCAAATCTCAGCCACTGGCCCAGAGGCTTGCAAAGGGCATGCACCCTCTGATATCCTCCCCATCATCTCTCATCATCCCACTCACCATGTTTCCTTCTATGAATGCAATTTTTGTCATCTACCTGCCTCTGCCCTGCCAAGAGCTGCTAGCCATGAGGGTTTGCTGTCTCTTGGCTCAATGCCACCTGGACAGAAATCAAGTCAACTTTGTACAAGGCAATTCCTTGAAAATGAAGGGGCAGCACAACACAGGCTTCCTCCACAATGGTGAGAGCAGCGAGGAAGAAAAACCCCACAGCCAGCAATTCCTGTCACTCTTTCCTCTCCTCTGGTATGTACAAAAGCAATGCAGAGTGAGCAAAGGATAAAATCCCTCTGTAAGAGTGCTCTTCTGGAACTGGTTGTTCATCTGCAACAGGCTGCTGAGTGGCAGCTCCTGCATTTGGAGAGATCCAAGGGGCCAGAAATCCATGTCTCTGAGGAAACAGAAGGTTTTTCTGTGCTGGTCACCTTTGCATCACATTCTTCCTCTTGCTTAGCAACTGCCTTTTCCTCTCCAGTCTCTCAACTGTTCACTTCCAGGATTTTGTAAAGGTTCTCTGGTGCTGCAAGAGAAAGAAATAAAAAGCAGTTTGGGTGGTTAGATGCTGGCTGGATCAGCATCTCTGATAATCTTCAGATGCATAATAGAGGTGCATAAGAAGAACCTCATGAGGTTCAACAAGGAAGAGAGCAGAGTCCTGCATTTGGGGAGGAACAACCCCATGCACCAGTACAGGCTGGGGGGTCGAACTGCTGAAGAGCAGCTCTGCAGAGAGAGACCTGGGAGTCCTGATTGATAATAAACTGAACATAAGCCAGCAATGTGCCCTCTTGGCCAAGAAGGCCAATGGTGTCCTGGGATGCATCAAGAAGAGTGTGGCCAGAAGGTCAAGGGAGGCTCTCCTCCCCCTTTCCTCTGCCCTGGTGAGGCCTCATCTGGAGTCCTGTGTCCAGTTCTGGGCTCCTCAGCTCAAGAGGGTCAGAGAACTAGTGGAGAGAGGCCAGCACAGGGCCACCAAGATGATCAGGGGACTGGAACATCTTTCATACAAGAAAAGGCTGTGGGAACTGGGGCTGTTTAGTCTGGAGGAGACTGAGGGGGTATCTTATTAATATTTACAACTATCTAAATGGTGGGTGTCAGGAGGTTGGGGCATCACTTTTTTCTATGGTACCTAGCAACAGGACAAGGGGTAATGGGATGAAGCTGGAACATAAAAAGTTCCATTTAAACATAAGATAAAACGATTTCACTGTTCAGATGAGGGAGCCTTGGCACAGGCTACCCAGGGAGGGTTTGGAGTCTCCTTGCTTGGAGGTCTTCAAGATCTGCCTGGATATGTTCCTGTGTGACCTGATCTATGTGGACCTGCTTCTGCAGGGGAGTTGGACTGGAGGATCTCTGAAGATCCTTTCCAACCCTACCATTCTGTGACTCCATCATTCTATAATTAGATCAATTAGATCAGTTACTCCACAGTGAAAAAAACACAAGTGTTTTAACTGTGCATATTGTTGGAGAAATCTGAGAGAAAATCAGTAAAGTAAACACCATTAGAAGTCTATCAGTGTCACACAGACATAAAAAAACCTTGTGCTTGATTTTGGCACTGTCCATGAACACAAAACTGGCAATGAGGAGGTCATTACAAAACACACTAATGATTGCTTCCCTGGAAAACAAACTTCATGCCTTTTCCAAACCACACCTGAAGTCTTGCCCCATTCCTGGAGCAAGGCAGCAGCTGGACATGGCATAGTGATGTGTGGGAATGCAGATGTGACTTGTCTCTAAAATTTTACTGCAGTACTTTCAGACAAATTACAAAAGATTTATATTTTTCACCTTGATAGTACAAATGGATTTGTCAAGTTGTCCAATTTTGATGATCTGCAAAATGTCTTAACTAGAGGATGAAATCTGACTTTTGGGCATTTTAAAATAAACATTTGTATGCCCTTACATAACAGACACAGCCAAAGCCATTGCAGTGTTTTTGATGTCAAAAAGATACGGGAACATAATTTTTTGAGAGCTCTTACAAAGCAGCTGTTTTTTATGTGTTTTGACTCCCGTGAGGAACTCACAAGGTTTTCTGAACAATTAAGATTAGACACCAAAGTTCCTAAACAACTTTCTTAGAGAACAGTATTTGAGAGTAAATGGTCTAGTCCTTAATGCCAATGAGTATAATTTCCTGAGTTATTTCAATGTGCAGTATCAGTGTTTTAACATGCAGAAAGAGACTAGGCCACACTTAAAGTTTATTTGGCTAATCTGTAACTGCAAATAGCAGAAGGGGCTATAAACAAGAAGTGCTTGGGGGCTTATGGAAATTTCTGACCCATATCTGGTACAAAAGATGTCCAAAAGCCACTGGCACTGGGAGGAAGCAAACAAAACACTGTGAAGCTCTGTGCACCACATCCCTCTGCAGCACAAAGGGAAAAGGGATGGGACACAGGTGTCACTGCCAGTCCTCTCTGTGGGCAGCACACACAGAGATGTGCTTTGCCACCTGCATGGTGAGAAGTGGGATCGTGGGGTAGGCAACGAGAAGGTGGCTCCTGCAGCCTCCAGCTGATGAGGTCCCTGCTTCCAGCTATATTGCTGCCATAGCCTTGGATATTATTGCCGTAGGGCTACTGAATCTGTTTTGGCTGGTTGGTCAGCTTTTGGGTTTTTGCCCAAAGTCAGGATCTTGCAGTCATGGTGAACCTCCTGTACAGGACTGACTTCTCATAGGGATCTGTTTGGAGAGTAGGATTTGAGCATTTTCTGTTTCTCTCTGTGTATGTGTGCACGGTTTGCAGGTGTGCAAGTGTGTATGTGTGTATGTAAATACAGCCTAATAATATCATTAAATTAATTCCTCCTGTTGCTATGGGAACACGGACTATTGCATCAAGCATGTGCAGCAGAGGTGGGTGACAAGATTGACAGCATAGCAGATCTTTGGGCTTATCTTCTAAAACATTTTCTTTTTCAAAGCAGGCCAGAGGAAAATCAGACCAGAGTGCCTGAAGCCCAGAGGTGCAGATCAGGAATTGGCAATCTTTTCCCAACTTGTAAGCGAACCAATCTTCACACCTAATATTAGGAATGCCAATTGGCATGCCAGACTGTACCCCAGGCTGGTTCCCAAGGAGATGGATGGTGGGCTGGCAGAGTGGCAGGAACAGGCAGCACAAAGCATCTGACCTTTCAACACCATTTATCATCTTAGGCAAGGAAAAGAAACCAAACCATCTTCAAAACCCACCCAACAACCAGAGGCTTGCAGGGTGGCTAAGGATCCCAAAGTCATGATCTTTCATGCCAGGCAGGGTTTGGTCCTGGACAGTCAGTGCTCTCAAGTCAGTGTCCCCATGCTGGATGGAAAATGTGCACGCAACCATCCCTCACTGATAGGCACTACTTTGGACGCATCATGGTCCTAAAGGTGAGGAACCCTCTGCCCTGACCACAAGCCCAACCTCTTCGTGCTGAGTGGTTGAGAGGTCTTCAGCTTCCTCCTGCACAATTTGCATTGAAAACTCACAACTTCACCATCAGAGCTATACAGGTGTCTCCTTGTAATGCACTGGTTGCAGCCCTCTTGCTGAGATGGGCAGATCATCTCAGGGGCATTTTCTTCCTTTGCACAGTCACAGCAGGACTATGAGTCCTATAAGGGGAAGGACTCTTTTTTTTCCCCTTTTCTTTTGATTTCTAGTCCAAATCAAAGCATGGTGCAGCTTGTGTCCAGCAAGGATCCTCCTGCCCCAGACAAGCAGCCTGAGCTGGAGCTGGAATCACTCTGCCAGATGCTTGCTGTGGGGTATTGGTAGAGACAGCCTTTTTTGAAGGGTTTTCCCTGCTTTGCCTGTGCCCACTAAAGCACGTTGAGAATGTATTAGTGTGCTTGGAAGAGGTTTGGGGTTTTTAAGGGTTTTAACATTCTTTGTTTTTCAAAACCATATTTTATCACATTAGGTTTGCTACTCTCTTCACAACCTTATCACAATCCTATTGACTACTGTACAGGCTGTGACACAGAGCGTTGCCTTGCAAGCTCCCTAGCAGCATGCTTTGAATGGTAACTGATACAGAACACAGAAATAATGTGAATGAAATGTTGTGGACAGAAGAGCAGCTCTGACAGGTTTGTGTTTGATGTGCTGGGGTGGAGCTGCAGGCAGGGTGCGAACTGGCAGAGACAGTATTACAGTGTTCAAGGGCACAAAGCAGACGGAGCTGGAGGAACTTGGGCATATTGCTACTTCCAGGCAATCAGATAATTGGCAACCAACCAGTTATCTGCTCCCAAACCTCACAAAATGCAGTTAACCCCTGGGTCAGTCTCAAGCTAACAAAGGCATGACACATTTCATCTTTGGCTCCTGTCTTGTTTTGTTTTGCTTTGCTTGTTCTCATTTCCATAGTGCAGCAGTCTGAGCTTCCCTGTGCTGTGCCCCATGGGCAGCCTCTGAGGAGCTCAGACCTCAGTAGAAGTAAGTGATGGCAGTCTTCACAAGCTCCACACATCCCTCGGTCCCTTGTAATGACAGGGAACTGATGAAGAAAGATGAACCCAGTATGCAAACCACATCCTCCCTTTCAATCAGACACGAGGCTACGGCAGCCAGGAGCTCCTGGCCAGGATCACCTTTTGGCATGAGAAGGAAGAAAAGGAAAACCTTTGCTATGTCACCTCAGGTGACACAGCCGGCCCGTATCTCAGATACTTCAGAGGAAAAAGTGCCACGATGATGGTTACAATAATAATAATAATCAAATGAAGCCAAATGTGTTGTTCCCTCCTTGCCCCCACTTTGCATTACTTGCTGCTTTAGAGAAACCTGAGAGGTATTTTTTCTACATAGATGTGTTCATCCTCTCAAAGGCAGGGAAGTGGGGGGACAGGGATAATCCAATCACAGAGAGAATGAAAAAGTGATGTGGTTTGCCCTCTGAGAAGCCATGCTAACCACATTAGTTAGGTTTGCAACATGTAATACTTAGCTGCTAGAGCTACCTTTGCATCTTCTTTTATCCAGAATGGCTTCTCCTAGCTGCTAGAGTTACCTTTGCATCCTCTTTGAACCAGAATGCCTTCTCCCCAACAAACCATATTGTGTGGAGATTTTGGAGCTTTTTCACATTTCTGAAACTGTGTCTACACGAATACCCACAGAATGGTCTGAATGATGTCCAGGTGGCATCAACATTTCCACCAGTAAACTCAAGCTCCCAGCCATCACATTACACTTTGGAAAACCAGCCATTTTAAAGGCCTAAATATACATCTGAGTGGTTGGTACTGCGTTCTGTTTGCTCAGCATAAATGTCAACAGAGTCTGACCAAGTGTACCTAGGCAACAGCTAATTTTGAGGTCAGCGATTAACTCTTCTTTGTCAGAACGTCATTTACCATCAAATTATCTCCAGCTGAATATAGCATTTTCTGGATTAAACAGAGGCCTTCTTGCTATTTTTAGTCGTTCAAAGCCATTATTATTGGTGGCAAGTGATGTTTGTTGCATTTTCTCCTGGCTGAAATACTGGTGTTCATGAGGTGAGCAGTGTCTTAGTGAGGTGGTCCCTCTCCTTCGGGATACCCAAGAAGAAGAACCGAAGGCTCAGCCCAGGCACTACATTTGTGCCCACAGCAGGGAGCAATTGATTTTTATTTTTTATGGCACATATACACACTTCCTTGATTAGATAAAAAGTAGATGCTACCAATAGCACATACATCAACTTCTTACTAAAGTATTGATGCATTTTGCTCCTTGCTTCCCTCTCCAGAGCACTTTGCTACTTCCAGCTCTGCAAACGCCCCCATTTTTTCATTAACTTCTAGCTAGTGACTCAACCCATAATTTAGAGTTTAAAGCTCTCTATATTCTAGCACTGTGCTTTAAATCCACTCTGCTATCTCATAGGGCTTTTTCGAAAAAATAGTGAAAACCTGATAGTGTGTATTAAAAGGCCATTCTAGTGGTCACCTCAGGAAACAGGTCTCTCCCTCTGCAGGGATTACAGAGATTTAGCAATCATCCTTCTGCCCTGATAACTGCTCATTTGTGACCTACATCAGCAGAGGCGTTTGTTTGGAGCAGTCCAGGCCTATGGATATTGCACCATTGAGCTCTGTCCCTGCAAGAGCTGAGCATGTGCTCACCTGTGAGGCGAGGAGGAGGGTGTGCAAGATGGGCTTTGCTTGCTGCCAGCACCTGAGCATTGCTTGGCCTATGCATTTTTCTCAGCCTTTCCTGTTGCCTTGGGAGATGTAACCATCCCAGATACTCTGCTGTGCCCTGTAAGATGACATGTACTGAAATATGATGCTAATAACTTCAACCTTGCCACTTTTATCTTCAGTTTACTTTTATATTAAAGCTGACATCACCAAGGGAAAAAAATTAAAATAAAACAAAAAAGTTTTAGAGCACACGTCTGTTCTCCTTTACTGCTGCAACTAAATAATCATCAACTTGTTTCTTGCTGGCAGGGACCCAGGCTGTTAAGCAATAACAGGCTTGTTTTGAAGTTGCTTTAATTTGTTCTCTTAGAAGAAATGTCTTTGTTAAGTGTTGCCAAGCTGACATGTAAAGAAATATGAAACTATATTCATATCTGGAAGACAAATAAAACATGTAAAGCACTAAACATTATAATAATGAGGGTGTATATATGTAGATATTAGTTTAGTAAACCTGAGTCGTTAATGTCTCTGGGTAACAATTTAACGTATAATACGTTTGGCTGAGATGCCTGGATTTGTGCCTGTGATGCTGAATACCCAGGGCAAGCACCTCAGGACTCTATTTCCACTGCTAGGCAGGGACCTTGCTTTCCTTCTGTACAGTGCCCTGCTACTGAAGGTACAGCCATCCCTTCCATAGTAGCTCTTTGCCTACTGTCCTGCCACTAAAAAACAAGGTTCTGTCTTCTGAGCACACAATCTTCTCTGATGTCTAGGATTTCTTAGAGTTCAACAAGTCAAGCCTTGTAATTAGAAAGGTTGATTGAGTCCTAGAAGAGATAGTCTATGGAGATGAGACATACTCCATCAGTTTTCAAGGGTTTTTAAGGGCAAATTAGAAACCTATCTCTGAGGGATAGCTTAAGTATAGTTGATTTTTGTGCTGATGCTGTGTGGAGACATACCAAAGCAAGCACAGGAAATAAAGCCTGACTACAGCCACACAGGGTGAGTGAAGATGAGGATTTTCATCCTGTCTCAAATGGGAAGTTTCTGTATTACCTGCAGCCACTGCTTAATAGCATATATTTGTTGACCCACATTTCTGGTAGGACATGTAGTTACTTCAATCCTGCAGGAGATATGGAGCAGAGAATCAGACCTGCCCCTCCATTACCACAGGGAGTTGTTCAGTCGCGAGGTGAGTACCTAGAAAGCTCTGTCTGGACAAATGTTTTTTCCTTAGACTAAAAAAAAAAAAAAAACAATAAGATGAATAAGCCCTGCTTGATTCTCTAAAAGCAAGGACATCACTCCCAATTTTGAGGACAGACATCTAGTGCAGATCCTTCTTAGTCAATGGTGCAGCTCTTTTTTCTCAGCAGCTCCTTCTCGCCAGCTCCAAGGCAGTCAAAGCTGACTGAGCTTATTCCTTTTTCTATTTGGATCCTGTTTTGAGCTCTATCTGCTCAAGGGATCCTTAGCACTGGGATTCCTGGCTCAGAAATAGGGATTTTCTTCCTGTTTTGTGGGAGGCACATACCTTATCTTAGTTCACCAAGCCCTTCGTAGGAACTGTCCCGCAGAGCAAGTTCTGTGCTGCAGGCAGGGAAATTGCTTGTGAGTGATGTTAGTGCTGTCTTCTTGCAATTTCTGAGAAAGCAATTTTAGAGAGGAAGATGGGCATGGTACTTTTCGCACAATGAAATGTATTTTTAGCTTGCATTCTAGTATGTAGGAAAAAAATGTTCTCACATTCACTGTTAACTACAATTAAAAAAATATATGCCTGCACTCTACTGTCTACAAATGTATTGTGAGACATTTTAGTGAAATAAATTTACAGCTTCTTTTCACAAAGCTGCAAAAAGACATTGGTTAGGTAAACTCTGGACTTCCTCACTTAGATGTGCAGAAAAACCCTCGAACAATTTAAAGGCTAGTTTGAAGCCATTTAAAAACTTGAGCAAAAAAAAAAAGTTTTGGAAAAGTTCAAAAGAAAGAAAATAATAAAAGACACTGTTCCACTGCACTTGATGACACATCTAACGATGAATGACCTTTGCTGCTGCTGACTTCTTTTCACCAACAGAACAAGCACGGCAAGGAATGAAAAGCTGCAAAATACAGATCTTTAGCTTCAGTAGAGTAATCACCAACCTCTAGAAATAAACAGTGTGGACCAGAGGCTGTAATGTTTAATAAAGGTAAGCAATGACCGTGCCTTTCCTAACAAACTCTATGCAAACCCATGGACATCTCCCCTAGCATCCAAACATTGCTGGCAAACGTTATTCCTTGGGAAGCTAAGCCAGGTCCTCCGGTTTAGCCTGGCTGGCTGGTGGAAGTGGGCTTACAGATGCAGAGATTGCCAAGCAGACATGTAGATCAGTCCTGTAGTCACCGGGTCCCTACCAAAATATTTGAAAGTTCAAGCACATGGAAAAAACATAAACAACTCTGGGTGGTGAGCACTCATAAGAGGCATCTCCCAGGGCAGAGTCTCTGACTGGCTAGGTTTAAGAGATAAAAGCTGCATCAAAAACTCATCCCCACTTAAGTGGAGTGGTAGGAAGAGAAGGGCTTGTAGCCTGGGACCGTGCTACTGTCAGCCATGGGCAGAACTGGCAGCTGCCAAAGCTGCAGGATGAGGCAGGGAGAGGGAAGGCTGGGTGGGAATCCTGCCTTGCAAAGGAAAAGGGCTGGAGAAAGACTATTGCTTTAAATTGTTGCAGAGTCCTTTGAGAGACATAAGTGAAAGCTCAAAATATGTTTCACAATGTTTCTATTTTTCTGTACATACCTGTGTTTACATTTGCTTCTCACTGAAAAAGAAACGCACGATAGCTCAAACTCAGTCTAAGGGGTTCAACCTCAAGCTCCGTCTGAATTCATCCCTGACAGTATTTGTTAACACTATTTAGAGCAGATTTTCACCTGCTTATGTGAAGTTTGTCCCTGCACTTTCTGCTAGCAATTCAGAGATCACATAAAACACAGCGATGCTTTCCAGAGCATCTACAAAATCCATTAGAGAAATGCAGCTCTGTGAATGCAATGGAGTAAATCAGGATTTTCACCTCAAGTGCGTGCCAGGAAAAGTTTGCGGTCATTTGTTTATGAGGTCCCACATAGTCTTACTGTGCGAGTAAAATAGATTTTACAGACATGCAGGCTGTTTTCTGGACTGTCTCTGCCAGAGAGACAGAGTAGCCAAGCAGCTGAAGACCCATTAAAGGAGACTGATGGCTCTGTGAGTGCTCCGTCAAAAAGCACAGCCAAAGACCGTGTGGGAAACACAATGTGTGACAGAGAAATGAGACTGTGTGGGACACAATTGAAATCCTATATGGTGCCTGAATCCCTCTAAGGTTATATCATCAGTAGGCTTTGCAATACAGGATGTTTGCAGGTGCACACCTGTCTAAATCTGAAGGATCAGCCAGGGGTATGAGGACCTGGTCACTGGAAATGCCAGGTGACGAGGCTGAGTTTACCCAGTCAGGAAAATGATAAACTTGAAGAGGTGCCTAAAAGGATTGCTGGGGATTTAAAACATCTTTTCATGCCAGCTGCATAGAAATCTCTGAAATGTCAGTGCTGGTTAGCTCACCATCTGTGTTACACCCCATCTCTTCCCCTCCTCCCACCTTTATTTTAAGGCTTCTTTATGTTGCCAGAAGAAAAATGACTCTTTAATATTTTTGGCATGTTATTGCAAAGATAGATTTTGAAGTGAGTTTTTTTTTTGGTTCCAACTCATGCTATGTAAAGCACATTTAATAATACTTAACATTTACTCAACCTACTTATTAATCATTTAAGAATACCAGCTATCAAAATAATCCATAGTTAACCAAAATTAAGTAATCACATATTAAAATTACAGGGCAATATTGCTCAGCTCTCAGAACAGATGGAGAAGTCAAGCAGAGAGTTTTTAGATCATGTATTTCAGTAACTTTTATATTTTGTTGCTGCTTAATTTTCAGAAATCAGTTAAGATAATTACTGAGTTATATCATCATATGCTGTGCTGAGGTATGCACTGCTGAAACACGGCTTCTTATTTTTATGTCCTCCCGTGAGATCCGTGGTTGCAGTCTCACTAGGAAACTAAGATGAAAACATCTTGATGACAGTGCAGGAGGCCTGGACAGATTTGTCTCTCTGATGCTCCTTATGGTGCTGTGGTCAATGAGTGTGGCTGTTAGATGCCAGCTTTATCTACTACTAGAATCCTCTTTTTCGCACAACTGGTTAAAATTAAGATCATCTCTTGTTGCAATGAGTGATGCAAGAAGCTGTACTTGGAAGATAAAAGGTCTTCAATCAATGACATCTCTGAAAATATAAAGAGTTCCCAAGGAGGTGTAACCATTTCAGTAAGAGTGGAATTGGTCACTAACCCTGCCAGCTGATACTCCATGGTGTCAGGGAGATGAGGGGCAAGGACGTGCTGCTCACTGAGCTCAGAAAGAATCTGATGTGGATTGTAAGAGCATCCTCCTCTGGAAAGGGTGAAAGTTGTGAGAAATGCAGGGACCACAGAGCCAGAAGAACTCAGAAAACACCTGACAAGAAGGAGCAAAGTCAAGCTGGACACATGCATTTCCCTTTCAGAGACGTGCTACAAATGCCTGAGCAAGTCCTTTCACTGAGTGAAACGCATGACAACAGGTAAGAGATGTGAGGCTGGACTGGTTCATTAGTTCTTCCAGCGTTCTACACTGAGATCCTAATGCTCTCATGAGTTTTCACCACACGTGAAATGACTTCTGCTTTGACAGCACGCACTCTCAATGTTTTCAGTTAAAGAAAAAGCATTAAGAGAATATAGAGGTTTAAAATTACACATATGCAGAATATAAAAACCATACACTGCTCTACAATACACTTGCTATTATAGAAAAGACCTGTCACATACTTGTTTCCCAGAGATAATAGTTTGGTCAAAGATGTGACAAATCACCCACAGCCAGGACCTCCCACACCACATTTCATGACTGAAAAGCAGAGAAGTTACATGTTTCTCTATGCTTTAGATAGATGCCACAAAAATACTGCAGCTCTTACAGTTTCATTGTGGGGCCCAGCTGGTTCACATTTGCAGACCTGACTTGCTAAGTTTGAATGGCATCATTTTTAATCCATTTTGAAAAATGTTTGGAACAATTTATTCTATCACAGCCATTTTGATGAACGTCGAAATAAGCCACCTACGTTTGGGAGCTAGATTGGAGGATTTCCTCTGGGCAAGTCCAAAATTTGACTTTACCTTGGGTTTTATCTTGGGTTTTACCTTACCTTCTTTTGCCTTGCCCCCTAGCATCTGTTTCTGCGTGGGGGTTCTTGTCGTCCCAGCCTTAATCTCAGCTGAAGCTGACATTGGCCATACTCAACCCATTCTCTGCTTGGCAAAGTGAAAAATTTAACACTGCGTTATCTGAAATTCAGTGAGGGTACATGACCAAGTGCAGCATGACCAACACGACCAACCTTCCTGCAACAGGTTTTGCTGCAGTTACAAATACTATTGCAATGCCTGGATAGGCACAGGAGAATATACGGGCAGCAGGACAGGCAGCTGAGGTCGAAGTTCAGGTGCAGCTGGTCCAGAGAGGCTGTACAATCTCCTTCATGGGAGACATACAATGTCTTTAAGCAGAGTGAGGATAGATTTAGGTCAGATGTAAGGAAAAACTTTGTCCCTGTGTGGATGGTGAGGCACTGGAACAGGTTGCTCAGAGAAGATGTGGATGCTCCATCCCTGATCAGGCTGGATGAGGCTCTGAGCAAGCTGGTCTAGTGGAAGGCATCCTTGCCCATGACAGGATGGGTGGAAATAGATGATTTTTAAGGTTCTTTCCAACCCAAAACTTTCTGTTTCCATGCTATTCAGAATTGACTAAATGAGACCCCGAGAAAAACCTTTATGCAGTTGACACTGTTGCTGCTCTGAGCAGGTGGTGAGACCAGAGAGATGCCCTAGATCTGACACTCCACAGGTCCCTTCTAAATTAAACTGTTCTGAGATCTGTGTTTCGTAAGTCCTGGGAAGCAACATCTTTGGTTGTTTACGGAGATGCAAAGTGTCTGCAGCTTGTCTTGATAATAGTGTTTAGCCTGCAGCTGGGGATGGATGTAATGAATGCTGACACTTTAATTCCCTTTCAACGTGCCCACCTTTTACCGTGGTGTGGCCTCTACGCCTTCTTCATTTTGACTCTCCGAGACAGTTTTCTTCTAATTAACTTTTCAAAATCGCGTCTAAATGGTCTGCACCCTGTTGCCATAACCCAGAGGTCATTTTTCTTTCCACGTCCTGTTGATCGGCAGTTACAGAACAAACATGCTCTCCCAGACTGGGTACGGGGACAGGGACACGTGACACAGCACGGAGGACACCTTTTGACTGGTCCGCTCAGTGCCAGGAAAAGCCACGTGGGTTTGTGCAGATGGAAGCTACCTGCTGCCCACCTTTATCTGATACTGAGTTTGGTAGCAAAGAGCGTACGACAGTTATCCTTTGCCTCATCAATTCATGTACTCCACAAAGGAAATGAGGTTGGGTGCTGGTTCATTGCGAGACACAAAGGATGACACGGGGAGAGAGCAGGTAGTTTTTTTTTTTTGGTGCACATGTAAATGAGTAACTGGGTTTGACCTGGTCGTTTTGGGGAACCTCAGGAAACAATACCGATGCTTTCGCTGGTAATGAGATTGTTAACCCTAGAGTGTATCTTGTTTGGGGAGGAAAAGCATGAAGCAGGCTTTTCCACAGCGACTTATAGCGCTATTTGGAAAGGTTTCCATTCGGCGGTATCCAAAGCTCCCCGCTGGGGTCGGCACCACCGCAGCAAGCGCCTCGCGAACACAAAACTTGCCGTCTTCTCCCCTCCGAGGCGCTGCGGGCGGCGCTCAACGCGGGAAACCCAACCTGCCCCGCGGGAGAACGGCAGCAGCGGGAGTGATGGGACGCGCGGCTGACAGGGGCTTCGGCTCCCTCCTCCTCCCGCGGCTCCCCGCCTCAAGCCCTCCGCCTCCGGAGCCGCGGCTCGCTCTCTGGCCAGCCCGGCGGCTCACCCCGCCGTGCCGCTCCGGAGGCGGGGCGAAGGGGCCGTGCTGCGGGGAGGGGAGGGGAGGGGAGAGGAGGGGCCGGAGCGAGGGGGCGGGCGGGCCGGCGGGAANCCTTGCCTCTGCCCCCGCGCAGCCGCGCCGGACCCGACCGGACCGGCCGGCGATGGAAGCGGCGGCAGCCCTCAACCAGAGCGGAGCGGCCGTCCCCCGGCTGCCGGCCGGCGGCGGCGGCGGCGGCGGCGGCGACAACGGCAACAACGCGTCGCTGGAGCTTTCGTCGCGGGTCCCCGCGCCCGCCGCCCTCAGCCCCTGGGACGTGATGCTCTGCGTCTCCGGCACCGCCATCGCCTGCGAGAACGCCCTGGTCGTGGCTATCATCTGCTACTCGCCCGCCCTGCGCACCCCTATGTTCGTGCTGGTGGGCAGCCTAGCCACGGCTGACCTCCTGGCCGGCCTCGGCCTCATCCTCAACTTCGTTTTCCAGTACGTGATCCGCTCCGAGACGGTCAGCCTGCTGACAGTGGGCTTCCTCGTCGCCTCTTTCGCCGCCTCTGTGAGTAGCTTGCTGGCCATCACGGTCGATCGCTACCTCTCCCTCTACAACGCCCTCACCTACTACTCGGAGAGGACAGTGCTCTGCGTCCACACCATGCTGGCAGGTGCTTGGGGGGTCTCTCTCTGCCTGGGGCTGCTGCCTGTCCTGGGCTGGAACTGCCTCCACGACCGCGCTGCCTGCAGCGTCGTCAGACCCTTGACCAAGAGCAACGTGACGCTGCTGTCTGCCTCTTTCTTTCTCATTTTCCTCGTCATGCTCCATCTCTACGTTGAGATCTGCAAGATCGTTTGCAGGCATGCCCACCAGATAGCTCTCCAGCAGCACTTTCTGACTGCTTCACACTATGTCACCACCAAAAAAGGAGTCTCTACCCTGGCTATAATCCTCGGGACTTTCGGAGCGAGCTGGCTGCCTTTTGCCATCTACTGTGTAGTGGGAGATCCCGACTACCCTTCCGTGTACACGTACGCCACGCTTCTACCCGCTACCTACAACTCCATGATCAACCCCATCATCTACGCCTACAGAAACCAGGAGATCCAGAGGTCCATGTGGGTGCTGTTCTGCGGCTGCTGTCAGGCTAAAGTGTCCTTCCGCTCCCGGTCCCCCAGCGATGTCTGAGTGACTTTTCTCTCTGTCGTACTGCACCCAGTGACAATCTACCCAGTGAACTATTACAGTGCCTGGTCTAAACTTCAGACTGCATCATGAAGTCATTGGAAACATGCTTAAGTATTAGCACTTTATACATGTTTGTATCTCTCAGAGTGGGGTGTGGAGTTTGGGGTTTCATGGGAGCAAAAAAAAAAGAAGAAAAATAGAAGTGGTTGTATATAAATTTGCACATCACATTTGTAAAGTGAAGACATTCCGATACCGCTTAATTACAGCACCTTATTTCTAGCTGCTGACCTGCCAAAACAGTGTTGCTTTTCTGAAGGGCGAGAGAAAGAAAGTTGTGTTTGTGTTGTATTTGTACCTGTGTGTGTGTGTGTGTGTGTGTGGGTGTGTTGGGGGGAGAGGGGGGGTGTGTATGTGTGTGTGAGTGTATCTCTAGTTTGCTGCACAACATTGATAAATTATAACATTTTGTACACAAATAAAACCATGTAAGATGTACTATAACTGTGTGTGTTTAGATGCTTGCAGAAATAAGAAAGCTGGCAAATTTGCCAGTTGAGCAAAGTCCCTTTGTTTAATTTTGAAAGCTTCTCCTTTAACTCTGCCTAAAGGGATCGTCATTCACTGTGCAGATGAAATGCTGCACCAAGAAAGGCACTTTCCTGCATGTTCTCTCCTTTAGACTGCCAAAGAGGGAGTAAGGAAGAGCATAAACTCCTTTTCACTCTCCAGGAACCAAAGAAACAAAAAGCCCAGTCAAATAGGCTGCTATTACAGGTATTCACCAGGTTTCTAGTAGCTTTCATCATTAAGTTGTAAGTTAGCCCTTTATGATAGCGCTCCTTTAAAAAGTTATCAAACTATGGGGGAAAATTGGACTCTAAACTGGACTCTTTTTTTACTCTTTTAGTCTAAGACTGGAGGGGAAGAAAAGAAAGAGTCTCAGTCTTCTTTCCTAACACCTTATAAAACGGCACAGTAAATTGACTTTCCGTATCATGCACAGTTCTGAGGGGCACCTGAATTGTTTCTCCCTCTTCTTGTTTTTGGACTGTGTGCTGTAGAAAAACCATTGAGGTTCATCTTTGCTCTCTGTCTGTCTTGGAGCACTGTAGTGTTCTGATGATCCCATGGCTTAGTGGATTCAAAGAGCCCGTCAGAGGTAAATGCTTTTCAGAGTTGGGAAACACTTCTTCAGTGAGGTCCGAACTCACCGGCCACTGATTTATTGAGAGCAATAACATGAGTGGCAGATTTCAAAAGGAGTGTTGCTGCTTTTTTTTTTTTATTTATTTACAGTTATGTTACCTTTCCATCCTGGTTATGTTCTAGTTCATCACTACCATGTCAATTTGTATTTAAGAGCTGAAACAGACTACTTTTATGTGTGCATCACCGTATAAAAAGTTTGGACTGATGTGTTTCCCAGTTTACTGCCTGCTGAAGCAGCTGGGGCCACGAGGATGCAACACGCTTCAGCGAGGCTGTGAATCAGCACTGTTGCATGGATGTGAGTGCAAATATCATTTTGCTGATGCTACAAAGCTGGCTTGTTTTTTGTTTTTTGTTGTTTTTTTAAAAAAAACCCAAGCCCTGCATTCCAACTCTGCCAGCCCTGTTGTTTTTACCAACTCTAATAATCACAAATGTGGCGTTGTAGTTGATTAACACCTTCAGGTACATAGTTCACTGAGGCACTGATGCAGTGATGTTACAAATATGTTTTAAACCAGATCTTAGGCCAAAAAGCTGCTCAGACTATGAACTCTAAAGTTGCTAATGAGAAAAGTTCGTTTTCTCTCTGTCTTTTAAGCCCTCTTCTCATACGCTACATCTATGCTAGTGCCCTCTAGCCCTGCTGCCAGGCGGCACAGAGCATGCCTAAGCCTTTTTCTCCCCCCTGCAAAGCCAGGCACCAGACTGCTGGCTGGAGCATGCTGTCCATGCTCTAGTAACCTGCACAGACTCAGTCAAAGATGCTGCATTGCCCACAACTGTAAGTGCTGAGACAAAAGACCAGCAAGTGTCTCAGATTGGTGAAATCAGGCAAGGCTTTCTGTTAAATCTGGAAAGCTTGCCATCTGCTAGGCTTTAGTCTCAGATCTCCTGTGCAGATCGCGGTGAAACTGCAGGGCCTGGTTGCCTGCGGTTCACTTAGTGTTTCCTGCAGGCCCTCACCTCGAGGTGTGAGATGCTGAGTAGGACCTGAGCAGGCTTCCAGAAGCACCATGAAGGCTCTGAAGAATGGTATTGGCTCTAAAAGGTGAAATTTCTTATGGGTACTTTTAGACCCTGAAGTTAAGGAGATAGAATCTGCTAGAGACCACTCCTGATGCCACCTCCCTTCATTGCTCTCCTAGGAACTGGGCATCAGGGATTTTCACCATGAATTTATTAAGTAGTGACAACCTGTATAAAAATCAGATATAGACAACTTAGATGAAGAGAATCCCATTTCAGTAACAAACCACTTAATCCAGGAGCAAAAAGGACTTAGGTGAGTTAGTTTTCCAGTTTTTTAGCTCAACGTGTTATTTGCTTTGTTTCATTTCTTGACTGTATGACCACAATTTCAGTTTAGCACTTACCCAGTGATTTAGTGTATCTACAAAATAAAGCTCTTCTGTTAAAAATATGACACTTTTAAGGCATTTCCCTGAGCATCCTTCCCCTCTTCTAGAAAGCAAATTTGAGTTACAGTGATCTTAGCCATTGGTTTTGTTGGAACAACACAAATGTTGGGTTTGTTCTATATGCCATGTTGAGAAAGCTTTTGCTGACTCATAATTTCTGGGAAAAACTAAGGCAAAGGAGGATAGAGGGTTTTCTTTTGGTTAGCCCTGATAGTGGAATTGATGTCAACCCACTTGCAGTAAAATACAGCCTTTAGTTTTCAAAGCGGGTCCTGATCTACAGGCATACCTGAGCAGAATAACAGAAAGCAGGCTACATAATCTCTTCTCTTGCCAAATACCATCTCACTTTAGAAAAATAAGAGCTACAGTTCCTGAACGGGGAAGTCCGGGAACTGTGTATAGCATGATGCCTGTTTTTCTTGCTGAGTACTTTAGGGAAACAGTAGATTTTAATTTCTTTTTTTTTTAAATGATGCCTCATTTGCAGCATCTGGACCCACAAACTCCTCCTGTTGCCATACAAAGGCACTTTTACCTTGTTCACAAAATGATTTGTGCAAGACAAAACTTCCTGGAGCCCCCTTTGTCAGTCTCTGGGCATCATTATGACCCCCACACAGCCCCGATGAGGAGCCCGCTCAGAGGACAGCCATGTGCTGTGTCTCACCTTGTCTTTCCAAAAGCCAACGGGCAGCTTTGCTTGCACAGAGGCTGCAGAACTACAGTAGAAATTGCCATTACCAGTAGTGGGCACAGAACTTTCCTTGGGTCCATGGGCTCAATGGTTTTTACGTTCTCAAGCAAATGGTGCAGTCTGTGAGGTGAGAAAACCCACACTGAGTTAGGTGCAAAGATCGTGCTCAATGACTGTCAATGATTTATTATATGTTGCCTTTACTGAAAATGGAAATGAAATTTCCTGTTTTACCACCCTTAAAATTCTTTGGCTTATCCTGCAGTAGACGAAATAATGTCAGTCTTGGCCTAAATAGCTCCCAGCCTGCTCCCACTAAAACCAGCGATGCTCTATTCCACATCAGCCAAGATAATGACAGTATCTCATTATAAAAATTTACCATTTAGAGGCAGGAAGTCTTTGGGCTCAGCCTCAATTTTCATTAAAAACTAATGGTTTATTACTAACCTTGAAAATCTTACGGGACTGGCAGTGCCTTGAACGGCCAGATCCTAGCAATTTGGCTTGCATGAAGTACCTCTCTGTGATTAGCTCCCTCATTTTGGTGGGTGCAATTACAGAAAGAAGAGCACAGCCCTGGTGAGGAAGGCTTGGTCAGGAGCCGTGTTGAAAGCCCCTCCCCAGCCCTGCTTGCTTTTCTGTGGGGCTTCTGCTGAAATCAGTGGTGTAACGGTGGAAACGAGACCAACTCTGCAGGCTGCTTTTGTATGAGTCACTGTATATTAAAAAGCCAGCTGGATTCAAAATCACAGGTCAAACAAAACCTCTTCATTTAGCTAAGCAAACAAAAGGACAAAACACTTTTGAACCTGAAAAGTGAGTCTGTACATATTTTTATCAATGTAATGATCCACAGGTACTAAGTAACACCCGGCAAAGCACTACAAGTTCTAATCTCCATTCTGCTGCTCTCATTTTAAAAAGATAGATTTTTTTTAATGAGGAAAAAAATAATTTCTGATAGTGCAGCTGCTCCTAAGCTCTTTAGCTAGCTTTTGAGGAAGTCATTTAAAAGAAAAAAAAAACAAAAACAAAACCAAAATAAAACAAGGAGGTAAACAAAGAAAGTGTTTTCTCCTGCTGCTTCATGATGGAGATGTATGATTTGGAAGGCAAGGAGGGACAAGGCAGGTTCAATATAGCTCTCCACAGAGGATTAGAACATCTGAAGCTCATCTCAGTCCCTTTCTGGGGATTTATTTGCTTGGGGGATACTGAGTTGTGAGATTTCTCCCCATTGCTTGGTCCTCATTGAGTGAACTCTTCCTGGGACCTGCTGCAGCTGAAAGCTGACAAACCAGCTCCTGAGATGCCCTTGGGACTGCCACACAAAATTTCCCTGGGTGGAAAACCAACATGCCTTTCGCTGCCCACTTGATGCTTAAACTCTTTCTTCTGACTACAGCAAGCTCTCCCAGGGAAAACAGCCACCCTGGAGCAATTTTGTTTATCGAAGGGAGCAACTTGGCATGGAAATAATCCAACTGCTGCTTGGGCAGCTGGAGAGCCATAAGTGCAGACTCAGCAACAACAGTAGATGTGGCAACAGGTTCAGCAGAGGCAGGTCTGCTTATGTCAGCTCTGCCTACTGCAAAGAGGTGACAGAAGGCAGCAGGAGGTGAAGAAATGGTGTGGTGTCTGTGCCAGGGTCCACGTGTTACTGCAAAGTCTGATAGTGAAGGGTTTTTTTCCCAGCAGATTCCTAATTTTATTTTAATCATTCTGCTTTGTTGGCATCATAATACAAGTGGTGGGAGAGGGAGAGGAAGGGGAAGAGAAAAGATGACGTGCTAATATCTGCGTTAGGGGAAGAGCGCAGTGGTTCAGAGTATGATACACAACACAGAAACGGCTTCCCTGGCAGGTGCCTCAGATACATCGGCTGAATGTGGTGTGCTCTTCCAGGAATGAGTTGGTGCTGCATACAAGACCAAAAACATTTCTTCACCGCAGCATTGCTTGAGGGGTCAATCCTTGACCCCTTAAGTGGACAACTGCAGTGCAGGCAGGTCCCTTGAGCTGCCCAACATACTATGCAGTCCTGTGAAGGAATAAAGCATAGTCCATATCCATCTTTCATCCTACTTTTGAACACAATTAAACTTCTAGGTGCAAGCCCAGACTTAACAGTCACAAGACAACTTTCCCATTCCCTGCTGCCTTCTGTGCCCTTTACACTTGGTTCTGGGGCAGAGCATCTTTACACCTTCCCTCGCACCTTCCCCTGTGGCATTGGGCTTTCTCTCCACCCAGGCAAGACCAGAGAAGGAGCTTGGCACTGCATCTGCCATTGCCCCCTGCACCTAAGCACAGCCAGCCTTGTGGTTAGTCCATCGTCCTTGATGCTTTCCTTAAAAAATGAGATTTTCCTTTGTTTGCAAACAAAGGATCTTGTGCTTCTATCATGCCTGTTTTGGTCGAGAGCAGGAACATTTGGCATCCAATTATGATGCATTCGATCAATGAAAAATACCAAAGTCATTAAAATAAACAAACAAACAAACAAACAAATAGATCCCAATGGCACAAAAGTTAAAAGATGTCCTCAGTGTCTCGCTACATCCTATTTGTCTTTGCAGTTTTTCCTGGTCTTTCCAAGTGCTTTATGTCACCCACACCAATGGACCACTGTGCTACCATATTACCTGATGTGAGTCTCCACATTTCCAGAAAGCTGTCTTCTGGTTGCTAGAGCATCTCCTGAAGGTGCTGCTTCCTACAGCAGTGTGAGACGATGCGAGTTTGCTCTCCATCTCACTCACAGCTGGGCATGGCATCACAATGTAGCTGATGAGGAAAATACCCTGGAAAATATCTGCCAATGTTTGACTGCACTTTGGTTCCCAGATTTTGCCCATTGCTGGTGCCCACAGGAGTTACAGTAGGTGTTGAGTGGAAACAGCAAATCTGAACAGTTAAGGGAACTGTTTTCCAAGTCGAGCTGTGTCTCTCTGTGTGTGCATTTCTTTATAACTAAGTAAACAGGAGTTACAGTTCTGTACTCAAGAAACAATACTACATGAATTGAGCTTCTGATTCTATCTACCTCTCTAACTTTCCTCAGTTAGAGTGTAAAATCTGGACAAATGCAGATTTTTCAAAGACATGTCGGCACTTAAACGTGAGAATTAGATGCTGAGGATCAAAATGAGGAAAAGGATTTAAGCATCCATATTCCTAAATGTGAGCCCTCAACATTATTGAGTACTAAATCAATCAGCTGCTTTACATTTTAGTCTTCTGTGCCCTTATAGCCAGGAAGCAGCATGTGCACAGGGTGTTTTGTTTTTTCATGGCCCAAGCAGCCTGGAAGCTGCTTTTTACCTCTCAACTTAGTGGGGATTGAGGAGCTCTGTGTCCTTACACCTGTGTTTCCCAGGTGGCTCTGTTTGGTAGGAAAGCACAGGAACAGCATGTGGGTTACAAGCAATTCAAGTGTTTTTTGTCCGCACTGGCCCATGTGTCCATGGGTTTAAATTCACTCCAGCAGAGGAAGGGAATGAGCCCAGGATACATTGTCAGAGAGGGGTGTTTTTACGCACTGTTGGAAACACTTGTTTCTCCAGCACAGGGTGTTCTGGTTCAATGACGCAGGGATGGCAGGGGTATGCTGGCTGCGAGGCTTCAGGCACGGGGGCTAAATGGGGTCAGGAGGAGGCAAATTAGCTCTGAGGGGAGGGAAGACATTCTTATCTGGGGGAATATTTTCGTGCTTTTTCTCCTGCTGCTCACCATCTAGCTGCTGGATAATTTAAAACAAAGTTGGGTTTCATGGCAAGAAGTTTCTCCAAGTGGCCTGCTTGTTGTGTGGTTGCTTTGGTTCATAGCTTAATTGTAAGGCTGAGATTTTTCAGAGAAGGCTCAGAAAAAGGTTTTAAAAGTCAGCTTGGACCTTCTGTCTTTGTTTGAGATAAGGCATATTTTGTACGGATCAGTACCCGTTTTCTCACTGACAGGATGACAGCATGCAGATTAATAATTGCGTTTGAAACCAAGGCAGAAGGAGAGGCTCTGGGAACATTCTCCAAGATCTAGATTATTTAAATAAAGGTTGAGTCTCCTATAAAAGTAATTAGATCCATGACACACTTTGAATGACTGAATTTTTGTTTAATCACCATCTTCAGTGACACTATCCTTTGCATCACAATGAGATAATGTGATTGTACACCTACAGGCAGATATGTCATCAAAAGAAGTCTCTTCTGTTGAAAAATGAATGTATCAGTAAATATGGGGACCTTGCTGCTTCTCAATATCAATCCTTGACCTTTGATACTGTGCTAATTCTTCTTAATCAGGAGGAAGTTAGGTTTCCCTACAGCATTTATCATTTTTACAAGCAGTGGTGTATTCTGTTTTAAATGTCATTGTGCAGTGGCAAAGAACGATCACAGGAGACAAGTAAGTTAAGGGCTCCACCTTTCTGTACACTTGCCGTTCTATAAGTGGCTCAAAGAAAATGATAAAGATTATTGAATTACACTGTCAAAAATAAACATGTCAGAAAGCCTTTTACAGAGAGAGTTTGGGGCTGAAGTGTGATCTGTGCACGAAGCAGACACCCAAGACTTTGAGCAGCTCCTCACCTTGATGCAGCTGAAGATGGACTCCTTTATTCCAGGGATCAGAGCTGCTCCACATCAGTCAAAGACCATCATGTAGGAAACAGNGCCTTTTGCAGAGAGAGTTTGGGGCTGAAGTGTGATCTGTGCACGAAGCAGACACCCAAGACTTTGAGCAGCTCACCTTGATGCAGCTGAAGATGGACTCCTTTATTCCAGGGATCAGAGCTGCTCCACATCAGTCAAAGACCATCATGTAGGAAACAGGCAGAGCAATCTGTTGTATGAGGGCCTCACTCAGAACACAGGAATAGCAAGTCCTAAAGAGTAATCAGACACTGCCTATTCATGGATAAGAACAGTTAATTGCATTATTTTCATTTGAAATCAAATTGGAATGCATCGGAGATGTGTTTGCGGGCAATAAAGGCCGTGTGAAGATCCACAGCTCTCCCAGCCATATACAGGTAAACATCCCAGCTGCTGGCTTGGCCTCTAAAAGCCACCAAGACGTTAGCAGCACGCCACACTTATTGTGCCGACCAGAACATCTCCAATTTTCTTCTTTCATAAGACATTTTTACAAGTTAGGAAAGGCTCTGGCTCTGCCTTTTGTTATCATTAAAACGGGGATCTTTTGCCTAACCACAGTATGTCCATAGCATTGCTCAGATCCATAAAAGCCTCCTAATAACACTCTTCTGTCCTGCCATGTTTGGTCTGAAATGAGCACTTGTTACTTTATCTGAGCAGGCAGTAACGTGCCATGCCACGTGCCTGATACCTGACTTGGCATTGTCAATCCAGCCTCTCTGTTGTGCGGGCAGCAGAACCAATTTCTTGCCCAACAAGTTACTTATCTTGTTTGTCTGTTGAGCTACATGGCTGTGTTTCCATCTCTCCAACTGTTCCCTGGTGCTTCAGTCAGTGCTGAGCAGGGCATGACCTCCCCCAACACCCCCTCCCTATCTTATCCCTGACATAAAATGAGGAGTGTGTCAGTGGCACTCAGTGCTGCGGATGCTCCCCACTTCTCATGAGTACAGCATAACACTGGACAGATCAGGGCATGAAAGGTGTCTTACTATGATGACTCCATCTCCCTGTGCAGCCTGTGCCAGTGTCTAACAACCCTCTCAGTGCAGAAGTTTTTCTCCAATCCAAACCTCTCCTGGTGCAACTTGAGTCCATTTCCTCTTGTCCTATCACTCATTACTTGGGAGAAGAGACCGACTCACACATCCTGCTACAACCTCCTTTCAGGTAGCTGGAGAGAGTGATCATGTCTCCCCTCAGCCTCCTCCTCTCCAGCTACCTCAGCAGCTCCTCAAAGGACTTGTCCTCTGAACCCTTCACCAGCTTTGTTGACTGTCTCTGGACAGTCCAGCACCACAATGTCCTTCTTGTAGTGAGAGGCCCAAAACTGAACATAATGCCTCTCTGTGGAACATCCCTCCATAGTAACTGGTGAGAGCTGGATACCTGCATGGAAACCTGTGCTTTGCAATCCACCTCCAGAAAACGGCATCTTCCAGGCCTACCTTTGGGATGTGATAGGCAGAGCAGTGCCTTGTAGCTCATTTTTTTCCAGGCACCAGGGTAGGAGCAGGACAGATTAACGGGGATGTAATGGTGAAGTCCCACTTACAGAGCACAGCCAACACACAGGCACATTCAGGTTCATCTAAAAACACACCACAAGCTGCTTTTGCAGGAATCATAGAGGTCGGTCAGAACCTTTGGTGGAGATAAATGATCTTCCTCTGTGGCAGCACTTCTGGTGATGGCTCCCTCTAAGTACAGACACACAATCCTGGCTGTCCAGCTGCGGGCAGGAGGCAGAGGGGAGGGAGGCAAACTGAGCGCAAGAAGCAGGGTGACCCAGCTTGGAGGATCTGTGGCAGACACCTCAGCAGCAAGCCCCTTCATGGCTCTCTCGGGAAAGTGGATGTCTCGTCACATCCACTCAGGTCACACAAACAAAATCTCTTTTATCAACCTAAGCCAGTGTTTACATCATCTTCACTCTGTTCCCCAATGCCTTAATATCATGTTTACAGCTTTGTCTGTCCCTATATTACCTCTCTTTGCTTCCACATAGAAGAGAAGCTGCTGTTCCTGCTTCTTAAGATTACTCTCAGGCGACCTTCCTTTAAAATTTATAACCCTATATAAATCCATAACAACAATTTCTCAGCTGTTCCAGCACTTTGGGCTATCGATCGGCCACAGTGTGCGTGCTGTGAGGTGGTTAACCAAGTCTGTTCCCCAGGCTCACCCCAAGCACAGGAGAGAGAACTCTTGCTCAGCACAGTTTCCCATCAAGCTGTGTTTCTCAAGAGCTGATTGCACACTTGAACCATCACACATAGCTTGTCCACCTTTCTGCAAGCTCCTTTGTACCATGGCCCAGGAGTGATGGTTTCTCACTGTTGAAAATGTTCATTTGTAGAGAGACATATCTGAAACTTTTATGGTTTTTTATTACTCTTCTTCTGATTAATTGCTAAAGTCTTACCTGGAGCTGATGTAGGCAGTGTGGCTAGTGAATGTGCAGAGTCTGAGAGCAAAAATTGCTTGTTTGTGCCTCTTCTCCCATTGTTAAGTTGATTTATGCAAATATCCTTCATAATTACAGTGGAGCAAAGCCCAATGCAAACCCTAATTCTTCTATCTAACCTCCTAAGAGCAGTGAGCTGGTCTTGTAAGCAAGGAAGTAGAGCTTGGTTTGGGTGGATTTTGTCTATAAAGCCTGCTGTGAGAGCAATCACTGGGGGTGTGCTGCTGGAGCAGGAGGATGCACTGACTCATGTCTCACAGGCGTCTGTCTCAGTCAAAGTACAACTCAACTTTTTCATAAATGACTTGGGTGATGGAGCAGGGACAACACTTACCGAGTACACAGCTGCCAGTCAGATGAGAGGGGCTGCAGTTACCTTGGAGGACAGACTTGGTGTTCCACATGATCTTATCAAGACTGAAAATCTATTAGAGGCAAGCACAGCAGCTCAGCAGGAAAGTACATAGTGCAAATCCAGGATGAGGCATGACTAGTCAAGTAGCAAGAGGCATGACCAGTCAAGTAGCAAACCCATGGAGGAATATCATTGAATCATATAATCATAGAATGGTAGGGTTGGAAGGGACCTTTGGAGATCATCTAGTCCAAACCCCCTGGCAAAGCAGGTCCACATAGATCAGGTCACACAGGAACACGTCCAGGCATGTTTGAAAACCTCCAGAGAAGAAGACTCCACAACCTCCCTGGGCAGCCTGTGCCAGTGTTGTTCATGAGCTGGGCTTGGTCAACAGCATTGCCTCAGGGGAGCTCCTCCAGTATGTGAAAGCTACTGTAAAATTGAAAGGAAATCTTGTGCATCCAGCACCCGTGGTTTGTAGAACAACGAATGCTGGGCTTAAATGACAGAAGGGAAGAGTCAGACTTGGCACTGGAAAACCATCGGAAATTCAGGAGCACTGGAACAATCTGTGTAGGTAGGTCGTGTGGACTTCTGTCACTGCAAACCTCTTACAGCAAGTTGCAAACATCCGTCATCAACGGTGGGACAGAGACACATGTTCAACAAATTTGTGAAGTCCCTTCCAGTGCTATTTTAGTGTGTCACCATTATAGTCACGTGTACTTCTTGAATTTACTGTTTGAAAGGAGTTGAGCAGCAGGTAGTCTGACACTACAGATGCTGCAGTTCTCAACCTTCTCTTTACGCCAGACTTTGTGATTACTTTGTTACATATTGCTGGCCTCCCAAGGCCAGCAATTCTTCTCCCAATTCATACAATGCCTAAACACCAGAATGGATCCCATACAGAACTCTTTATGAATACATACGGCAGGCTGTTTTTTAACAGAGATTTCCTGCAGAGTGTCAATGTCTTCTCAATCAAGCATTGAACTCCGAGTTTAAAATCAGGTTTTCTTTTGTTGGACTTCCTTGCGTGCAAGCCCATCCCTGGGAGGCAGAGCTACAAATCATCCTTCACAGTAGGAGGTGCTCCGGTACATTTCCTATAATCATTAGAGTTGTTATAGAGAAACGGCTGAAGTCGTCTGAGGACAGCTGTAGCTGCAGGTACAAGACAAAACACTCTTTTTCTTTGAGGCGACATGTTAAAAGATTACGGAGCAAACCATCTTCTTCCTTTAGCTAAATCTGTTTTTGGAAACTGATGACGAATAAATAACAGTCTAGGAAAAATGTCCCAAGTAAAGTGATTTCCGTGGGGATGTTCCTTATTCCAGGTTATCTATAGCCCATGAGAGGGAAGGGTTATTGAATCATTGCAAGCTCCTGTTCACCACCACTGACCTGAGCCCTTCCCATCAATAGGGGGTGTGTGAAGGGCCTCCAGCAAGCAAGGCGTGGTGCTACCAAAAATAGTAGGAGGTGGAAGAAAGAGTTCTGGTTGATAATAAAATGAACATGAGCCAGCAATGTGCCCTCGTGGCCAAGAAGGCCAATGGCATCCTGGGATGCATCAAAAAGAGTGTATCCAGCAGGCCAAAGGAGATTCTGCTTCCCCTTTGCTCTGCCCTGGTGAAGCCTCATCTGGAGTCCTGTGTCCAGTTCGAGGCTCTCCAGCTCAAGAGGGACAGGGAACTGCTGGAGAGAGTCCAGCGCAGGGCCAAGATGATCAGGGGAAGGCTGCGGGAACTGGGGCTGTTCAGCCTGGAAAAGAGGAAACCTCATTAATACTTAAGAGTATCTGAAAGGTGCATGTCAAGAGGATGGGGCACCACTTTTTTTCTGTGGTGTCCAGTGATAGGACTAGGGGCAATGGAAAAAAGCTGGAACACAAGTTCCACTTAAGGCAAAACTTTCCTGTGAGGCTGAGGGAGCCCTGGCACAGGCTGCCCAAGGAGGGTGTGGAATCTCCTTCTCTGGAGATTTTCAACACCCACTTGGACATGTTCCTGTGGACTTCATCTAGGTGAACCTGCTTCAGCAGGAGGTTGAACTAGATATTCTTCAGAGGTCCCTTCCAACTGATTCTGTGAAGAAAATCACCTTGAGATGCTCAGGTCTGTTGTATGTGCCCTGTAGCAACTGGCATAGCACTATAGAGACTGCAAATTAAATCATAACGATGTGGATGAACAAACGGGGTCAAATTCTAGGTCATGTCATTAGGACACAGCCATTAATTTTAATTAATGGACATTGTAATGTAATGGTGTCTGACAGCAAAATTAAGGTAGGGGTGCACGTGCATATGTGCACGAGTCAGTGTCTGCAACCTCGGAGGACAGACCTTTTGGCTTTTGACAGAAAGGTCAGGGTAGGAGAATTCTGAAGGAACAACCCAGTTCCTTTTCTGCTCAGGCTATGGAGAGAACCTGTGGAAACTCACAGAAAATAATGCCATGCCTCTGACAAACTTTGGCCAAACTTTGCTGAGAAAACTGGAGTAAAGCAGAGTCTTTGTGAAGATTTGTCCCTCAAATTGCCAAACAACTCCAGTGACTTCTACAGCTGGTAAATACAAAGCAAATAAGGGAATCGATAGGTAATAATAAAGCAGATAGCAAGCTGATGAGTGAGAAGCTGCATGTGTTCATACAAGATAGATCACATCAGACAAAATCAATAGCTGCCTTTGTCAAAGCTATAGGCTTGGTGACAACAATAGACATTTATCTAAATTGTAGTAACTTTTGACAAAAAAAAACCTTGTACAAAACCTGGAGGGAGGCAATCTGTTCAAATGCTCTGCTGCTGAGTTTGAATTACTCAAACATTCTTATCTGAATAAAATAATTCCGTTTTCTGGACCCTCTGAGGGGTGCTGGCAAGATGCATTTTGAATAAGGATGAGGTGCCAGACACTGCCCAACCCTTACAGAGCTGTGTGATGCACTGATCATCCATACTTTCAGAAACTCTACACACTCACTACCCTAAATACTTGCTGACTGAAAGCCTTCATATGACTTAGAAAATCTGTGTTACAAAGCAAGTTCACTACGATCAGTGTCACTTGGATAAATCTTTCCAATGACATGTGAGCCTCAGAACCATCCCATGGAAACACCACACAAAGTGATGAAAGAACTGAACAAAGGAAGCAAAAGCAGAAGGTTCCTTGATCAGTGGAGACGGTGTGAGGGGGACACGGAGACTCTTGTTGCTGGGGCAGGCAGGACAGTGTGTGGCAGTGACTGCCTGCAGAGATGTGTCTGTTTCCTGGAAAGGATATTTCTGCCATGGATGTAGCTGGATAAGAGATTCACAGCACTAGGTTTGCTGTGTGGCCTCATGTCTAGCATTCTCAGCAATGAGGATGTTGGCCAAGTCCTGCACACATGGTCCTGCTCCATGACCAGGGCTTAGGTCAGGGTCACGGGCTTACTGCTCTTTCACTTTTGGCAACACATATCTGTGATGTACTCTCTCTGTACTATCGCCACTGCAGATGCCCAGTGCTATTGGCAACCAGTTCTAAAATGGTTATAGAAACGCACATAGTAATCATGTGTGATCAACTTCCAAATAAAATATATTACCTGTGTTGATATTTTCCCAGAACATTTACTTTTCTGTGAACATCAAGTTAATAAAAGACATTTAGCACAGCCACATGATTGCAGTAAAAGTTCATATTGTTTTATAGCTGGCTCTTCATATTGGCTTTGCCTTGAGGACAAGGGAAGGGGAGGCTCCTACAGCATTTTCTTTCTGTACGATTAAAAAGGTTCATGTTAGAAAGGAACATGTGAAGTTAAGAAGAATAGTAAAGCTCTAATCTGCAGACAATCAGACAAAAGAAAACTAGTGACTTAGCGGAGATCACCAGTCTGATTTATTGCAGCCTGTAAAAGGAAACTTAAATCAGCTGCTAAAATCATAGGCAGCAATGCCTCAATATCCGCTTGCTGATAAAGGTGCGTCCGCCGCTGTTTACATGAAAACATTTACAAGAGAGGGATCAGTTATTTCATTTAAAGGGACTCAGGGAGCCATTTGCCTTGCCAGCCGTGTTTATTTCTGAGCAGGATGGCCTCTCTGATGAAGCCATGCTGCCTTGTGCCACAGCTCAGCCCTGCCACTGCTTGCCCAGGCTCACTGAAAGGGGCAGCATGGGCACAAACTGGGAAGTAGCACCACCTCATGCACAATCAGGACACCTTGTAGGGCAGCAGGCTCTGAATTTATACAGACTCACTAGTTTCCTTTTGTGAAAAAGCCTATTTTGTCAGCTCCATGTGGAGAGGCACTTCCATGGGCAAGGAGGTGAAGATCAGGGCTTCTCCTGTGACTCTGAGACACAGAGAGATCTCAACAGCATCCTTACTGTTTCCCATCACCTTTCCAGGGTTGGAAAGACTCACTCCATACAGACTGCCCTTCCCCCAATACCAGGTATGCATTAGGAGGCAGGTACAGCAGGAATGAGTAAAAGCCTCAGGGATTTTTTGGTGTGCTTGGCTGGAGGATGCTTGTTGTTTTAACCTGAGTGATGCTCTCAGGAAATGCCCCTCTGTCAGCCCACATGTCCTCAAAGACCTGGGTAAAAAGAGATGTTTTCTTGCAGTGTCTCATGCCTACAGTTGAAACTGATATTCAAAAAATTCATTTGTAGGCTTTAGTTTTCTTGAGTTCTGCAAATGTATTCAGCCAAACTAGGCTTTTTTTTTTTTTTTTTTTTTTTTTTTTTTGCTTACCACCATTTCCACAGAAGAATAAAAGCCATTTCCCAGGCTGCTCCTCAGAAATCTCCAGAGATGCTGGCATTCAGCTTGTCAAATCATCAGTTCCTCTGTCTACACACTTAAATCGGTAAGTTTAACTGGGGCCAGGACCCAGTTTCCCACCTGATACAAACACTTATGTGATGGTAATGATCCAGTACATCACAAAATGATTCCCGTGATGGTGGGAGTAAGTGTGCAGAGTGTGTGTGTGCTGTATACAACACCCAGTGCCTAGCAAAGATGCGCACTGGGAGGTGAGCTCTGAGGGCTGATAGCCACCCTGAGGAGAGGGCTGGCTCTGCCCCTGGGCAGGGGTCCACCCCGAGAGGCAGCTCCAGGGGCCCTGCTGTAAGATGCCTCATGCTGCCTGACCCGACCAGTCGCCAGAAGCAGACATACTGACACGGTGGGTGAGACGGCCAAGCCCAGCTCTCACGCGTAACTGGATGGAGTACCCTCAAGCACTAGCAAGTGGCAAAGAGAGCCCTAGACCACCCCCCCCAGCGCAGTGACCTGCTGTCTCTGGGCAGCCCCACTCACCCCTGTTCCCTGAGGCCATGCCAAGGCTTGGTGGCACCGCACAAAGCACCTGATTTAGTTTCTTGGTGTGTATGCATCCAGGCCAACACCTCTCTTTTGAAGCCTCAAGCCCAGCGCCCTCCTTGTAGACACAGATAACTTCGTGTGTGCAACTGGCATGGCTAAACATTTCCTCCTGGGTGTGGGACAAAATACCCCAACAGAAAAAGTGGTCTAACATCACCCAGACAGCACCACCAGCCCATGGGGAGAAACAGTGCTGCAAAAGCGAACAGAAAAGGGGGAAGGACAATGGGCATTTTCCCTGAGCTCCTCTGCCCAGTTCAGCCCTGCGGAGAGGGCTGGGTTTGGAAGGGAAGGATGCAGATGCACAGGAGCCCCCAGCAGCAGGGCTTTGGCATAGCCTGTCACCCCTAAACATGTTTCTGAAGCGCTAAGTCCCACAGGGACTTCACCACAAACCTGAGGCCCTGGCTAAGGACGTGTTAGTAAAGCCTCACGCAGCAGCGCCACGACATAATGAATTCACAGGCATGTTACTATGTAATAGACATAAGCTGGGGCACAGGAACTTTCACCTGAACTCAAGCAGAAACTCCTGTGAGGGTGAGGGAGCCCTGGCACAGGCTGCCCAGAGAGGCTGGGGAGTCTCCTTCTCTGGAGGTTTTCAAAACCTGCCTGGACACGTTCTTGTGTGACCTGATGGAGGTGAACCTGCTTCTGCAGGGTAGTTGGAATGAATGATCTCTAGAAGTCCCTTCCAATCCCTACCATGCTGTTATTCTACGATTCTGTGACTGACAATTACATTACTCACAGGTGTAAGTGAAACTTAATGAGATGGAACCCCCAACTTTATGTATTTATAAAAGATGATGCCAAGGTGTGAGGAGTTAAACCTTCTTTAGTGCCCTTCTGTTTCCTCAGCTGTGGTGTGACGATCAGAGCTTTCTGACAGGTAAGGGCCCCTGCAGAAACACTGCTTCAGTACAGACGAATAACTGTGTATGAGTCCTGCTCTGCTCATCCTTGGTGGGGAGCTCACTTGTCTGACACCAAGTACCTTCTGCCATTTCTGGACAGTGTGGTTTATTTAGTGATTAGTACTAAATAGGCCAATGCCTTTTCCTGCACCCAAAGGCCATGCTGCTCGGACCAAAATACATCCAAGCATTTTACAAGTAGTTTACATCACGATATGGCCTCTGGTTCTACTCATCTTGTGCATTTTGAAGTGCCAGAACCATCCTGCCTGCTTTCCTGTACCTGAATCCTAGACATTAATGGTGCTGGGCTATGTCTACAAAAAGGGCCATGGTCAGAGTTTTTCACAATGTAAATGTCCCAAGACATTCTTGAAATAACACATAAGTTTTTTTCTGTGGGGTTTTTTGGTGGTGCTTGAAAAAAGTGGCTTTGGCCAGTGCCCACCAATGCTGAACTTCGGCTGTGGGTTAGCAGCATGCCTGCTTGTGCCCCTTCCCATGGTAGAGCTGGGTGTTTTTCCACTCAGGAGTTCTCTGCAAACAAGGGGAAATATTTGGAACCAGCTATGTCCCACTGGCAGAAATGGCAAAGGCACTTCTACATGACCTCTTGGGCTCCAAAGCACCGTGGACCTTTTTTTGGAAAAGAGATCTCAAGTTATCCAAAGGTATCCGCTAATCTGTGATCTGCAGGGGGCTGAAGCTGGCACACCGAGGGCAAGGAAACACTTTGGGTTTTAGGAGCATTTTGTGCAGCTGCTGGGACACATGCTGATTGATTAAGTCCCCCAAAAATTCAATAGGTCTGCATCAGGGAGGAAGAGACTGGCACTGCTGCCACGTCAGGCTGCTGTCTTCTGTAAAGGAAAGGCGTTGAGAGCTCTTACTAAGATACTCAGCCCAGATCTGTGTTTTTACTGTTCTCCTGTGGTGTGTGGCCCTTACTAGCGGTTGAAGGGGCTGGTGGGGCTGTGACATCTTTACCTGCTTGCTGGGAAGGACACAGAGGGATGGGTGCAGGTCTGGTTACTGTGCCGAGCTGCCTGTGGATCTCTTCTCCAGGGTGCTCAGGGCTTTGTGCCACCTGTGGTGCAGAGCCGCTCACACAGCGGTAGCACTGCTGTTGTCCCTTGCCAAGAGGGATTTCTCACTCACTTTATGGGCTCTTGCAGGACTCCAGCAGGGCTTGTCCCCCCATCCCTGGGAGAGCAGGAGGAGACTCATCACAGCTCCTTGAGCAGGGCAGGGGCCCTGCTCCTGCAGTGGGCATCCCACAGGTGACAGAGGTGACTTGGGAGCCCTCTCCCTTGATACCAGTCTTCACTGGGGCTGGGATGGCAAGCACAGTTCGGCTGAAAACCTAGGGCTGCTGCTCCAGGTGCTGCAGGCAATTTCATGCCTTTTATTTACCACCTCTTTAACAAAAATAAAGAAAAAAAAAGGGGGGGGGGAAGGAAAGGAAAAAGAAAAGAGGAGAGCTAAAAATAGGAATGAAATGCCAAATGTGGTCCTTGACAGGAAAAGCAATAAAAAATTGCTGCTTTTCTCTCTTTAGCTTAAGGGAGCAGGCTGAGCTCTGCCAGGCGGGGAAGTGCTGCCACCTCCTGATGCTCAGCTCCCGCTGCCGGAGCCGCCTCCGGGCAAGGATTTTGGGAAGCCTGAGGCTTTAGGGTTCACTGTTACCCAGAGCCAGCACAGCCTGACGTGGTTTACGGTTAGATCCCGGGGCAGACAGCTGAGTGACAAAGCAAAACCACACACGCGGTCTCCAGGCACCAACAGCACAGAAATTATACGTCGCCTGCACTCTGCTAATTTGCGGTGGGTGATCAAACGGTGGTGGGTGATGGTGGGGGAGTGAAAGCATGGGGGCCAACAGGGAAGAAGCAGCTTTTCCATAGAAAGCAGTTGAAAGGAAAGCAGATGTCTTTTAATTACAGTTATTTCTTTATGATTACATTCAAATTATTATTCCTGGACTGAAGGAAGGCAGAGAAGTAAGGTGATAAAAGGGGGAGATGAATAACTCTTACTGGTCAGCATAAAGGGGCGCATATTGCACATCTTGTTCTTCTAAAGGCTTACGACCTATGAAGGGGGAAAGAAAAATTGTCCTAAAGGCTGCCATCCTGCATAGGCAGATAACAGTCTGCTGGTGAGTCTGCCTGCCTGTGCAAAAGAGAAAGGTTAAAAGATCCTTGTTATGGCAGTAACAGGGACTGTGTATGAAGACACCATCCCAGGAGTAAGGCTTGTTATTGCAGTGAGTGGGGCACAGTGTGAGAGCCTTTAATCTACTAGGGCACTTGGGAACATCTGAGGATCCAGCTTTGCATCCAGGAGAGGGATCTCTACCAGTGAGGGTGATAGTGTGGTCTGAAGGAACAACATCACCCCATGGTCAAGCTAGGAGAGTCATCGTGGCTGGCATCCACCAAGGGGACACAGGGTGCGTTTCTGGAGGCTCCTATAGGGGTACTGGTAGTGCCAACCTCCCTGTCCCAGAGCTTGGATCTGGCTCTGCACTGTGCCATGATGAGAACAGTGCTCATGTAGGCTGCAAGTGCCACTTTGGGCCATTCTGGATGGGTTTGGTAGGTACTCTGCACTGCCTCACAGGGGAACACAGGCAAACAGGAGTGGAACAGAGGACTGTCATTTGTGCTGGCAATTACAGTGCTTTCCCTCTCTCTCCCTTTCATCTGTTGAAGTGCTCACACCTGGAAGATCTCAGCCAGTTTGTGCAGGAGTAGCTGCAGACAAGTGCACTGATCTGCTTTGGACTTTCTCAGCCTGCTCCAACAAAGCGTCATATTTTTTGATGTAAACCCCATCAACTTGTTTTTATTTAAGAGGGTAGATATATATTTTTTTAAATAAATGCAGCACGCAGTCAGCACACTGCCCAAGAACAACAGGGATGGACACGGTCCCCAGCCAGCCAGGAGGCAGCTGGAGGTGGAGGGAACATGGCCCTTCTCCCCATCTCACCATTACAGAGAGAGAAGGAGGCTGAAATTTCACTCCAGCAGTGCTAAGAGTAATACATATGACCAAAAGGACAGTTTGGTCTCTGGGGATTATGAGTCTGGTGAAGGTAGGAAGTAAGAGGAGAAGAGCTGTTTTGGAAAGGCAAGAGTGGCTGAGAACAGCGGCGATGCACCACTCTGGTTTTGGACAGCTTTCTGTCACAGACAGCCTGTAGTTTTCTAACCAGCTTCTGACATTTTAAAGCATGGTACTAGCTAAAACTGAAGATTTACAAGCGCCTTTTTGTTGTATTTAATTGGAAGAAGTGGTTCTTGGAGCATTTTGAGCACAAATGAATCAATATATCCTCTTATCTCCACCTGATGAACAGGAGTGAAAGCAGAAAAGGCACAGACCGTGGTTACTGCAGGCTGGAGAGAGCAAAGATCCACCTTCACGTGCCCATGCCTGTGCTGGTGGGTATTTACGAGGGCCAGCCATATCATGGCCCCAGTAAAACCAGCCCCAAGCACAGGTGAGGTCTGCAATCTTGAGGATGTGAACTGGGTGCTTAAGAGTGGCGTAGAAGTGGCTGGGGCCAGCAATAGATGGAAATGTGACTTGCTGCTGGCTCCTTCCTGCAGCCCTCCCAATCTGTGCAGAGCTCTGCTTCCTTTCATGTAATCAACAAATTAGGTTCTGTAATTTACCTTACAAACGAGCCTCTCATGTGCTTGCTCCCCATTTTTTTTTTTAAAGGTTTAGCAAGCAAACAGTGGGAGACCAAAGAATTAAAGCCATAAAGTAATCTGCATATAATCAGTAATTACCATGAATCAAACCCTCCTTCAGTTCAGCTGGTTATTATTTCCTTGATAATGTAATTCTCTGTGCTGACAAAACTAGGAAATGCTCATTTTCACCAGAATGGCAAATAATTTCCCGCTGTGAATATAATACTGTATCAAGCAGTTTAGTGACCACATAAATCCAGCTAATGAAATTTATGGGGAATATAAGGACTATTAAAAATGGAGACAAAAATCCTGCAAAGCTAGTCACTCCCACATGTCTTAGGAGGAAATTTTGCCAGCAGACTTCTGTTAAACACTTCCTCACAGGTGTCACTGTCCACACTGACACTGGGATGCCACAGGCTTGGCGATGTGTGACTGGAAAGCTGCCCAGTGGAAACAGACCTGGGGGTGTTAATTGACAGCTGACTGAGTATCAGCCATCAGTGTGCCCAGGTGGCCAAGAAGGCCAATGGCATCCTGGCCTGTATCAAAAATAGTGTGGCCAGCAGGACCAAGGAGGTGACTGTCCCCTTGTACTCAGTGCTGGTAAGTCTGCACCATGAATACTGTGATCAATTCTGGGCCCCTCATTGCAAGAAGGACATTGAAATGTGTCCAGAGATGGGCAATGAAGCCAGTGAAGGGTTTGGAGAACACGTCTGATGAGGAGTGGCTGAGAGAGCTGGGGTTCTTTAGCCTGGAGAAAAGCAGGCTCAGCGGATACATGATCACTCTCTACAACCACCTGAACGGAGATTGTAGTGAGGTAGAGGTCTCTTCTCCCAGGTGACAGGATAAGAGGAAATGGCCTCAAGTTGTGCCAGGTGAGGTTTAGATTGCAGATTGGGAAGAATTTTTTCCTTGAGAGGGTTGTTAGACACTGGCACAGGGTGCCCGGGGAGGTGGTAAAGTCTCCATCCCTGGAGATAAAAGCTGTGTAGATGAGGTGCTGAGGGGGACATGGGTTAGTGGTGGGCTGGACAGTGTGAGGTGAGGGTTGGATTTGATGATATTAAAAGCTTTTTCCCACCAAAATGATTCTGTGATAGCAGGATGCTCCAGCAGGGTTTTTGTTTAGCCTGAAGGTGGAGTGACAGGCACACGTGGCTGCAGCCACACAAGCCCCTTTGGTTTGCACCTTTGGACCTGCCCAGGCCTCATGACAAAGGGCACCACGGCCATCACTGCAGCACAACCTCGGCCCAGTGCTCCCAAAATCACCTTCTGGTTGCAAGGGTGTAATTTCAGCTTTGCAATGGCTGTGGGAACTGGTCAGGCTGTATCCAACACATGCAGAGTCCTCTGGAGACATTCTGGGATTTTGCAAGCTGCAGTGGCAAGCCAGGGGAAGGTTTCAAAAACCAGAGAGGCATCCAAGCCTGATCTGAAAATCCTTGGGATTTAAGGTCATAACTTTTTCATGTGACCTTAGAGAACTCCACAAAAGAGATCTACAGAGGGTGACTGCAGGAGCTGCCTGGGGAGCTCAGGTATATTTGGTGGCTTTCAGACCTGGGCTCTCCCTGAGGGTGATGGAGGGAACACACAAGGGCTGAGTCGCTGATTTCTGCCTCTGATTCATCCGAAGATGAATCATTGGCACCCAAGCTCCTGCTGGCAGGCACTGGAGCACAGCAGCCATGCAGAGAACAAAGCACACAGAAGCAAAGGAGTTATCCTAATGTTTTCTTTTAATTAATCGCTGATAAATTACTGCCAGGAATCCTACTGGGTGGCCAACTATGCTGGCTTGTGGGCAACACCTGTCCCACTTGGGAGCATTGATAACTTCTTTGTGCTTTTAAAACCTAGAAGACACAGCCCTCTTCTGGGTTGCAGTGAGAAAAGGCAGTCCTCAGCCCAGGTTGCTTGATGACCCTCTGCATCCCTGCACAGGGCTGTGTTGGCTGCGTCTGCTGCTGGCAACGCTTACACACTAGTTTTGCCTTTGCCAAAACTCAGCCAGGAGAATTCAGCCCATGCTGATTGCTTGGTACCAGGGGGCAGCACTGAAGCTAACAGCAGCAGGATGACGCCCAGCTGTGTGCTGCTTTCCCATGGGGTCAGAAGTCTTGGGCAGGTTGCTGGAGTTATTTCTGGCAGATACTGAAGTGTAAAATCAAGCTGTGATAATATGACTCTCAGTGTGGATGCTTGCTCCATGGGAGCGACTGTGGGGGCTGCCCAAGGAGTCCTGGTCTGACATTTTAGAATTGTGGTGAAGAAAATGCCCCACAGAGGAGTGGAGGTGGCTAAAACATGGTATAAAATCACACTGGAGGGAGATAACTTCTGAAGCTTTTCCTGGAGTGATGCTGCCCTGCAGCTGTGTTAAAATGTCACAGGTTTTCCAGCAACAAACACTCTGTCGTTAAAGGCATTAAAATTGGAGGGGGATGAAAAATGGAAGCAACCTGTCTGCAAGGAGGCCTCAGCTATCTTATATCTGAAAGCAAAGCTGTTAAACATCAGAGAAAGAAACATAAGGAGGGGAATATTCATCCCTGTTTGGCAAGAGGTGCTTGATTCTTGCTCTGATCTGTACACAGATGTTTCCAGTTTCCAAAAGGAAAGTAGTTGGAGCAACTGTCCAGGGCCTGAAAATATTCTAAAAATAAGGATTTTGAAGAAATAGGATGGATGTAATTTTCTTTAGAGGCTGTTACTTATGCTGCTGGCAGAGGCTGTTGGCAGTCGGGAAGCACAAGCGATGACTAATGTGGGAGAACCTGTCCTCCAAGCAAAGGGGTTAGTGGGGGGGGGGGGAGGAAGACATCTGCTCCCAGTGCAGCAGGGATCAAAGGAAAAGCGTGAGCTGTGCAGCATCAGGGCTGTTGCTCTGATGGAAAAGGGATGAGGTGTGCAGTTCCAGCCTCATGGGGTATACTCTGTACCTCGTCACCCATCTCCCAGGGCCTGTCCATGTGTCCTCTTTTCAGCAGCAGCTGGGATAGGGATGAGGTTTCCATCCCCTGCCTGCTCCTTGGCAGCTGCCTGGTGGTGTGCTGACAGACATTCATTAAGCCCTCAGAGCTGACAGCCAAGTCGCTCACAGGACCCCTTCCTGGATGTGTGCTGTTGAAAGGAGATGGGCTGCCAGGATCCTGCTTTTTAAAGCGCTTAAACCTATCCCAGCTCATTATGGCTGGGCTGGGTGAGGAGGGAGCACTGTCCCAAGCAGCTCAAGGGGTAAATGGGAGGGCACTGAGGTCTCCCAAGGACTGGTAATGTACCCAGGAAGTATTATGGGAATCAGTAAGATCTGTTCCAGCTGCAGCCACAGAGGGAGTGTGAAATGTCTCCCATGAGCAGGCTGCCTATCGCCCCTGAGGATTGTTCAACTGGGAAAAGTAGTCTGGGAGCAGAAAAGAAAGGGGAAAAGTGGCTGAGTGGCCCCCAAAAGGGAGACCACTATTGCTACCCCTGGCATCTGGCTGTGAGTCCTCTTCTCATGTTTAATGTGGCCACCTGCAAAAGAGAATAAGAGAGAATAAAACCCTTTCTAGCCTGTAGCTGAGGAGACAGAGCAGACACTTGATGGAGCTCGAGTCGAATTTCTGTCACATCTTTTGCTGATGCAGTCCTCAGCTGCAGAGGCTGTGCTGAGGCTTTGCTTCCACGTCTCCTCTTGGAACTGACCTGGGTTGTGCAAGTGCTGGGTTTCAGGACTCTGACATAATCCTGTGCTTCTGTGGGTGCACTGCTTTGAGCTGGCAGCTTTGCACAGAGCTGTTGGGTTAGGGGCTTCTGCACTATCCTCTGAAGCTGATGTTGATCCCTTCCTCCCTGTGGTGATCTGTGAGCGACTGAGACGTGGCAGCCCACTACAGAGCCCACGTTTCTGTCTGCATCCCCCAAGCAGCCTGAGGGCTCACAGTCACCAGGTAAAATGAGTGGGGATGTGCTTCAGGGGTGGCATCTACGTCCAAGCCAAGATGGTGGCAGCATCACAACAAACCCGGGGCAGTCGGTACCTGTTTGCATGATCACCTTTTGAAGCCTGTGCATTCATCAGGCAGATGATGGTGCGTCAGTGCCCACGGGAATGCTGAGGAGTGTGCCACGTGCCACCCACAGGGAAGGAGGATTTTATCGACTAAAGGTCTTTCTAAAATGCCTCCTGTTATTTTAATCCCAATTTAATGGGAGATAGCATAATCTCTTAATGATATCTAGTATTTTATGGTTGCTGTTCAAAACACACCACTAAAAGAAGAGCCAGAATTGTCTCTAATTTTTGTTTCTTCAGTACTTGTTCTCTTCCATCTATCTGTTTATTTTTGGTCTGTCCATGAGAGCTGTGTCATTGCTACTGCTTTATCTTTTGATAAAAAACCCACCTGACCAATTTTGCACCTCCCTAGTCTTCTGCTCTAGTTCTTACCCCAAGTACCTTTTGTTTCTTCTTTCTACACCATTAATATTTTGCAGTAGGAGAGGTAGATAAATTTTAACCGTCCCAGATTAGTTCAAGACAGGCGTGAAGTTGAACAAAGGTTTCTCTTTACTTATATTGAACATTACTGACACGTTACCTTTGTGGCTGGTTTTGAGCCTTTGATTTTAACCAGCTGCTGTAAAAGCACAGAAGTAAACAACAGGCCCTGTAAACAGTTCAATACAAAAGATTTGATTTAGTGCCTTAGAAGACAAAGCAATCAATAATCTATTAGGCCTCTCATGACAGGCACGAATAGCCCGGCAGCTCTCTGCACAGCATGCCACCAAACGAGAAGGGCAGTTGGAGACCACAGTTACAAGGGACACAAATCATTGAGACTGCAAAAGCATCGCTTGGAGTAGATCTATAAAAGCAAATATTCAAATTCAACAGTCACCCCTCGCCACCAGTGACCCACACTATTGCTGTCTGGAGAGGAGTTGCTATGGCAGAAAGCTGTAACGGTGGCAGAAGACCAAGAATCCCGCCTTTGAAATGTTAACCAAATTTAACTCTTGACTTTTCTCAGGCAAGGTTCATTACTTCGTGTGACTGTGTCATGTTAAATGAGTACTCTATCTGCCCTGGGTACTGGTTTGGAAGGGATATTATTAATCACCGAGACAGCGAAGCAGGTCAATAGCAACCACTCATCAATATGGATTTTTTTTTTATACCTTCAAGTCCAATACGTGATAGCTGCAGCCATGTAAGGGCCTTCTTACTTTTACTTTTCCCTTTCCTTCCCTTCTTCTTTTTTGTTGCTAACTTGTCTCCTTGCTTCAGGCAAGTCATACCCAGCTCGCAGCAGCTGGACGCACTCAGAACATACGTACAGTGCCGGCGTGATGGCATGATATGAAGATCCTCCACCTTGAATGGTTACAGCCTGGACACGGGCATGCTGATGCTTCATTTAAGCGACAATGAAGGCTGCTGTCTTTAATATTCACCAGGAAGATCAGCAGTTTAGAGACTTCAGCAAGGAACAGGTATAAACATCACCTGAAAAGTACTTACTGAAGTGAATGACACAACTACCTACACATGGAACTTAGGCACAAATTTTTCTTTCAGGTGCCTGAAGCACAGATCTGGCTCCCTGCTTGAAGGGCAGCTGTGGGTGTGCATACTGCATTTCGCTTAAGATCTGAGTCCTTTACAGCTCTGTAAATGAAATGTCAGGTTTAGTTACTGGGCCAGATTTGGCAATTTAGGAGTACTGAGACCCAAGGAAACACTTAGCTTAAATACTGTCAAATATTCCTGCAGCAGTGTTTCTGACATCTTCAACATTATGATCACAGAATCACAGAATGGTTAGGGGTTGGAAGGGACCTTTAGAGATCATCCAGTCCAACCCCTTTGCCGATGCAGGTCCACCTACACCAGATCACACAGGAATACATCCAGGTGGGTTTTGATGACCTCCAGGGGAGACTCCACACCCTCCCTGGGCAGCCTGTGCCAAGGCTCCCTCACCCTCACAGTAAAATAGTTTTTTCATCCACTAAGATCATGCACTCTGAAAGTCACCTGAGAATGTTGGAACAAACCAGATGATGTTTTTGTGGCAACTACTATCCAAGAGAAGAGCACACAGACAAGAACTGCATCCATAGTTAAAAAGAGGCAGAGTGACAAATTTTAACACTGACTTTTTTGCCTATAAATACAACAAGGGCATTAAAAGAAATTACAGTTGCAGGGGAAAAACTCTTGAATATAGTAGGCTATGTACAAAACGATAGTGGAGGCTGAGATGGTGACAGGAAAGTCAGAAGGCTTGCTGTACAGTGTTCCTACTCTAGTCAGTACCTCTGGAGTTTTGCCCAGTCCCAGGAGGAGGTTAATAACCACACGCCCCTGTAAATGGCTCTCCAGCCTGAAGAACATTTCATCTGCCATCTTCAGAAATCTCGTTCTGACTTCCAGCATTTGTTTTCCTGTATTACACAGTTCCATACTCCAGGAAGGAGTTTGTGAGCTAAGAGAGCTCTTGTATTCTCTCACTCTTCCCTTCTCAACAGGATTTCAACTATGTGCTCAGATTTGAAGGAGTTGCTCAAGAGAAGGGAAACACAAAAGCCCCGTACCACATGCAGTACACTGCGAGACAGCACTTAAAAGATCACTTTGCAACAGATCATCCATGTTCTTCGCCATCTGTCACTAACCATGATTTTGACTGCTACTTCTCCCCTTCGCTTTATAACATACACGGGTGGTAAAGATTCTTTTTTAAAGAAAAACCGTAAATCATACAAGCCCCAAGCTCTTAATTTTGTATGTTTGTTTAAACTAATGGATCACAGGAAGATTTCAGCTTTTTTTGTTTTCAGAGATGCTCATAGAGATATCGTTTTGATGACACACATTGTCTTGTTTAATATGGGTCCTTAGGTGCAACTTTGTAGAACCACAGACTAAATCATTGAAATCCAAGGTTCCCTCAGGTATACTAGTGAAAAGCAGGGTTCAATGAAAAAGCAACAACCAGGAACATTTAAAAGGAACCATTTATTAAATCAAACTGTTATTTTAACAGTTACATAAGTTACACAGCATGTTTCAGTCAAAAGATTTCACAAGGAAAAAAAAAAATTAAACTTTTATTATGCAGGCAAAAATAGTACCACACAATATGTACCTGGGAGGGAAGAAGGGAAGGGGAATCTCTAAACATTCAAATAAGGCCATAATTATTTAAAAACAACAATAAAACAATAATAAAACCCCCCAAAGATCCGTTTTCTTCTCAGTGTGTTCAGTGCTGCTAACTATACGTACTTTTAGTGTGCAGATGTAATCGAGGCAGTGATATCTTGATCCCTAGATTTAATGTTTTAAAACACTACCAGAGGTCGAATAAGGCTCATTAGTACATACAGCTGCCCTTGGAATGTCAAGCTCAGTTGCCTTCATTAACTTAAAATTCACAAAGTGCACAGTAAAGATATGCCAAAAAACTGAAACTGCTACTCTACCAACAGCTGCCCATGCTTAATACTTAGTGGTCTATTGGAACAAAGAATGTTCTTTCGAAAAAGATGTGTAAGAAAAGCCACTGTAAAACATTTAGTTTCAAAGATGCACTAGGAGCTTCTTGTAAACTGAAAAGTAGAAAAACATGGATTAATTATGTAAAGAAAAGAATACAAAAAACACTAGAAATGACCATCAAACTTCCAAAGAACAAGCACCACAATGGACGTTAGCATTCGATTTTGCAGTGTACAATGATGTAATAATTTCACTCCAACCAATCCACTTCATCGAATTCTGAGTCATCCTCTGAATCGCTGTATTCCACAGCAATGCGACGGGACAGTATAGTGGCCACATCGTTCTCGATGCGCTCGTGCTTAGCTTCTTGTTCACGTTGCTCTTCCACTTTGCGCAGCTGAATACCTACAGAAAACCAAACCACAAACATGTTACTCTTCCCCCTCTATCATTTTACAAAATATTTAGCTCCTGGTTCACAAAATGCTTTGTAGGCAAAAATGAAAAGCTGAGGACATTATCCTCCTCAGGTACAAGTCCTCTGTTAAGACTTTAAAGAGAGCATCCTGGCCTGTATCAGGAACAGTTTTGTCAGCAGGAGCAGGGAGGCGATCACTCCCCTGTACCTGGCTTTGGTGAGGCCACACCTCAAATAATGTGTCCAGTTTTGGGCCTCTCTCTCAAAGAAGGACACTGAAGTGCTGGAGAGGATCCAGAGGCAGGCTACCAAGCTAGGAAATAATTTGGTGGACATCTCATATGAGGAATGGCTGAGGGATCTGGGGCTCTTTAGCCTGGAGAAAAGAAAGCTCAGGGGACACGTTATCGCTATCTACAGATACCTGAAGGGAAGTTGTAGCGAGGCAGGGGGTCGCTCTCTCCTCCCTAGTGACAAGCAATAGAACAAGAGGAAATGGCCTCAAGTTGCACCAGGGGAGGTTCAGCTGGATATAAGGAGGAATTTCTTTACTGAAAGGGTTGTCAGGCATTGGAACAGGCTGCCCAGGGAGGTGCTGGAGTCACCGTCTCTGGAGGTATTTTCAGAGATGGGTGGATGTTGCACTTAGGGAGATGGTCTAGTGGTTGATAGGGCTGGGACAAATTATGATCTTCCAGCTGGAACAATTCTGTGATTCTTTCTTTGTGATTTCAATTAAAAGTTATAGCTATTTTGAGTATCTCAACAAGACAGGGCTCCTTGTAACCCGATTTTGAGGATGTCATGTTCTATTTTGGGATAAACTATTACTTAAAGATCAAACATAACAGAGAAATAACACATATCAACACTACGAGAAAGTTAAATGCAGTAACTTATTTAAAAACGTGACACAGATTATACATACTGGTTTTATACCTACGACAACACAGTCTGACAGTATAAATATAACCTACATCTTGTACTTAATCCCCTCTGCTGTCAACTGACAGGCAACACAAGCACAGGTCCTTCAGTGGAATTTAAGCTGCGGTAACTTGAGCCTTTGCTTCTTGTGTTTTCTTGGTCAAAAGCATTTTCAGGAATCACCTGAATTATACCAGCAGGTTCTCCTTTATTAGAGTTTTTACTGACATTCTCTACTAACGTTCCTGCACCGCTGTTGCACTCAACTGCTGTTGATACTTTTTTAGATTCAATGATGTTATTGATTCGTGTGCATATAGATGCTCTCAAAAATATTACAGTAATATTACTGATATTACAGTACCATACAGATTCTGTACTGCGTTGTAGGTGCAGAGGAAAAACAGAAGAACGTAATACTTCAAATGTTTGAGAAAAATAGAACTACTAATACAGTCAAACTCACAGTGCCGTGGGGATTTTTGTGGCTGTAGGCACATAAGCTGAAAGGTACAGCTTGTAACAGAGCTCCTCACTAGATCATGAGGAAAACGTCACTTATGTTGCTGTAATGCCCTGATCTATGATCAAAATTCCAGTGCCAATTGATCTGTTCCACTTTTGTCTAACAGTCTGTGAAAAACAACGTTCTTGTCTTCTGGGTGACCTGTAGGTTATCAGCAATAGCTACATTTTCAGGCAAACAGAAATGAAGAGATAATCTTCACAGATCATCTACAAACCCGTGTACTACTTCCACAGAGAACCTGTTTTGCCATCCAAACTAAACATCTGGTAAGTGCCATTACAAATCGAAAAAAAACCCCAAACCTGTCTACTTGGCAATGCATAGCTGTAGAGAACAGAAAGCAAAAACTAAGCTGCATTCCTCTAAAGGAACTCCTTACACACGTGAAACACTCCATCTCCCAAAGCTCACATGCATTTAGAAAGTCTATAAGACCATTCTTTTTGGCCTTTAATAGGGCAGCGTTACCTTTCCGTATTGCTTCCAGCAGGACGCTTCTAGCATCGCTGATTACGGGAAGAGTTGAGGGGTGGCGTTTGGGTTCAGGAGCCGGAATCACTTGGGATGGTGGAGATGGAGGCAGTAACGGAGCGTGAGGGCCAGGGACAATGGTTGTGGGAGTAGGGTGTAGAACAGGAGGAGGGTGAGAGAGGGCTGCCACTGTGACAGGAGAGGAGGGTCGAATGCCAGGAGGAGGCAAGGGAGGAGGTGGGGGTGGTGGAGGAAGTCCCTGTACTTCTGGTTGTGGAGGAACTGGGTGAACGGGTACAGCTTCGCACACTTGGGCAGCTCTAGTGACAGGAGGAGAGGGCTGTGCTAGAGGAGGAGCAATTGGAGGTGGAGCTGGANCTGGGGGTGGAGGGGTGGAAGTCATTGCAGCCCTTAATGATGAAGTTGACAAAGCAGATGGAAGAGGTGGTGGTGGTGGAGGAGGAGGAGTTGGGCTCACAAACACTGGTGGTCTGCCTGTCGCTGGTGACTGAGGGCGATTTTCTACCAAGCCAGCAGTAGAACTGAAACATACAATAATAGGACAAAAAGTTATTAGAGCTGGAGAGTGTAAAAACACAGTAACAGATTCACTTTTGTAGCTCAATAAAATTGAACACCGGGCATGAAAGAGCATTATGTACTATGATGATATCAAGGTACTCAAATCTCATATACAAGGAGATCCAGTTCTCAGTATGAAGTACACATCAGTCTTCCAACAGACCTTTGCTCAAATTCAGCTATCAACAGAGTTTATGCTCTTATACAGACCTGTATCTTTTTCAAAGCTTTCCTATGCTAGGATAATTCTCACTTCCCAACCCTAAGTAAATCCAAACTACTTTTATTAATTAGAGGAACTAGTGGTTCTACTCAGAGTACACTAAAGCAAAACCAAACTGGTACAAGCAATGAGGGTAAGTTTCATTTGAAACACGTATTTAAGGTCTGATGACAAGACGAGTGAGGCTACTATCAAAGGTCATCAATTCTGTGTGCAGAGGGGTATATTTATACGCCAGATGTTCATCACAGTGCAATGAACAACTGAATTGAAGAAAACAAAAGGGAACACTAAAATTATTTTCCCCAGAGAGCATTAGAGGATTTCTTCCAGCTGCTCTGGAAAAATTTAGAGAGTTATGCCTTTTTGTGTATAATATCTCCTGAACAGTAAAGAGACATACTTTTTGAGACTAACATATTGCTGATGTAATGAACTGTCCTCCATTCCAACTTGTATGTATCTGACCATAAAGTAAGATTTTGGGTATAAAACAACAGAGGAGTGAAAACCAGGGTCTCTCTCTAGAAAATACTCTTAAGTATGTATCCAGTTCTGGAAAGGCACAGAGAAACAGAAAATAAAAACATTTGGGGCAAAAAAACCCCTTCCAAACCACTTGCAATTTAGTGATTGTGATGGATATGTAGTTGTGGTGGTTTAGCCCTAA